>ML777279.1:1360245-1384429 GCA_009831015.1 Picea engelmannii | reverse complement strand
ATTCAAAGTGTTATTTCTGTTGCTATTTCGTATATCATTTCTGTGTATTGTGAAGATTATGCTGGATATTTTACTGTTATTCTGTCATTTCTAGCATTTCGTTTCTGTTCTGCATATTTTATATATCTGGTATCTTGCAATTTTACATTTCCTGACTGCTCTCCCCGATGATGAAGTTGTCTTAACAATATCATCGGAAAATGTATAAAAGGGACAACACATATAACAAGTATATATTTCCTGACTTCCCTCAACGATGACGAAACCAAAATCAATGCATGAGTCTTCTATCTTTTCCCGTAACCTCCTTTCTCATGTTGAGATGTCAAAAGGATATTGGCCTGTACAAATATTCGAGAACCAATCATTGAAAATGTGTAAAAATAGACCCCTCACCCTATTCTTTATTATATTTAAGGAATCTAAGACGCTTTCATGAAGTCTCATATACTCCATGAAATTCCTCTTTAATTAAGGAACACTTTTCAAGGAAGACCCATTTTCATCACTAAGACAGATAACATGCACTCCATCCATATATTTCGACGCCTCCTCTCAAAATATCTATCGATGACGCCAACCTCTTGGTACATAAGTTAAGTATGGTACAACAAGGCATCCATTATGTACATACATGTTATAAGGAGGTTAGTCCTTAAATATTTCAAGAACCAATCACTCTATAATGTATAAGGAGAGCCCCTAACACAATTATGCACTCTAATCCAATCAAACACAAGTATTTACTACACATTATACATGTTACATGGCCTCATTCCATTGACACACATTTTTCTAATAATATCGCTTCGTCATCGAAGAATGAAACAAGGTTTTCATTTTCATTATTCGTCGGTCTATTCCTGACGACACTAGCCAAGTTGTGTCTTTGGGAAGTCACCTCATTGAAACATGTTGGTCATATCCTTCATGTGGTCCATCGCCTCATCTAGATCAATTATTCTAACAATGTTATCGTAACCCTGTAAGGTTGATCCTCCACGTAGCCTTTCGACATACAACAACTTGCTCAAACCGGTAAAGTAAAGTCATAGGTGAAATGGTAGATAACATGTATGGGCTATACGAATGAATTAACACATAAAACCTTGTCAATTAATTGGTTATCTACACCCCTTTAGTGCGACACTCAAAGAATAAACAAATATTTTAAAAGGATCATCATCTAAAGGTTACAACTCCTCCCAATGTTTAGAAGCAACTCTCCTGATCAATCCTTACGATGACAAAAAAATCATAAATATTGTCCCCACTATTCACCGATCACATTGTCATGACGACATGCCAACGATAAAAAACATAAATATTTCTTCGAAGAATTAATGGAGATTGTAAAAGTATGACCAAGCCTAAGTTGTAACATGTTAAACATTTATTACATTGGTTAGAGGGAAATTAAAATTAAAATATCTTGTTAGAACTTAATTGATACATCGTTTACCTCTAGAACCTTGTGAAAGTGTAAGTGCTCATACTATGACAATAAAATTAATTAAAATTATTCTGAAGCCTCAAGTGAACAGTTGTGCATATTGTATATTCTGAAATTAATGCTTTTTCTGACCAACTAGAAGGTGAACTAATTCTGGTCTTCTATGGAATAACACACCAAGGCGACAAGATGTCTCGCACTCAACCCAGATGGGAAAATAACCTAGCAGTTGTTGGGATGACACCTATTATCATATTAGACTATATCATGGTTACAAACACCAATTTATTCAATGGAAGATAATATTGACCAAGGTATCATGAAATCTATCACATATTCTAGAATGAGGATTATACATTCAATGACGAAGAGATAGATGAATATTGGAAGAAGTGACATTCACACTTCGTCAACTAACCCGATGCTCTTCCCATATAATGACGCCACATTGTTTTTTTTTACCCACCTCTAGAAAGAGATTATCACCATCATCAATGAGTCCAAAGTTATGATTGCTTCCTTGATCCCAGAAGATATTTTATACGACTATGGTTGAGTTATTAATCATGTGTTGATTAACCAATTAGGAAGCTAATGAAAGATGAATAAAATATGAGAAGACATAACAGCCATATAAACATGTACATATCTGAAAAAAATCATGAACAACAACAAACCATAAACACCAATGTGATAACGGAGTTCGAAAATCTCGCCTACGTCTCTGGGCCTTTGTCCCAGCGGGTGAGGCTTTCTTATTTCTGTTTGAAGCTTCAAAAGTACATCACAGCAGTGCCAAAAGGTTACAAAAATGATCTGGTCTTGTTCTACTAGATCTCTAGAACCTAACAAAAGAAACGACACTGAAATCGTATGATCAGAGCTCCTAGAAATGGCTCGCAAAGGTGCGCTCCTCAATAGCTTCCCTGCATAAAAAAGGCTTTGGCTTGGAAAATCTTCAGCATAAAATTGATCTGAATCTCCTCCCATGGCTTCAAGAAGCCCTGGTTTATATAGATCTAAAGTTGGTAACCATCTCCCAACTTCCCCTCAATATATGGCCTCAAAAAGGGCCCAATATCTCCTAATAATGACCAAAATATCCAAAAACAGGCCTATAAATCAAATAAAATCACTATATTAAAGTGCAAAACCCACTTTTTCATTTGAATAGGGTGCAACCCCCTTTGGCTCGGATCCTAGTCGTATGAAAGGCCTCCATGTGGCCTCGGGCTACTGGGGTGCGCTGGCCCCTAGTCCGTCGGTCCTTGGTCACATTATATTCCATATGCCCAACACTTTGGAGCCCACTTGCCATCACTATTTAATCCCTTCGACATATAGCTCTTGGTTTAGCCCCTGGTCGACAGGCTAGCCCGACCGATCGGGCTAAACCTCTTATCCATCGCGCAATCCACTATACAAGGTTGGTCCTATGGAGTATCCCTGCAACCGTAGGCTAGTTTGGTAGAGCTATCACATAACCACGCGCCAACTATCAAAAGGAATGGACCGTGGTTATATGCGAGTTTTTAGACCAAGGGTTGGGGCCTAGCCCTGGCCCTTTTCGCGCCCATCCAAACCTTTAACAAAACTTAAAACAATATAGTGCCATGTAAAGTTAAGAACCAACACACAGGTGGGCTGGCTAGCGCGACCTGCCAAGTCTCTAGCCTATGAAGAGGTCTCGAGATCGATACCAGGTGACACCATAAAATTTTGTTATCCATAATAACCAATGTTGGGGTGCCACGTGGTATCCCACATCTGGGCCATGTGGCACCTTCTCATTCGTCGAAACTAATGCCAAGTGTCAAACGATGACTGGTCTAGCTCTGCCACATGTGTCTACCACATGTTGTACCTGCCATGTAATCTGTACGGGCATGCCATGTGTCACCCTTGCAGTGGTGACATGTGTCACCCCCAGATTGGTCCACCTATCATGTCCATGCCAGCATCCGTATTCCTAGTCACCCTTCCACGTGTCACTTCTAGAAGCTGCCATGTGCCTTGCCACATCATCTGTATGGTCGTATGACCTATACAGTTAGCTGCCATGTGGCACTGTACAGACTGTACAGTCATCAATTTTTTTTCCTATTTGGAAAAATGAACAGATCACCATAACTTGAGCATACAACATCTGTTTGAGCCCGTTCAAGTTGAGTTGGGTTCGTATCAATGAGGCCTACGTACACGTCCGTTTTGAAGCCATTCTAAGAAATTTTATTTTTAGGCCTTTCTGAGCCCTATCAAGCTCTTGGATCCAATTCTGGATCACACCTCCCCACTAAAGAACCTTTTGGTCCCCAAAAATTTAATGACCAGTCATCAAGCTCGGGATCAACTATACCACAATAATGATAATTGGCAGCATATTGTTAGCCATTTGAACCCTGTCACATCTTACTGAAGCTACTATCATCCATGTAGACAACATTACTAATGATGGCATCAAAAATATGACTGCAAATGAGCTGATATGTTTGTAATATTTGCACGACATTAGCTTATCTCGAAGAAAACTGTGATTGATTTTCCATTCTACAATCATCTCTTGTTCTTTCTTAAAATCGATTACTTGATTTGAAACAAGCATAGGTGTGTTTCTTGCTTGAGATGTCTTATTTAATTGTTCCATTGTTTGAAGAGTTTTATTTTCCTTTACATGATGAGCATGAACCACATATTATTGACCTACTTTGGTTAAATGATATTGATTATTTTCCCTGTAGAAGATTGCTTTACGATCATACAAGTATGGACTACCTAAGACCATTCCACATTCACTTAGTGGCACCCCATCACATGTTACCTCGTCTACAAACTTAGATGAAATTGAAAATTTTAATGTGCATTGCGTGGTTATGTGCATTTTATATTTGTTGCTTATCCATTTAAGTGTGTAGGGATTATGATGCATCTGTGTTTTCAATCCCAATTTCTTAACCAATTCCTCTGAAATTAAGTTAGATTGAGATCCACTATATCAATGTATCAACCTTAGTGTGCCTCATGATGACCCTGATGTGAAACAAGTTACTTCTACAATCAAATCCTTCACCAATTTTACCTGTCATACCAACCAATGAGACTTTAGATTCATCACCTAAATCCGATCCCAAGTCTGTGGGTCATGTTGTTGTTGCAACTGTTTGGCTCCCTTTCTTTTCCTCGAACCACTTTGGCCTCTTCTCGGGATGCAACTGCCAACAACGGTCCTCATCATGCCCCTCTTTCTTGCAATGCTTGCAAGATGGATTCTCTTCCTTTCTCGTCACTGCATTTGACTTCTTTCCATGCCACTTCCTTTTGTCCTCTTTCCTTGAAGACAATTCCCCTGATACACCAACACTTGTTTTCCCTGCTTCAATGTATGTCGCTTGAACAAAAACCTCATCAAGATTAGTTGGTCCAAACATGAATACAGTATTTCAAATATGTGCAGGTAAACCTCCTATATACTTCATAAGAGTTTATTGGGTATGTAAAGGAATATCTAACATCAATGCCATTTTTCAAAAGCCATCTATGTATTCTTGCATTGTTTGTCATTTTCTTAGTTTTAAAGCTTTCCATTCAATTAACACTTTCTCTTTATAACCCAAAGCATAGAATTGTTTTCTAAGTGCAGAAGTGAAACTTTGCCATGATGGAAATACATTACCCACTTGTTGTGTTCCATTTTGCAACTTGCTTTGCCACCAGATGAGTGTTGTGCCTGCAAGTATCAATGATGCCAACTTGATTTGTGTGGCCTCATCCTTGATCTATTGCACAGTGCAATAGACCTCCATTTGTTTGGCCCAATTTTCAAGTCTCTCTTCATTAACTTCACCATCATACATGGGTAATTCGAATTTAACATCAAGTTTTAATAAAGGCATTTCATTCTTATGTTTGTGGACATGTTTCTTTGCATTGGATTTAGAACTTGAACTTGAAGAAGAAGGATAAGATGGAGGTAAAGGAGGAATTTGAGGAGGATCCTCTCCTTCTTCACTTTTTCCCTTTGAATATTCACCAAGAATTGGTCTCTTTCATTCCAAGTAATCCTCATACAAAACCTTCATCATCTCTGACATAGCAAAGAAAGTTTTTCGAAACTCTTTCTCATCCTGAGAAAGTCCCTCTTCCGATGCAATCTTCTCGCTTTGAGAAGTTCTCTTTCTCAATCCAATCAATGGATTCTCTTCAAAAAGATCGCCTTCACCATGAATTAGCTTTTCCCTGGTTAACATGCAAAACTCAAATCCAAACGTCAACTAGCTCTTATACCACTTGATCCGAGAAGATATTTTATACGACTATGGTTGAGTTATTAAGAATGTGTTGATTAACCAATTAGGAAGCTAATGAAAGAGGAAGAAAATATGAGAAGACATAACAGCCATATAAACATGTACAGATCTGAAACAAAGCATGAACACCAACAAACCATAAACACCAATGTGATAATGGAGTTCGACAATCTCGCCTACATCTCCGGGCCTTTGTCTCGATGGGTGAGGCTTTCTTATCTATGTTTGAAGCTTCAAAATTACATCACAACAGTTCCAAAAGATTACAAAAATGATCTGGTCTTGTTCTACCGAATCTCTAGAACCAAACAAAAGAAACAACACTGAAATTGGATGACCGAAGCTCCCATAAATGGCCTGCAAAGGTGCGCTCCTCAATAGCTTCCCTGCATAAAAATGGCTTTGGCTTGGCAAATATTCAGCATATACCTGCTCTGAATCTCCTCCCATGGCTTCAATAAGCCCTGGTTTATATAGATCTGAAGTTGGTAACCATCTCCCAACTTCCCCTCAAGATCTGGCCTAAAAAAGGGCCCAATATCTCCCAATAATGACCAAATCTCCAAAAGCAGGCCTATAAATCAAATAAAATCACTATATTAAAGTGAAAAAACCCACTTTTTCATTTGAATAGGGCGCAACCCCCTTTGGTTTGGCTCTTGGTCGTATGAAAGGCCTCCATGTGGCCTCGGGCTACTCGGGCGCGCTGGCCCTCAGTCTTCAGCCCCTAGTCCATTGATCCTTGGTCACACTATATGCCATATGCAAAACGCTTTGGAGCCCACACACCATCATTGTTTAAGCCCTCCGACGTATAGCTCTTGGTTTAGCCCCTGGTTGGCAGGTTAGCCCGACCGACCGGGGTAAACCTCTTATCCATAGCGCAATCTGTTATACAAGGTTGGTCCTATGGAGTATCCCCGCAACCATAGGATAGTTTGGTGGAGCTATCACATAACCGCATGCCAACTTTCAAAAGGAATGGACCATGGTTATATGCGAGTTTTTATACCAAGGGTTGGGGCCTAGCCTCGACCCTTTTTGCGCCCATCCAAACCTTTAACAAAACTTAAAACAATATAGTGCCATGTAAAGTTAAGAACCAACGCGCAGGTGGGTTGACTAGCCTGACCTGCAAAGTCTCTAGCCTGGTGGAGAGGTCTTGGGGTTGATACCCAGTGACACCATAAAATTTTGTTATACATAATAACCAATGTCGGGGTGCCACGTGGTAGCCCACGTCTGGGCCACGTGGCACCTTTTCATTCGCCGAAACTGATGCCAAGTATCAAACGACGACTAGTCCAGCTTTGCCACATGTTTCTGCCACATGTTGTACCTTCCATGTAAGTTGTACATGCATGCCACATGTCACCCTTGCAGTGGTGACACGTGTCACCCCAGATTGGTCCACTTGTCCTGTCCACGTTAGCATCTGTACGCCTAGTCACCCTGCCATATGTCACTTCCAGAAGCTACCATGTCAATGTTGATTGTGCCTTACCACATCATCTGTATGGTCGTACGACCTGTATAGTCAGCTACCACGTGGCACTGTACAAACTGTACAATCATCATTTTTTTGCCTGTTTGGAAAAACGAACAGATCTCCATAACTTGAGCATACGACGTTCGTTTGAGACCATTCAAGTTATGTTGGGTTCGTATCGACGAGGCCTACGCACATGTCTGTTTTGAATCTATTATGAAAAATTTTATTTTTAGGCCTTTCTAAGCCCTATCAAGCTCATGGATCCAATTCCAGATCATTCCTTGAAGTCGAGGACATCAGAATGAGGTATCAAACCCCTGAACCTACAATATCATTGAACAAATCTTTTCTAGAGAATTTCAGGGTGGAGAATGAATAATTCAAAGAGATAATGGAAAATTGGTTTGCTTCAAGGAATTAAATAAAGAGGTCATGGAAGAAAAGATCATAAAACCAATCAAATTGACCTCACTAGCCAAAGACTTCATTCAGAAAATAGAGTAGATCCTGAAGGTAAAGGTGACAACCCAAATCCATGATAGTGAAATAGACCTGGAAAAGATGCAGGTGAGGAGAGTGGATGCAATATTGAAGGACTATGAGCTATGGAAATAGTATAGAGACTAGATGTATCAACCACAAACCTCTTAATCATTGTATTTTGTAATTAAATCTCTTTATTTTGATCATTTGTAATTCTGTAAAGTCCCAATCTAGAATGTGAAACAAAATTATGTAATTTTCATTTGAAATGATGACAGTTGCAGAATGTGAACAACATCCTCTTATTTTATAAAACAGAGTGTTGCAATGAAAGAGGGACTTTTTCCCTTTGTAAATGAAAGAAAATATTTTACTTGGAAATGAATAAAGAGAAAGAGGCATTATGGAAGCTTGTGACTTTGGTGAATGTATATGAGAGTCTTCTTGATGCATTTATCTCATGCTTGAGTATTGCAGAATTCTGTTGTATGAATTGTTTCTTCACTTTCTTCTTGATGCTCATGTTTTCATATGTTTCCTTACGAGTACAAATATGATGTTGTGAATGCATTTTGCAACTAATTGTAAATTTATTTGTAGCATTGTTGTTATCATTTATCATCGGAATACGTGAATTATTTTTTATCCTAATGTTATTATATTTCGCAATGGTCATTTTAATTATCTTGCTCCAGATCAAGATAGGTTAGGATAGGTTAGCATTGCATTTAAATTAGTAATAGATAATATCAATTAATTTAGTCTTAGATTTTAATTCATCAGAGAACAATCAATTCTCATATTCGTATTTAGAAAATAATTAAGAGTGGAAACCAGGCCCACATACCGGTCGAAAATGTCATCCCAAATGAGAGTAGGTCTAATTGGGACCTGCCATCTAGAATTCTCCCTTACCTGCTTGATAGGTCATTTTGGACCCATCAACGGATCATTTTACCCATGATGCATAAAAGAGGCATACACTGAAGATGACGACTTTAAAGAGGTGTTTTAGTGGCTACAGAGTCAAATTTGTGTAGAAGAAAGTGACAGTAGGGATAAATATCATCTCCATAATGGGTTTCTCTACAAACTCAACAATTTTTGTGTTGAACCTAAAGGTAAAATATTTCAACTTATTAGAGAGGCTCACACCTCCAAGTTTGTAGGACATTTTGGTGTTGGGAAGACAGTTTCCAACTTACAAAGGTATGTGTATTGGCCCAGAATGCAAGAAGATATAGCTCGATATATTAGAGGATGCATATTTTGTTGTAATAACATGCCTAATAATAGAAACCAAATTTTATACCATCTCTTACATGTACCCACTCAACCCTTGGATAACATCTCCATGGATTTTTCGGGTGGTTTTCCAACAACTAGGAAGGGACATGACTATATGTGTGTGGTATTTGAAATGTTCAACAAGATATGCATTCTTATGCCTTGTAAAAATATCATTAGGGGATAGAAACAATGAACATGTTCTTTGAACAATTCTAGGTGCACTTTGGGATACCAAAGAGCATCATCTCAAACATGGATACCATATTTCTTTGTACCTTTTGGACTAAACTTTGGGAAAAGAAAGACACCAAGTTGAATATATCTACGGCTTTCCATCCACAAACAGATGGGTAAACATAAGTAGTCAATAAGACACTGGTTCATCTTTTGATGGGTTATAATCATAAGCATCCAAAGACCTAGGATTACATTTTGATCTATATTCAACACTCTTATGATAGAGCAGTCCACACTTCTACTGGCAAGTCCCATTTTGAAACTTTCTTTGGGTATTTTCCACCTTCACCCTGTTAGCCTATGGCTTACCTTTACCAATCACTAAGTCTAAATTGTCCCCTATATTTGTATTATTCATTTAGAATATTAGTAATATATCCTCAAGTGATGACTAATGATTTAGTTAATATTTCCTAGCCTAGTCATCATGCATGATTTTAGGATCTAGAGCAAATCTCTCTATGATGTGGCATCACCCATTGTACTATAAATATGTAACATTGGAGTGAATACAATGTGTGTTGGCTAGTGAGCCTTTTCCACCATGTTATTGTTTTTGTTTATGTTTTAACAATTGGTATCAGAGCCATGGTGAAAAGAGGTTGATATGGGAAGAGCGGTTGATAATATCAGAGCCTGCTCAGAGGCTAAGTAAAGAAGTCTGGTGTAGGAGCCGCAGCGTGGAGAGTTTGCATGCGTAGAGGAGATCCGATCGCTATGAAGATCGTTGTTGTGGAGTGTGCCCAGATCATTGTTGATCATTGTTGTTGTTGCAGATTGAATCATTGTCTAGTTCGTCCACCTTGAAGACAGATCTCTGAGAAGATCAGATCATTATTGTTGTTGGAGATTGTTATTGTCCACACACCAATTCGTTGTTGTCCACACTGCCATGAAATTCAAATGCCATCGTGTTGAGTGACTGCCCATCATATTGAGGGACTGCCCAGTCCTTTGAGAACTGCCCAATTTCACACCAGAGAACTGAGGCTAGGTTCCCCAATTTCACTTGATCCAAATAAATCTATTGTTAAGGAGATCAAGAAGGTGGAAAAGTTGTTGACGCTCGTAGACACAACTTGATGACGGACATCTATGAGTAAAAAGCCCGAAGACAGATTTCGTCTGTAGATCGCCCAAAGGGTGTATCCGATCCAACTTGGAAATGCTTCGTAGCGATGCCATCGATGCATGGGAGACGTATGACTGCAAGGAAAGATGAGCTCTTGGAATCGATGCTCAAAAGGCTTGCAAGCAAGGTTGCGGACGTTGCACTAGAGATTCGATTATGAATGTGGTCGCTAGATAGAAAGTGGATTGGATTGCTACGTGAGGCTACCGGTGCTTGAATCCAGGCGGAGCGGTTTAGTTATCTGGTGAGCAACAAATCCGAAGAGTACCAGCAACGGTAACGACGTGATTGTTTCCCGGATGGAGATGAGATGTAGGAAATAGTCAGAGCAGGAATGGACATAAGAATATGAAGTGCACACGGGAAGCGATCTGAGTGATCTGAGCACAACAAATTGTAGGGCACGCACTCAGCCCATGCATCTACAATGGCAAATCACGTGACATCTACATCCTGAATCGTATCAATTTCAAATGCTTGTTGCAGGAAACGTCGAGAAGAGCGCGAGAACTTGATGGGTTTGAGCTTTCAATTGGTTCTGTTTTGCACATGTATTTTACTGGATTCATCTTCAGAACTGGTCGGAGTCTCATTGTAGAGGCCAGAGTTTGGGAATTTTAACAAAATTAGGAGCCAAGGCGTGGCTGGAACTCTTGTTTTCTCAAAGACAAAGTCGTTTTCTCATGGAGGAAACACATCATTTTAGTCCAGAACGCAATCCACAACAAACTGTTCAACGATTTTCAGTCCAGAACGCAATGTGCTCCACGGATTTCTCAACGATATGCTCAAAATAGTTTTTAAATCTCCTCATAAATATTCTCAATGATTTTCTCATCCAAACTCCACAACATTTTTTCTCAACGAATTTACCCACGTGCCCTCCATTCAGTGGATTATGGCCACATAGTCTCAATGACCTCCAACGTATTCAACATTCGTGGCTGCATAGTAATTGAAGGCTCGGTGTGAGTACACGCATATTGAAGATTTATTTTTGGGGAGCTTTTCAAACTAAATTTACTTAAAAGGTGGTAACGGTTACCTGGATCTCTCTATGCATAAGGCCTCATGGAAGTTTTAAATTTGAGTAGCTGGTGTGCTTGGTAAAAGTATTAAAACTATTTTTTTTTATTCCACTCATTCAAACTACCCATGCTATGCATATAAAACAAATTTATGCACAATTGTTTATGCATTCACTTTTGAAAAACACTTTTAAAAGGACATAGAGATACTTAAGGTTTGAAAGTGTTTGGTTTTAAGATAAAGTATTACTTTATGTTAATATAAAAAGCCTTCCTTCTTTTGAGTTTAAAGTGGAGTAATAAGTAGATATTATTCTTGAAGTGGATAACTATTTGTATACTTTGTAGTCAATTTTTTTGAAACTTTGAGTTAATAAGGAAAGTTTCACTTCTCATGAAACTTAAAACTTACTCTTTAGTATTAAAGAGGAAGAGGTTATTGTATTTGGTAGCAAGGAAGAAGCCCATAATAAAATCAATTATTTTTGCTCGTGTCTAAGGTCTGCCCAAAATTGAATAAGGGGATCTTAGGTACACCTTGTATTGTGTGTGATGGTGAATGATTTTTTGAATGTTTTCATGGTTTTTTGTGTCGAGTTTTGACACTAAGCTTATGATTTACTCTACAACTATACGCACATGGAATCCACAACAAGATAAGCACACAAATTAATGTCAGTGAAACACATACATGAAGTTCAAGCTCAAATTCATGTCATTCAAGCATATGTGAAGAACATTCTCAAGCATTCAAATCGTCAACTACATCAGTAATGGACAAATCAAAGTTTTCAAACTCAACATATCATGGAGCATTTGAAGTTAAATTGTAACTTGCAAACAATGTTTGTTGTAAGATTACTTAATCAGGATTTATTGTAACTTGCAAATTATCCTTTTGTAAGTTTACTTGTCTTTTTGAAATCAAATTGAGTTGAATTGAATTTGTCATAAGGTGCATTTTTGGTTGAGCCCGACATCCTAGAGTCATTTTGAGTCATAATTGACACAGATGAGTACTTGAAACTCAAATCATTGTAATACTTTGGGATGCATTTTTGGTGGTAACCAACATCCTCAACTTCCTGGAAGCAAGTTCAAGCAAGGAAAGTTCAAGTGAGCATGAATAGCAAGCGAACGTGAAGTTCAAGTGAGAAATTCAAGTGAGCGAGTTGCAAATAAACCTTCTTCTGTCAAGTCAAATTGTAATCAAGATCTACCTGCACAAGGAGACCTCATTTAGTGTTTTTGAAAATGGCTCGAAGTCTCGAATTATTAGAGTTACTGAACACTCTAATAAACACCACTGAAGACAACATAGTGATATTGAACAGAACAACTCTTCAATCAGTGCTAACTTGTTTGCAAGTGACGCAAGCTAAAGTTAGACTTCTTCAATCTCTATCCCAACTATTGAATGATGAGTTGATAAATCTCAAAAATCAACAGCCTGTGAAGTGTTCTGAACTAGTTTTTGTTCAGAACAACCCTCTCTATGATGATAATGATGATGATGATGATGTTTTTAATCAACAACCAGTGAAGGAAAAACACAGTGATACAACTTTAGAATTAGTTTCATACGAAGTTGAATCTATTCATGAACCTACATTTCAAGAGTTTTCTTTTGATTTCAGTGAAGAAAACCTTTCAATGATGCATCAACATGCAGTAAATCCACTTCCACGGATTTCAAAGCAACAGGTTCATAATACTATTTCCAAGCCCATCATCAAACATTGGGAAGAAATCATCTACAACAAGAATAGAACAGGACTTGGATATGACAAGAAAGTTACCTTTCATATTCCCGATTATTCCAGACCAATCAAGTTCCATAGTGTTGGATTCCTTCAAGAAGATTTAACTTCACCTGTTCAAGTTCAGCATCAGAATGATAAGTGCCAACATTGTAATCAAGTTGGTCACATGGAGAATCAATGTTTTGATTTCCATCCTTGCCAGCATTGTGGAAAGCATAACCATTCTTCAGACAGATGTTCAACACTGAAGAAACCTGCAAGATTGAAGATTCACTATGAGTGGATTGATCCTTGGCAATGGTCATCAACAACCAAGCGACTATATAAGTCTTACCGAAGAATTCAATATTGAGTAAAGACCAATCTTGTATCACATAACATTTTAGTACCTCACATAAGTGGTCCCCTTATGGTGTAGCTTTCGAGCATGGCCCTCACGAGATGAGATAACATGTGGTTTTTTCTACATGCCCACTTTTTGTTGTACTCAAATGGAACAAGTATGGTACTCTCTTGAGCCTAGAAGGGGGGAGTACAATGATGTAACTCTCATGCACCTTAAGGGGGGGAGTTCAAAATTCCAGTGAAGATGGTTCATGGAACCACTTATGGTCTCTCCTTTCAGCTAATAAAGGGGGGAATTGATGATAGAATTGGTTGTCAGACAGAAAGTTTTGACAACAACAAACATTAAGTATTCCAGATGGGCATGAAATTTGCCAAATGGGCAACTGCGGTTTGTAGATGACAGAGTTTGGCGGAATTATGGTTCAATAAGTTTAAGTTGAATCATACATAATTTGGATGTTGATTTTGATTTTGAGAGCAATGATGTGGACGTTTGGTTCACATAGATGGTCATTCGACCTAGCAGAGGACAAGAGGATCCTTCTACATTGCATCTTGGCATTTGATTGAGTTGTCAGGCATTTTCAGGGATCTGTCAGACTAGAAGTTGATTCATTCTCTTGGTTCACTCTCATCAGATTGGAGTTTACATTAAGTAAACAATTTGCATGCATCCTGGCTCACATGATTACATAGTGAGATTTTCCAGAAATGGCAGGCTTTGACAGGGTTATGGTTCAATGAATTGCAATTGAATCATACACATTATACATTGGGATGTTGTTGGACACCTAAAAGTGTCAAGATTGGTTAGTGATTATCCAAAAACCATCAGATACATGGTATCAATTGGTCAATGATTATCCCAAACCACATATTCAGAGAGCACTTTCAATGATACACTAATAGTAGAGTGGTGATACTACATGTTCAGCAATTAGCAGAAGACATCAGATTCTTCTAGCTAAAATACTTGGCAAAATGATCAAATTGTCAAGCAATTAGGGGATGTTCAGATATTGCAATTGTTCACTTCCATATCTCAGCTCTCTTCTAGTTCATTTCAAATGAACATGTTCATCATCCAGATTGGCGGTTTTTCAGGCAGTTCTTCATTGAGGCTCAACTCAAGAGTTTCAGCATGAAGACTTATAATTGATACCAGTTTATGTTTTATTGCTGGTATTATTGATCGGACTTGTGATTGAGGGGGGGATTGTTAGCCTATGGCTTACCTTTACCAATCACTAAGTCTAAATTGTCACCTATATTTGTATTATTCATTTAGGATATTAGTAATATATCCTCAAGTGATGACTAATGATTTAGTTAAGATTGTCTAGCCTAGTCATCATGCATGATTTTAGGATCTAGAGAAAATCTCTCTATGAGGTGGCATCACCCATTGTACTATAAATATGTAACATTGAAGTGAATACAATGTGTGTTAGCTAGTGATCCTTTTCCGCCATGTTATTGTTTTTGTTTATGTTTTATCGCACCCTTGGATGTTGTATACGAACAACAAGGAGGAGTGAGGGAAGAAATCATAGGAGAAGCATTGAAAGTGGATTTTTTTTTTTAAATATTAAGTAGATTTGTTTGCAAGCACATGAGACATTGAAGAACTCATGTGAAAAGTACAAGGTTTGACATGATCAACACATAACTGAGAAAATATTCAAGATGGGAGATATATTTTGGTTTTATCTGAACTAAAAAGGCTATAGGTTCCTAGTAAGAAAATCAAGGCTTTGCATTATGGTCCTTTTGAAGTATTGAAGAAGGTGGGTGATAATGCCTACAGACTCAGTCTTCCCCCATATATGCGCATTTACTTAGTAGTGATTGTGGAAAATATGAAACTTTATGAGCCTTGCATGTTGAATCAAGAAACTAGGGAGTAAATACTACCTACCATAGAGGACTTAGCACCAAAATATTAGGCAGAGTTGGCAAAATCTACAATTTTTCAAAAGAGGTCCATAACTACTAGACAGATGCCATTTAGTAAAATATTTTGGGGACTAAAATCCTTCATAAATTGGGAGCTATAATCTAGAATGGATCATTATATAATTTTTCATTTGTCTTGGTACTTTTTGGGTGGAAAATTGGAGGAATTGACTTGCAAGGCTCATTTTAGTGGTAGGTCCCAATTTGGAGATTTAGGGTTTGGAACCTTCTAGAGCCAGTTTAAGGCATCACGTGATGATTTTTGGTGTCATAACTTCGCAAGAATATATTTATCCCCTTTACATTTTTCTATACACTAAAATATTTCGAACAGTATGAAAATCACCTCAATAGGAATTTGTATGTGGAAGTTATGCCTCCCGCAAGTTGACCTACCCTGTTGACCATCATGGTACTGAGTGGATGCCACATCATCCCCCATTACTTACACATGTGGGGCTAGTCACTTGTGGAATTTAAATAAGATTCTAGGGGGTTCAAACCCTAACATTAATTGAGGGTTGAGGCATGCAAAAACCCCAACCCTAATCATAGACGATTATAAAGTTGTGTTAAATACCGAGTCCCTAAGAAGAGAAGGGGTTCCATTATTTTAGTATTGTATGTTTTCCATAGTTGAGGAGAGCATATAGAAGTGGGATTTGAGAGCATAAAAGAAGAGGTGGAAGAAACTATAGTATCCATTCAAGCCATAATGTCAAAGGAAACTCCATAGTGAGTGCCCATTTCTTTGTACTTGCATTTTGTAACTGAAGAAAAGAGAGCGGAGCATAGGCCTTGCCTTCTAGTTTTGTTTTCTCCCATATTGAGTTTCCTAGGATACATCTTGTGTTCATTTGTGTTCTTTTGCTTGTTCTTTCATTTCGTATTTCAGTTATTTTCATAAATTCAAGCACTAAGGTAGTAATAAAAAATCTAAGATCTAAGGAAATAGCTTACATGATAAAATATTTCATAATATTGCAATATTTGTTGCAACAAATTGTTCTAGTGGAATATCTATGGCCATTTACAGATCAATCGATATAAAATCCATGGAGACTAAATCTCAATGTTTTTTTGGAGTGGGAAAAAGACTATAGAATCCATGATTCTTGAATGCCAATTAAGTGATGGCACGAGAAGTGCATAATATGATACACCTATTGATGTTTTGTTAGATCTTTATCCAATAGAAGTACATTTCCATCATTGGCATTGCATTCTACATGAAAAAATTCCCCACCATTCCATTGTAGTGCACCTCCCAAATCATTTTATCGCACCAATCTAAAGGAACACATAGATGGCCCAAATGGCCTAGAAGTCCATCTTGAAGGTGAAAGTCTAAAACGTGTTTACCTACAACTATCTAGTACCTAGAAATCAAGTCATGATTGTTTTCATATAACTATGTCCACTTTGAAGTCTTGTGTCTACAATAATTGAGCACGACCAATGGTTGGTTGAGATAGTCTAGAACTTGATAGGTGTTTCCCTTGTACTTTATTTTCAGGTGGAATTGTTTAAGGTAAATGGACCACTTTATATGGAAATAATTTTACAATTTTCCCTATGTTTGGATAAATTGTAGAGGCTTTTTCTATGTGTGGATGACCATTTCCTTCCCAAAAAATAATGCTTCCAACGTTAACAAGCTTGGAAAATGGAGTAAAGATCCTTGTTATAGGTGGGGTATATGTAAATCATATCAGAGAGCATCTCACTATGATATACCACTATATTTCCATTTCAAGTGAGGATTGCGTCGATGATGAACTAAAATGAGGTGTTTGTCTCAATTTTGAATAATTGGTGTAGATCCACTAGAATGAGGATCCGTGTCATGCAGAGGCAATGTTTCACCTCCTTGGATGTTTTTAATTGTGCCTCAACCCAAACAAACTTGGCATTGGATCCACCCTTAGTCACATGGTTCAACAAATAAGTAATATGAGAGAACCAAAATGAAACTGCTACAAAAGTTGGCAAAGACCAAGAAGTCATGATGTTTTGTGAGTATCTTCAAGGTTAACTAGTGGAAAATTACTTAGATAGTGGTTGGATCCATATGCACATTAATCTCATCCACTATGTACCTAAGACATTTAATTCTCTACATGTTGAGTGAGCACTTCTCCAAGTTGGCATATAACATCTATCACCATAGGGTGTTCATTGCTTGTTGAACTTCAAATTCTCTTTTCAAAGGTTCTAATGAAGATTAGGTTGTCATATAGGTATACAACCACAAAATATTCGATAGATGGCCATAAATTATCATCCAACGTCCTCATGAATGTTTTTGGTGCATTTGTCAAGATGAAGGGCACGAGTAACCACTTAAGAGAACTTCCCTAGATTTGAATATTGTTGTCCACACATCAAACTCAATTGTTAGTTGGTATACCTCGACTTAAGATCAATCTTGTTGAAATATTGACACCTTTGCATTGATCGAGTAGATAATCAATCTAGGGATGGGGTACTAATGCTTAACTGTGATTTTGTTTAAGGGTCCGTAGTCAATACATAGTTGTCATTTCATGTCCTTCTAAGAAAATAATAGGGATCCTACAATTGAGGAGCTTGGTCAAATGTGGCACTTTTGTATCAACTCTTGAATCTAGTGTTTGATATCCTCATTCTCATGAGGAGAGAATATGCATACACAACCATTGGTTAGAGGGGTACCTAATGTCAAAGAAATTTCATAATTTACCTAACAATGCATGGATACTCATGTAGGTGAGGTGATGATGTTTATGTATTCTTCCACCAACTAATTTACACATCTTCATTGTGCAGATAAGTCCATTGCAAAGGCCTTGGTGGTCGTCATGATTTTCTTTGCTCCTTTCAACCGAACCATGAAGTGAACAAATTCCTAGTTTGAGAAGCTATCTTCCAACATTACTTAGCAATGATCATAGAGACTAGAGTAGTTGGGACAACTTCTAATACATTTAAGAGCCATTCTCCCAAGATGATAATAACATCGTGGGGCTTACATTATTCTCCTAAAAGAACATCACAAAATTCAAGTGGGATAAAATCATAGAGTACCTTATTGTTGAAGGGTTCGTTGTCATATTGTAGGAATCACTGCTAACTAACATGGATGTTTTGTTCCTGGCTCAACCAACCGATGGTGTATGAATGGTGGTGGTGCAGAGCTGTTGGAAACTTCATCTTCTTGACAACTCTGCTAAGATGAAGGTCTTATGGATACCACTAATAGTAACTAAATGTAATGGTTTTCCCTTCACCCACACCTACAAGTGGAAGAGGTGCTCAACTTCCATGGGCTCCTTTAGCTAGATCTTTTGGTGGTGATAGTAACAATAGGTCTTGTGTTAATGATCCATTTTCCCTTATCCATGAAATTTAGTGATGTCGAGGTTCAATCAAAGCCCATGACTTTCAACTTGGCCAATAACCAATATCTAGCATGACACTTGTCATTGTTGTGCCAAAGGATGTGTCACACCATTTGCTTATGTCCTTCAACTTCTCATTCTTCTTCTTTATACACTGCTTTGACTGGTTGTCTTGAGGTTGGTTACCCTTGTTATGTCCTTTGATCTAAGAGTTAGTGCTAACTTTTCCCTTCTTTTCTTGTGGCTAATTTGTGTTCCTATACTCTTTTTTACTCTTATGCCAGAACATTCACCAAAATTTTTCAGTGTAGATGTAAGCACCTCCGAGTTAGGAGATGTTTAGAAACTCCATTTATATTTGGATGTATATATAAGTCCCTATCGTATTGAGAACCAAGTGTTGTTCATAGTCCCTGATACCCAACTTGGACATGAGGCTTAGAAGGCATTGGTGCACTCCAACATTGTTTGGTCTTCACTTAGGGACAAAGTTGTCCATCTTTTGTATCGGTCATCATAGTTTCCAACAACATATTATTCCACCTTGATGCAATCACCAAAATCCCCCCAAGACAATTATGTCTCATGCATTTCAAAATCATCTTCAAATTCTTGCACATATAAGTGTCCTACCAATGTTTAACATGGGAAAGAGAGTTCAAGAATGGAAAGACAATATTTTTGTTATTGAAAAAGTTGTGAACAAAGAAATAACCCTCATTGGGCTAACCATTTCTCCAAATATTTTTTATCTATTTTTCCTTCAAACAACAGATTATCAAATTTGCATTGTACCTTGAAGGTGTCATTCTTATAAAATGACAAGTTGTCCAAGGTGCCTCCATCATTAATGGGAGTTGCCAAAGGATCCAGGAAAAATTATCCATCATCTCCTTCCTTCATCACTTGAGGAGTAACAACTTGATAGGATATCCTTCTATATCATCTTTCTTTAGTTTGTTTTCCATGGGAGGCCACTTGGGTCACTAAAGAATACCTTCACCAAGCTTGGTTAGCTTGAGGCCCAACTCCTTGTATGTTGACCTTATGGGCTATATGGAGAGGAAAACACCATAGAGAAAATTACTATGATACCATTGATCCAAATTAGATTGAGAATGAAACGAAAGAACATAGAACATTGCAGAGAGTGCACAAGATAAAATGTTGAAAGCAAAGTATTAAAATTCAAACAAAATCCTCTTGATGAATCAATAAGGAAAAACACTACGAAATACATAGTAGTATACAATGGATAAAATGGTGGTAACTTATCTATGAGAACAGATGTGACAACTACACATTCACAAAAACCCCATAACAAGAGGCCAACGCTACCTTTTATCATAATTCCAAAATTCCTAAGAGACAAAAACTCTAAGATAAAACCCCTAACCCTAGGAGCAAAGGTGGTGAAAGTAATGTGGGCCTTGAGGAGTCTAGTTGATACATCAACTTCCCAAGGCCATAAATTTCACATGGAAACTCCATTTTGGGTGTTTTTTGGACCACTAAAAATATTATTTGAAGCTCGATATGTTTGGTAGGAACGACCATCATAAATAGTCATATCAAAAAATTTACAAAATAACATGGAAAGGGCTTGAAAAATGTGTCGAAAGTTTAGGTACTGAAAAAATGGCAAAGTTGAGGTGTTTTTGAGTCGGTGAAAAATATGAATGGCCACATGGATCATTTCCAAATTCCAACGTTGTTCTCAACTATGGGGATGGTTTCAACAAATCCTTGTGAACAGATAAAACTTAATGGGTTAGTGGTTCAAAACTATAAATGATATCCACCATGCATAGATTTTTCCCAAAACTTTGATGTGACATAGAAGGTAGGTGGAACCATGCACAATTGCAAGGTTTCAAGCATAATACTTGTCACAACAAGGTTTTAGGTAAACATGCAAAGAAGGTGGAACCATGCACATTTACAAGTTTTCAAGCAAAATACCTGTCACGTCAAGGTTTTAGACACAAAGTCTACATGACTCATAATTTATTGTTTGAAATAATTCCACTCAAGTTCTTTGTAAAGTTATGTTGACCTAGAAATTCATGATCTTCCTCCCCACCACTCTTTCCTCCATTGTTAAAACCAACATGATATGTAACAACTTGTAGCGAGCATATCTAATAACAAATTTATAAGTCGATTGTGGCAACTTCTATTGGATGGGTTTAATTTATTGAAGGTGACAAAATACAATCATATTGAATATGTTCAAATTATCCCTAATGTCGAGTATCAAAGAGGAAACCTCTTTAGAGTTTCAAACATAGTAGTCACAATTTTCGAAGTGTTATTTGTAGTTTCCAATGTTTTTGGTCTATTGAGTGACACATTTGTTTAGATTTGAATGGTATATAATTGTTGAACATTTCCTCCATGACAAATAGCTACACATCCATACAAGTTTTCTCCATTTTTTGCAAGGTTTTGTTAAGAAATTTCACAGTGATGTTCCACCAATACATCTCACAACTAATATTACTTATGTTGAACTGGAATTAGTCATAGTTCTTTGTTTTTAATCACATTACGTGTGAACAATGTTGCTCTAATTTAACTTTTGCAACATTCATGTTTTCACAATATAGCTTCAGAGTACCATTGATATCAACACAATTGGGTTAGTTTGGGGAGTCTTAAGTTGTTGGTTTTAATTGATATTATTAGAAATGAGGCCCTCATATCAAATGAGTAATTCCACACATCTTGCATGAACACAAATCCTTGTTTCACCAACAAATATTCATTAAATTTGAGTGTTTGACTTTCACATAATACATTGGGAAATGTTTCAAAAGAGGGTGGGTGGTTGAGTGAATGTATGCATTTGTGACGTTCACAAGTGTAACACATACTTCACCCCTCAACCTCTCTGAGGTGAAGATGTGCATATTTGTGCATGTGTGCAAGTTTTCATTCACACACCCGATGATGAGTTCAACATAAACATTATTTTTTCTTTTGCATTGTTAAACATGAGTCTAACATTGTTTAATAACACTAAATGACAAATAAAACCATATTTTAACCAATTTTCAAAATCCTAAAAAATGAGTGAAACAATATTTAGACCTCCTTTAAAACATCAATTTTGGGGTCAAATGTAGTAGTGTGAATACATTTATATATATACAAATATATAGAAACATATGAATGAAATTTGTCCATCCACTCATCCATAAACTTTCATGCATTCCTATATTCACATGCGTATTTGGTTTCTTGCACACACATAACACACATACATATAGAGAGACGTATCCATGGAAATGGTTTTACTGGGTTTGTACTAAGAAGATGATGTAAAATTGATGTAAAAAAATTATAATGTAGTTAACACTTTTACAAATAACTAACTTTGAATAAGATACATTATTAGGACGATTTTATTTTTTGAATGTTGGCTTTTTAAAAGAAAAAAAATCGACAAATTTGTGTTAACATGAAAGGCCTACTATTAAAGATGTAAAAACCATCCACGTGACACCAAGGCTATAGAAAACATAGAAATGATCACATGGACACAAAGTCAATTTCAGAATTAAAATTCATAGTATTAATGGGTTTTTTTTAAATATCATTGGATGAAAGATTTTCAACTAGTGAGAAAATGAAAAACATTGACAATACATTCAATTGTGAAAGTCTTCATACAAATAATATTCCTATGGATAAACAAGGTTTAAATGGGTTCATGAAATTGTGCTTTAAGAAATATACAAAAATTCATTATATTAAGCACCATACCAAGTGTTTTGAGACACTTATCTCTAATAACTCCCTCAATAATTCAAATTACCAAGTACAATGAACCTCAACTAGAGTGTTTGATATGGAAAGAACCTTAAGAAGTTTTTTTCGATGCAATGAAGTGTTGAATATATACAACCAATCGAGGGTGGGAGGGGGAAGCTTTATTAGAGAAATTATAAGAGGTAGGATATTGTTTACATTTTTGGGGGCATGTGATCATCATGCCCAACATGATGGTCATGATGGCTTATCCATTCATTTATAACTCCCTTGCAGTAGTGGACCAACCACTTTTTAAAGAAATCAAACTCCATTGGGGACTTTAACACTATCCCTTTTCATTTACCTGGTTTTCTTGTCACAACTATTTAATATGGAAAAAGACGTCATGGGTCTAATAATGTGCACACCAATATAATTTGTTGCTAACAAATTTAATACCTATTATTAGATTGGTAGTTTTATGGATTGTCAATTATGAATAATTAATCATGCTAATATGCCATAATGAGTTTGGATTTTGCTAATTTTATTGTTCGGAGGAACCCATTTCTTAATATGAATAACATGTAATTGTCTTAATAATTCAAATTTTAATAATTCAAACAGTCTAATTAGATTTTCAAAACTACCAATCACAAATATTTATAATAATTAGTGTTCACAAAATCACAAATATTTATAATAATTAATGTTCACAAAACTTAGAGAAACGTCAAAAGAGAATTTCTAATGGTAAAATGTTAATAAGATAAACATTACAATATCATTCAATGACTCCGAAGTTGCTTAAAAGCACATGCTAAAAGTTGTGCAACCGTGCATATTGTAAATGGACAACGAATGTGTGACACTGAAAATATATGGAACTGTTTGTTGTATTTAAGTAAATTAAAAAGGCATGTTTTTCCTTTTTAGGGATATCCAACATGTAAACAATGAACATAAAGAAACTCCTGGCTCCTAGCAAGCTACATACATAAAAATTGGGATTACATGCTTATAAAAATTGGGATTACATGCTTATTTGCTTCTATGTAGAACATGTTGAATATTAAAAAAAAAATTGTGCTTATCATTTCATACAAGTATCCGAACTTCCATCTAAGGACATGAGCTCATGTTTTAACAAGAGGACAAAACTGTTGGCAATATGTCTTGCGGTCCATCGATGTCAATGCCAGACTTGCATTATCTTATAACCAAGTTGCTTATTGTTTGAATCTTACACCTAATTGCGTTATCTTATAACCAAGTTGCTTATTGTTTGAATCTTACACCTAATTGTGGTTGTCAATATTTAGGCCAACATTTAGGCAATATTGTGGTTGTCAATACAATTTAAACTCCATGCTTATGTTCTCTTCTATCTAATATTTCCTATGTTATTTATGTACAATTGTAACTGTTATCCCCGATATCTAGGGATAACTAGGAGATCATGTCTCGAGGCCCACATGGTCCTAGACATGGAGTACCGAGAGCAGGAGCGACCTGAGCATGGTCCTGGAGGACCCATCTTCTTCTTCTCAGCCAGACTTGTC
>ML777279.1:1333605-1357436 GCA_009831015.1 Picea engelmannii | reverse complement strand
CAAGGATTTAATATTGAAAATTGAATGCTCTTATGCTTTATTGAAGAAGTGATATTAATCTTTTGCCTTTATTGAGCCATCATTGACTTCGTCAATAATAGCATTAATCTATTGCTCATATATTTATAAAAAGATAGTCTTGAATGCTTATGAAGTACTAACCCACTGCAAGCACTTTCTAGTTCTCTTTGTCTTGTCTCGCAAACAGGTGCAATTATCAGTGGATATTCTTACTTGACTATCTTACTTGGGCTGCAATCTGTGGAAGGGGTTCTCCTTGACTTATCCTTTAGCCTTCCTTTTACTCAGATTGCCTTAGGGACGTCTCCCTTGGACTTGCCCTCCTAAATAGAAAGAGCCCCCCATCGAGGTGACAGTGGGTGGGGAAGCTCCTGTTACGCCGGTTTCAAGCCCTGACTCAAGCCCTTGGACCTTTCCTACAAACCGTGCGATAACAGTAACAACACTCTTTTATGTTATTTATGTACAATTGTAACAACACTCTTTCATGCAGTGGCTTATAACCAAGCCGATTATTGTTTGAATCTTAGGCCTACTTATGGTCATCAATATTGTCAATTTCCATGCTTACTACCATTCAAACTTCATGCTTAGGCTCTCTTATATCGAACGTTACTAGTCTCAACTCAGTGAATGACACAGCAAGACTGAAGAGTCAGAGTTGACTTGAGTTGATTTGAGAAATTAAAATACACAAAATATTCATTGAAAAAAAATAATTTTCCTTAATATGAAAATTTGCAATTATATATGATGCAAAATTTCAATAATAACTCATTTAAAAGTACATAGATGATACTAAATCCTACAAAACACCATGGATTCTAGACATGGCACAAATTTGCTGGTTCTCCATTATGAATAGGGTCAAAAAAGCAATCAGAATGAGTGCTTCTTTATGTTTTCCAACATTGTCTGGCTCATGAGATTTGTAAGTCAAATGTGTCAAGTCAATGTGACTCATGAGTCAAACTCACCATGTCAATCTAACTCATGGTTTACATGCAAATCAAAATTGTGAATATAACTTAGGGCCAAGTTAGATCTGGAAGAGTTGACTTGACTCAGTGTCTTCAAAGAGTAAAGTCAAACTTGGAGTCAACTCACAGTCAAAAGAGTTTGGTAGCTATTCTTTACTCTATTATATCCTGTTATTTTTGTACGAATTGGCGCTTCAAATAAATTGGTATCTTATACTGAGATTGTATGCCAAGAAAAAAATTTAAAGTTCTAACGAATTATAAAAATCAGGCTAAAATTTAGGGCAATATAGGAAATATACTTAGGTATTGCCATTTAATTAATATCTGAAATTTACAAATTCCTCAGCCACAAATCCATGATTGCCCTTTGAATCTTAACATAATTTATTGAAAGGGATGCTGATTTCATGAATGATGTTAGAATTTCAAGCACAAAATTACATTAAGGATTACATAGCTTCATATTATCAATATCAGAGTAACCAAAACCAAGAAAGATAATTGCATCATGAAACTGCAGAAAACATTAGAGTGTGAATGTGAATCTACACAACTATTCAAGGTTTTACTGAAATGCTTCTCTATTACTTATTTTCAGTTTCTATGATAGGCATCACATAGGTTATATTTATCTGTGATCATGATATAAAGTAGTATATATCATCATTGTTTTTCAATATTTTTGTCTTTTTCACTAACCAGTGATACAGCAGTAAAGGTTGAAATTTAGTTATTAGAATTGTATTATTTTATGCGAGACTAATAAAAAGAAACTACAGCTGGTATCTTTTTAATCCCACATTGACAACAATTGTGAGACAAAGGTGGTTTATGAAGTATTGCAAGAACAAAAAGCTTTGCCAATCCTGAAGCTGGCTTTGGGGTGCAAGTTGATGGGTTGATGCAATAACATCCTCCCTCACTCCGGTTCCAATATCACTCAAAGAGGTAGTCTATATGGTTTATGGGTCCCATTGCTTGTGATTGTTATCATCATGATGCCTTCTTAGAGGTTGTCTATATGGTTTATGGGTCCCCTTGCTTGTGATATTCCTATCTGAATTTTATATGACTACTACTATACAGAATCCAGATACAAGATATGTCCTGAACTACTGAGATACTAAACTAGTGGCATATTACTATCCAACTTTAATGTGACTACTAATATACAAATACAAGAGATGTCCTGAACTTCTGAGAGATGTCTTCCTTCAAATGATTTGCAGCATTTGTAGGCTTTAGACTGGAGCAAGGTTCTTGGTAACAGGAAGAGATCCATCATAGCTAGATTTGAGGACATCTGGTTTCCTTATTACACGAGGACCAGCAGATGGGCCATCCTTCCGTGGCCGTATATCCTACATAGAAACACAAATATTCAATTAGCTAGTGAATTTCATTCTTGGAACAGAACTACAAGTTTCAGTTACCGTAAGGAATTTAAAAAACATGAAGAAGCAGTTTGCATATAGCCCTGAGCAAGAGTGAAGGGTGCTTTGACAGATGCTACGCTACAAAGAGTTTAGCTAAAAACAGAAATGGAATTGTTTAATGGATTTCAGAAAGTTAAAGAAAAAAAAAGACAATCTACAACATGTGGTATGAGAAAGCAATATCAAGGGATGAGAAGAAACAGGAAAAAACTAGCACAAAAAGTTAAAAACAAGAAATAGAATCAATATAAAATAGGAAAAAAAGAGGCCTTCAAGAAATGAAGATGAGAAACCCGACCTACAAATGCAACTATTGAATGTTTGTATATGATAGCAGCCGTGTAAGGTTTTGCAGGGTATACGATATTTACATGTATGCATGGGAAAGTATTGTTTAGTTTCTACTCTGAATAGTTTGTTCTGACCAACTGCTATTTTCAAATTTTCACACATCATTCATGTTGATTTCCATATCCTTGCTACCACCAAATTTAATGAAGATAAAACAAAAATCCATATATATAAATTCGTGCCAATCAAGACAAATAACAGCTGCAATTAGTTTCTTTTTATTGAGAAATCAATTATATATATTTTGGAACAGATTTACTACCACACAAATAAATTGTATTCTAAAGGTCTGCTAGGCTACTTAGTCCAAGGAGAGATTAATAGCTTTATTCATTGCCAATAGACATGCAGGTTTATGCTCTTTAGGAGATAGGTTCATAAGCAGCCAGGGAAGACATCCTACACCACAGTGAGAATGTGGGTGCTTAATAAGTAGAGTTATGCTTGAGCCTTGAGCTTCAACAGTTCAAATGAAAAGGAAAAAAAAACTTTCTATCCAACCTAAATGGAAGTTATATTATAGCTTAATGACAGAAAGGATAGTGCCAATGTGTATATGCTAGCTCATATTTGCTTATTGAAGAGCATGAGATCACCAATTTGCCTGAGATATGTTTGTGCATTTATGTTTTGGTGCGGGATGCATATAAAGGGAGCAAGAGAGAGACCTGATCAAAAATTGCAGTAGGGATAGCAAGTGTTACAACAGCATTTGGAGGATCGACAATGCTTGACAGTCTGGCTTCACAAGGGCAAGCAGACAGGAGCAAATAACTCTGCATGTAACACCATAAGAATTTCAGAAAGAATAACACATACCATTTACAAATTACTGATTTGGTTTCATTGCAACTAAAGTTTGGAAGGATAAGAGGACCTGTTCTTTGGAGTATCCAAATTTGAAAAGATAATCAATGGCATTAAGAACAGCACGCTTAAATGCAACGCTTGAATCGAGGTAATGCTGACGACCACTTTCGTCCACACTAATACCTTCAAATACCAGCCATTCAGAGAATCTTGGTTCTACAGGACCAATCTCAAAAATCGGGTTGACATGAAGCAATGTTGGTCCCATTGGGGTGAGATACTTTGCCATCCCATCTCTTATAATTTCACATCTACAAGATTCAAAGTACAAAGAATTATAAGGCGCAGCTTTAGGCTATAATGAGACATAATCAATAATAGAACAATTTGATGTCAAGCATACATTCAAAATGACATGGAGAATGCAAACAAACAAGACACTAAGATGAAATGATCAATCTTTTGAGCTCGTGGTTATTGGATTCAGAAAATTCTTGGCAACATGCTAGCCTTTTTAGCTTTTGTAGTGTTACCCCTCATATTGTTTGAGATTGTGATCATATTTCCAAGCTTCCAGTATGAGCACCAGTATTCTAGTGGCATGATGTTCCAGTTGGTACTTGATACGAGTGCTTCAGATTTATCATTCAGAGCACATGGTGGAGGATATTTGTCACAGGTTTTGCTGCAGGATGGTCTCTCTTTACACAATGGATATGCCCCAGTTTTGATGATTTGATGGATATTAGCATGTCAGTGGATATTTTGCACATGATTTAGGTGGTTTTCGCCTATGGATGATGGACGATGATATTGTACCCCATGGTGAGAGCACCCTAGCACTTGAGGTGTCTATCATGATCCTATGGTAATGTTTGATGCATTAGACGGTGTTATACCTTATGCTCTTGCTCACACATGATGATATTGCTTTTTGGATGTGGGTCATAACCCATGGTGATCATAGGTGTATTCTATAATGGCTCGTAACACTCTAAATTGTTGTCTCTTACTAGGTTGTATCATGGTGGGTTTTACCTCTAGATAAGTGCGTCACCTTATGAGTCAAGTTGTACTACTAGCGGCCTAGGTAGGTGTTTCATGTCATTTTCCCTAGCTATGTTTCACACCTTGTCATTCCCCCACCATTTTCATGCATATTCATCATTTCCCCTTTCATGATTGACTTATCATATGTCATGTAGTAAGGTCCAAAATAAAAAAGGAAAGTCCCATATATGAAAAGGTCCAAACAAAATCAAAGAGCTAAAAATGCTCGAGGTAGAAGCAGCTAAATTCATATTATGATACACATGAGCCATGCCACCTTGCAATAAAGCCCAATTTCTCCAAGTCCCATTCTCAAAATCAAATAACAAGAAAAGAAGGGACTAAGCAAATAAAAAGGAAAAAAAGGGTAGTAAGAAAAGAGGCTCAAGGAATGGTAACTCAATGCTAAACGCTCCCTCTAAAGGCACACATGTGGAACAATAAATGATAACCCCTAGCTCTTGAAAGCTAAGGGTAAGACCTCTTCACTCATCATGTGACTATGAGGGTCAATTCCTGAAAACACCTTTTCCCTAGTACCACATTCATCACATCAACTACACCTAACTTAGAGTCCTCGGAAATGCATCTTTTCTTAGGGATTTTCACATGTCATTAAGGTTAATGATGTCCACACCATGGTCAAGTTAGGAAGGGGATAAAAATTAAAAGAGTCATTGAGCTATTAGAAGATGTCACATGCTGTTCACCACCTATTGACACATATTTGGAGGCATTAATCATCACTTTGAGGGGTCGTCCACCTTCTTGGCATTGTAGCACATGCCTTGGGCATTGGTGTCATCTTGAGGAGAGCTGTCCACCTATGTTGAACCAAACATGCTAGCCATTTCAGCTTTTGGAGAGATTGACTTGCATCTATTTTGACCTTGGACTAAGATACATGCATAGGATTCTACACGTGCGTCCTTCTTTCACACGTTTGACATCATTTGAGGAGACATTGGAAGGTTTTGAGGGTACAACCCTCTTTTCTATGCTATCATCCATACATGTGGTGTTTGTTGGAGGTTAGAGGCTAGCTGTTGGAGCTATTTTGGGCATGTTTGTTGCATCTTGTTGGATCAACCTCCTTGAGGAGGATATCTTCTATGACTTGACCTCATCCACTGCACGATTTTGAGGAGGGCGTCCACTCTTTTGGATTGTATATTTGATTGAGATTGTACATGTGGCATTAATCCACCATAAAATATTATTTTGTTGACTTGTCCTCTTTTGGAGGATAATAGTTTTTTGACATTTTCTATAATAGATCTAGAGTTAGTTATCGATCTATTATTATTTTAGTGATGGAGTTGTTGAGCTAGAACTCTATAAATAAGAAGTTCCTCCATTTGTGATAGTTGTTTAAAGTGCTCTTCTTACTCTTGTATAAGCTATTGTGGAATGGATATGCTACTTTGTTGAATGTGTGGAGGATGTTCTTGGTGCACATTGGTGACTTGTATTGCAGGCTTGGATTGTCAAAGTCGACTTGAGGAGCTGTAGAAGAGCAGCCTTGCTACATTGGAAGAGGTTAGGTACTCCTAAAATTCTTTGTTACTTTGTTTTAAAGAGAAAAACTTATGCCCTAGACGTCTTGAGAGTGAATGCATAGTTTGGAACCTTTAGGAAAAACCACCCTTGAATCAATTTGAAAGTGGATCCCTTTTTTAAGACCCCTTCCTTCCTCAACCTGTGATATTTTGTTTATCAAATTTAGGGCTTTCTTTGGCTTGTATTTTACAGCCCAACCAGCTCCTATATCTTTCATAGAACTACCCTCTAAAGTTGCATACTTGACCCCATATCCCAAAACGAACTAAGGCACTGACCTTCCCTTTCAACCACCCAAAAATACAAAAATTGTAATTTTATTTTCTGTTTTTAGCAATCTGAAAATTACAGCAGTTTAAACCCTTTAACAGATTGCCTGTTCAAGTCATTTGAGCCTCAAATATATACCCTATACTTGATTTGATGATTGTAAAAGAAAATCTCTGATTTATAGTGTTAAAAACTTGTTTAGTTTGCTAATTTTAGCCTTGTTATATTGTTGTTTTATACTTCTGAAAAAGGCTATTTAAATCTGATCCTAAATCTGAAATTTAAAGTGTTATCTTAAAACCCTAGATCAGATCTAAACCTAAGCTCCTTTGCCCCTTTATTCTACAACTTATGAGCTTAGAGAACCTTAGGGATTCCCCCTTTGACTAGAGCCTATCTAGCCTAAAGAGGGCAAGGCAAGACTACTGAGGTGATAGTGGGTAGTGTTATCCCCGTTTTGTGGATAACTAAGGAGATTATGTTTCGAGGCCCTCAAGTTGCAGATATGGAGTGTCGAGAGACTACATGACCAGAAGTACCCTTTTTCACAGTTGGAGACCCTTCTCACCACCACAGAGGTCGCATATTTCCAGATGGCATCCACCACATCAACTGGCTTCCGAAAGGCAATGGGCCTTGCTCTATGAGGTACAAGTCAGTATTATGGTGAGCATCATTTCAATATTTAAGCCATTTGAGTATGTTGTATCTTGATTGCTCTAGATTTCATGATATATGCTTGGACATTATTCCTTTTGCCTTGCTTCAGCTTGGTGGTTGACATTGTGCCCTAGTAAGTGGTCTTCTTTGGGGATGGGTTTGCTACTAGGAACTCCCTTGAAGAGCCATCGTACCATTCCCGACCATACTTACCACTTTCCATCACTATTCCCCCCCATTTCCTTATCTCTTAGGATTTTAGGGTGTATTGACCCAAGAAGGGGGTGTCCCTCATTCTATGGGAAGAAGGGGTTGAAGGCCCAGAGGGATTGATGTCGGGTAAAAGATAAAAACCTATGGATGAACCTTCTAGATGCTTTGTCTAGGGATCACCCAAGAAAGCAATGAAACACTTATCTTTGAGCAAAGGGGGACACACAATAAAATATGATTAAAAATGCTTAAAAGGTTAGTTGGAGGATAGGAGGTCTCATCACGAGCCGACCTATCATGTCCATGAATATCTAGTGGTATGGCGTTACCATCATCTGGTCACCAAGCCAGGGTAATGGCTCTCAGTTGCATGGTTGAGAGAAAGGGGGTCTCATCACAAGCCAGCCTTCTCATTACCACTAGGTGTTTGTGGGTGACATTGCCATTATCTGGACACCATGCCAGGGTAGTGGCCTTCAACCTTTCCTTAAAATAATGAAAGAATGGCAAATAATGGACTTGGAAAAAGTGCATTGCGGACGAAGGTATCGCACACCCTCTACAAAGGCACCCATGAATGAGACACTACGAACTCTTGTATGTCATGAGCCCTATGCCCATTGAGTCTTGACCCTAACCACTTCACTCACTTTACATAGCTTAGAGAGGGATCTCTTGGAAACTCTCCTTAACCTAGGGTAAGATCTACCCAATAGGACACCTCGTCAACCCTCCCACATTCAAGCTTGACAAGTCACATAATGTCTTTGAGCAATTAATTGTTTGATATAGTGGTCTTTGATGCACATGCTTAGATGGCTCATTTATTGATTGGATTCATTTATCATGATGTTATGACTTGAGATCCTTGGAGGGTGTGCTTATTTGTCTTTGCAGGACCTAGTTGGTGGACAGTTTTGGAAGAACAAGCCTAGCTTGGGCTTCCATGGGGCTTGAAGCCCACAGGTGGATGCCAAGGGCCCGCATGCCGAATGAGAACGATCAAACTTGGAAGGCCTTACAGATGACTTGGACGACCTAGCCTAGCCCCACATGCCAAACGTTTTTCCTAGGAGGGGCAAAACGTCACATCTAGAGGCATGACATCACCTAGCGGGGTTAGGAATTGGTGGTGAGGTGACATGCATTGGCACAAGGACGTTTTGAAGGAATCATGAAGGAATTTGTCTTGATGCTTGATATGTGGATTTGGGAAGCCTCTCCACTCTCCTCCATCAACAATGACCTCCACTTAGTGCCAAAGCGTCCCCTAAAGGGGTGACAACCTTCTAAATTAGGGTTTTCTTATGTGCAAAAGTGAATTTTAAATGAATTATTTTATTAAGGGGGAAAGATTAGGGTTGTTGACCCCTAGTCTTGTGGTTTACCCCTTGTTGACCACCTATTTCAACTAGGGGGTCAACTCCATGTGCCATGAAGATATGCATCTGATGGTGCTACAAAGTTGAAAACTTACTGATTCTACAAGGCATTTTTGGCCTCAACACTTCATTTTGTAATTGGAATTTTCGCTCCCCTGCATGGGATTATAATGTAATGGGTCTGCATGGATCATACTTGTAGGTTAGTTACCTAGGACTTTATCATTAGAGAAGTCCTTTCATCAAGTGTTTTTTTTCCTCAGGTAATTAATTTGGCCTAACCAGTCTTTTTAATTACCCTTGAGTTTTTCACTCCCACAATAATCCTCCAAAGTGGTGAAAGGCGTTCTAATGATCGAGCCCATTGGGTAACTATGGTCTAGGAATATTGTAAATGACCATGCTAGACAACTTCTAGAGTCTTGCGGAACTTCGTCGAGTCTAAGTTTTTTTTTTTTAATTTTTAAAATTACCCATTTAATGGTAATTTTAATTATTTTTTATGTAAAAATGTAAAAACTAGGTCCTTGGGATTTTTGATAGGGGTATTTGTACTCAAAAGAAATGGAATGAGACCCCCTACACCCTTGGACCAAGTTTCAGCTCAATTGGACAAGTTTTGCTAGGTCATTGTCCATGAGGAATCCAAGTCATTCTAGAGTTAACAATTTAATTGCTTAATTGACAAAGTCAAAATGTCAATTTTTTTAAATAATGAAGCAAAAAGGTTAGAGAAAGAGTGTGAGATAATCCTAAACCCCTTTCCTAAGTTAGAGAAACACTTTTCCTAACTTAGAAACCCCTCTCATCTAACCACCACTTCATACCAACCATCTCCCTAAGGAAGTTGCACCCCCCTTGAGGAGAAAGTCAAGTAAAGTGAAAAATTAAATGAAGAAACTTGCTTTTTCCCTAAGTTCACTCCCCAAAGTCTAATTTTTTGTTGGACTTTGTCAAAAAGGTGCCACCTCACCCCCTCACTCATCTACTAAAACCTTAACTTGTTCAAAACCCTAAAAGTGTGCCCCCCTTGAAATGTTCAATGACTCTTGATTGATGGACACTTGGAGAGCATCCAAGAGGGGTAACTAATGGCTCCCAAGTATAAATAAAGGCCTCTCATCCCCTCCCCTCCCTCCTTTCACACAGCTATTCTCAATGCATTGTTACCATACCAAAATCTCTCCTCTCCCACTTTTTGTTCTTGCTCTCTTTTGCTCTTGTTCTTCTCTCAAGCTTGCTATTGAATAAAGGAAATCTTTGGAGGACATATGGTGTTGGGAGTCTTCTTGGTGCCATATTTTTATGAGGTGATCTTGTTCTTTTGTATTCTTCTTTTTACATGCATAGCTTTGAGATCTATAGTAGGAATATTAAGCAAAGTATTTTGCTTGTGTAGGTTTATGATAGTACTGTCATAGATCTAGTGAGCTTCTAGTTAGTTATATCAAAGTATTTTGATTTAATATCTAGATCTACTCACTTCCTATTGTTTCTTGTAGGTTAGCATTGAAGATTTGCAAGATTGCCTAGGGTTTTATGTGAAGATTTCAGATCTGAAAATCTTGCATTTCACTCACATTTACCCTCTAATATTTTGTTTCTTATTGCTACTCATTTCCATAATATTTTGGTATTCCAACATGCTAGGATAGGTCATTTATATGCTTATAACTTGCTGAAATTTACACAGAAAATTTCTGGTTTTTATAACAAATTTTCACAAGTTTTTTGTCACTTTTGCAGCGTTTCCAGCAAGTTTTTGCTTGCTGGTTTTTTGCAGGTTGGTGACATAAAGGAGGATCTACAGCCCATTTGAGGCATCTACAAGTCAAAGAATAACCTCCTAAGTTGGGGTAACATATTCCTAACACTTCTTCTTTTCTCCATTGTAAGCAAGCCCCAAGAGAGTCTCTAGGACTTGCATTTCTCTAAAGTTTTAAATTTCTGCAATTTCTATTTCTCAGTTTGCCTACACCTTGCATAGTGGATTGGCCTAGCCACCCATGCAAAATCGTAAGGCTAGTTTCTAAGTTTTATTTTCAGCATTGCAATTTATTTTCTAGTTTTCCCCACTTGTCTTTAAGACAGGGTTGTGTGGCTGGGATTAATTTCTTTTCAAGCTCTCTTCTTTTCAAGCTTTATTTTTTCCCACTTGGGCACAAAACCGGTAGGCTCTGTCCTCCATCTTGTGCACTTGTTGTGGTTGCAAGTAGTTTAGATTTATTTTCAATTCTTTATTTCTTTATTGTTTTCCTATACCTAGCAAAGTGTTTGGCCTAGCCAACCATGCTAAATCGTAAGGCTAGGTAAATAGTTGATGCTTTCTTGCTTCTACTTTCAAGTTTCATGTGATATCTTTAGATTTTAGAAACATTTCATTTACTTGCTTAAGCCCATGGAGGCATAACTCATTTACTTGCAACTCATTTCCTTTCAAACATGTAGTTTCCTTTCAAGTATTTACATTTCTTTCAAGCTCTTATAATCTACTTTTTCTTTCAAGTTCAAACACTTTTATTTTCAAGCACTTAACTTAATAAATCTTTAAGGTTCAATTTATCCTAGATCCATAGGGGTTTCAATTAAACTAGTCTAATTAGAGCACCTACTACTGTCCAAACTTTGTCATAAAAAAAAGGACTTGTGGAGGCGGCAGGGGGTGCTAGATCAGGGATGGTCTCACGGCACTAGGTGTCCCCCTTGTTGAGCACCCTTGTTTCCCGAATTGACCTATGGAGCTAGGGTAAGGCCTTGTTTTCCTTACTTATTGAGCACCCAGCAGTCCTTTTGGCATAAGCGGGGAGAGTTTTAGGGAAGCCATCTAGTTTAGAATTCACTTTAACTTAATCAACCTAATTAATCCTAAAATCTATCCACAAAGTAACCTTGTTATAACTTTACACCTTCATTTTATGGTTCATGCTCTCTAATTTCTGCAAACACTTTCATTCAAGTTATTTTCATGCAATTTTATTGAGCACTTGTGGATAATTGAACTAGTGAGCTTAGAAGTTGCGCACTTTTAGCATGTGGAGGCTCTTTTGTTGGTTTTTCATCTCATTAACTTGTACATTGGAGCAATTGAGTAACCCCTTGAAGTTGTGCACCTCTTGGAGCACTTCGTTGTTTGGGTTTGTTGAGTTGTTTTGTTTGTTGTGGATGTGATCTTGAGCTATCTCCTTCATTTCTACAAGATCAAATCAATTTGAGTTAGTTCATACATTGCTCTACCCAAAGTTAGATCTAGTAAGTGCTTGCTTACTTTTTCATTTGTCAATAGTTGTATATCGTTGTATCATCTATTAATCCTTTGCATTCTTATTCCTATTGATAGTTGTTTGTATCTAGTCCAATTGTAAGTTTTGTAGAGTCATTCTTTTGTATCTAATTGTAAATTTTGTAAAGTTATTCTTTATAACCTTTTGTAACTTTAGTTGACCCCTTTGCCCAACCTTAGGCACTAGTCTTAGTTGCCTTAGGGAAAGGCTGGACTTTGGATTGAAAGACTTGCATTTGCATTGTTTGCCTCACATATAGGCTAGATTCCCCCAAACCTTTAACTAATTAAAATCAACTCCTAGAACACCTTTAATCACTCACATAATAACTAGGGTCTACCCCCCTTGGCTTCCCTAGGAGTAAACCTAGACGGAAGGAGTTCAAGTCGAGGTGACAGTGGGATTGAACATAGACATTGTGTCTCCAAGGACACACTAAGTGGATTGAGACTTAGTCCACGTTTGCAAGTGTGTATAAGGACAACAACATCTTTGGCGTCGTTGTCGGGGATAAGTCTTTTATCCTTGGTCTAAACGACTTAACTTAACTTATTCTTTTAAGACTAAGTAATAAAATTTGCTCCCTAAAATTTTTTAACTTGATTTGGTCTTTCATTGTTTGCTTACTCTCCAAGTGACGACTCCATTGGAAAAATCTTTGAAGTATACTACTAGGAGCACTTCACAAGGATTGACTTACTCTTTTCCTGAACCTGAAAAGGTTTATAGGAGGACATTAAATCGCCTTGCTCCTCGTAGGCTACTTGAAAGTCTTGGGGAAGAAGCACTCACTGATATCCAATTCTTGTTTGAACATAATAATCGACCAAATGTTAATACTACAACTACTAATCCTAACGTAATCATGAGTATTTTTATGAGGCCTTTGAACTTTACAACAATCCAAGGTGCTCCCTACACAATTCCTGACAAAGTTGTTGAGATGTTGCCTTGTTTTTCAGGAAATAATGCAGTTAGTGCCCATGCTCACCTTTTGAGTTTTGACATATGTGTATTCAAGTGGTGTCGGGGTCATGATGAAGAGGATGTAAAGATGACACTGTTTGTTTACTCTTTAGAGGGGGATGTTGCATAGTGGTTTACAGAACAGGATCCTAAAGAGTTTAGCACCCTAGCTGAAATAGTTCAAGCTTTTAAAGAAAGATGGGGTGATCAAAAGGAAAACAGATTTTTACTAGTTGCCCTTAGCTCAAGTCAGAAAAAGGAAAATGAAACTATGGTGAATTTAAAAAAAGATTTAATGACTTGGTGAAAAGTCTCCCCACAAATATTAAGCCTTCAGATATTGCAATTTTGATTTATTATATGGAAGCTTTTGAGGGAGAAACGAGATATCAACTAAGGGATAAGGATCCTCAAACTCTTAAGGATGCACAAGTTATGGCAGTGAGGATTGATAAAAATATGCAGGATGCTAGGAAGTCTAATATTCCTAGTTTTTCTAGAGGAACTTCTTCCCAACCTTATGAGGAGAAGAAAAAGAAGGTTGAAAATCAAGGGTCTTCAAATGATGGCATTAAGGAACTCACCCATCTAAGTAAGCAGATGGAACTTAATCATGTTAATCAGATTAAGAAGATGGGGGTTAATCAAACAAATCAAATAAAACAAATGGAGATTAACCAAGCTAGTCAAATGAATGCCATGCAAAATAGGTTGATAGCCATGGAAAGGGCTCAATCTACTAGGCCCCAACATAGGCCAAATGATAAATGGCCTAAAAGACATCCTCCCCAAGATCAAAGGCCACCAAATCCATTCAATCCACTAACTCGGTTGATCACCAAGATATTCCTTATTTTAGACCTTGTGGACAGTTTCATGAGGAATCAACTTGCCAAGTCTTTCTTCAAGTTTGTGATGAAATGAGACCTTATAGAGCAAAACATGAACAAGTAAATATGTTTGGTCATGAGTATAATATTGGCATGAATGAATGGATGGATTGGATGGAACATAGTGAAGGGGTAAATTGTAACAATGTTGTGGAGGATAGAGCAACAGAAAAGTTTGGTAAATCCTACTCCACAACAAGTGTCAGAAATGGCTAGATATAGAGGCATTACTTATCAAAGGAATGGAAACAATAATCAAGGTAGGCCTCAAGGAAGTGTTTCTAGAATACCTCCTCCCCCTCCTAAACCAACGGTTCACACAAGTTCAGATTTAAATATTGACTTAGAAGGGTGGCTAAGTAATGCAAAGATGTTGGTGCCTGTGTCAGAAATAATGAAGATTCCTTCTTAGAGGGAGAAGTTACTCAGAGCCATAGAAAATCCTTCTTAGAACAATGTTGACATTCCACCAGCAGTAGCTTATCAGGATGCACCTGTTATTTTGCAGAATATGGATAGGGGGAATGAAAAGAATAGACCATTTTTCCTCTCTTTGCTCATAAATGATTTTATTCTTCACAATTGCATGCTTGACTCAGGAGCTAGTTCAAATGTTATGACAAAGAAAGTAATGGAACAACTGAATTTAAGGATATCTAGACCTTATCATAACATTTGTGCTATGGATAGCAAGACAATCAAGGTGCATGGTTTAATCAAAGGTTTACAAGTACACTTGGCTGCATTCCCAGACATCATGTTAGAGATGGACATTGTTGTAATTGATGTACCTGATGCTTGGGGTATGTTGTTATCAAGGAAGACAAATGCAGATTTAGGTGGTAATTAGCAAATGGATTTAACTTATGCCACCATTCCAACTCCAAATGGTTCCATGTTTAGATTAAACAGGCAGTTAGAAATAAAGTACCATGTTGAAGATCCTAGGAATCCCACAAATAATGTTGTGTATCGTGAACTAGAGATGGGATGTTATGAGATAGAGTCTACTCCTCTAACATCTACCAAGATGGAACTTAAAGATGAATCCCCAGACATTTGTAGTGTTTGGGACACCATGGATTCTTTTGATGGGCTTTTTCTTGAGGAAGATTTGGATAAAGAGAATAATGATTTGACTCCTTCAGAATTAGAATCAGAGTTGGATTATTCAATTGAAAATGTGTCATCAGCTCACCAATCATCAGAGGAATCAGTTAGATGTCAAAAAGAATCAGATGGAATTCTTGGGCCACATCCTCCTTATTTTACAGAAATTGGGAAAATCAAAGGAAAAATAGATGATGCAAGTCTGATGGAAAATCATAAGGATGATAAGGTTAATAATGATAATGTAAAGTATATTATCCCTATGAAGAGGTATGCCAAGCCTTTCAAGGGAAAATTAAGTTCAGAATCTTATCATTTGGAACCTATGCAAAATCATCAGAAATTTTTTAAGGAGGATTGTCCCAAGTGGCCTAAGGTTAGAAACAGGGATTCACATGAGTACAACAGAAATCAGAATAAAGTGTATCAGTCTTCTAGCAACTCGTCTCATCCAGTGGGACAACATAAAGTCAGACATGCTAGTGAGAGGACTCCCCCTTGAAGTAATTCTTCACATGGCCACTTGATGTCCAAACGGACACCCTTTGTAACATATCTCTAACCCTTCTCCTTTCTTTAGGTTTTGTATTGTTTTATTTCATTATGTAATCATGTTACTTAGATTATTCATTGTATCATAGTTTCATTATTGTTGTACAATAGTAATTTCATTTTTGTTATTATTGTTTATAGTATTTCATTTATTTGTTATACATGTATTTATGTTGGGTATTGGTGAGCACTTTGTTTTGTAGATTATAGATTCTCGTGTGCTCTCCTTCCCAAAGAAAGATCAAACACATGTCCCCCTGTGGATCCATATGTTGACCACCTATTTCAACTAGGGGGTCAACTCCATGTGCCATGAAGATATGCACCTAATGGTGCTACAAAGTTGAAAACTTACTGGTTCTACAAGGTATTTTTGGCCTCAACACTTCATTTTGTAATTGGAATTTTCGCTCCCCTGCGTGGGATTATAATGTAATGGGTCTGCATGGATCATACTTGTAGGTTAGTTACCTAGGATTTTATCATTAGGGAAGTCCTTTCATCGAGTGTTTTTTTTCCTCAGGTAATTAATTTGGCCTAACCAGCCTTTTTACTTACCCTTGAATTTTTCACTCCCACAATAATCCTCGGAAGTGGTGAAAGGCTGATCCAGGTGGATATCGGTGGCCACCCACCTTTTCCAACTGGCTCAAAACAGTTTTCTGACAATTTTGACAATTTACTATTTTTAGCAGTTTTAACTTCCAGGGCCATTTTGAAGGCCTAAATGAAGGTTTTTCGGGATTGAGCTTCTCAATGATAGCCAAAAGCATGATTGAGCCCTCAAAATGAATCTCCTCGACGATACCTTTTCAACGGGCTATCATACACCTAAAACGGAGATCGTATGCAAAAGTTACGACCCCGGGAAGTTGATGTACTAAATTACCCAAACGAAGCCCACATGACTTTTGGCGCTTCATCTCCTAGGATTAGGTTTTTGGATGCCTAGGGTTTTTGGCATTCCTATTTATTGTAAAAAAAGCCTTCAGAGCCTCATTGTAATCATCTTCTTGCGAATGCGAGTAGCCATCACATCTCTTCTTAGAGATAAGTTGTCACCATTCTCGCGAGTCTTTCACTCTGTATTTTTATAGTCTCTGTACATTTCTTTCATTAATCGAAATCGTGTATTACTGTATATCTGTGTTTATGGTTGCATCTCTGATACATTTTTGTTATAGTATTGGATATCTGCGATATCTCTGTGCATTTCTTTATTATATCTCCGCTCTCATTTCATGCCGAAAATAATCCGGATCAGTGGTATCAGAGCAGGTTGCTCTTGATCGTTTTTCAGTGCATGTCCCCGACAAGGTCCGAGTATATCAAGTTGGGTCTCGAGCTTGTCTCTCTTGAAGACAATCACTCTCGCATGCCCAAGAATCCCTCCATGGCGGAAGAAAAGAAAAACGACGAAGCAGACGATCCTATAAATCTATTACTTGAGCAAGCTCTCACGCGACAGAGGGATGAAATGATGGAGAATTTTTCCCACATCCTTCAACGCCTGTCGATAGCAACAAGTTCATCTTCATCAAACAACCACTTTGGAAGCACCTCTCCTTTCAAGGTACAGGTTAATTTTGATATTCCCGTATTTGAAGTTCAAATAGATGCGGATGCCCTAGACAAATGGTTAAATCTGTTAGAAGGTTATTTCTCTGTTCATAATTTTTCCGACAGAGAAAAGATCACCTTCGCACTCCTTAAAGATCTCGCCCATGTCAAACATTGGTGGGAAACTTACTGGGAGCAAAGTTCCATAGAGGAGTCTGGAATATATGGGATCGAGCCCACTTGGGGTTTTTTTGTGGATGCGGTAAAGGAACGGTATTACCTTGTTGGCAACTATGAGGACCAGTACATGAGATGGACCACATTATGGCAAGAGAGGGACCAAGAAGTTCTGGAGTTCACCAATACCTTCCATACCTTGCACACCAAGCTAGGTATCAAAGACTCTGAACGACATTTGGTTCTGCAATACCGTGGGGCTCTACACAGATACATCCAAACTGAAATGGATTTTCTAGACGTCTCATCACTCTATTGTTCTTATCGATATGCTGTTAAAATTGAGCAGAAATTTAAGCACCAGAAAAAACGAGAGTTTAGGTGTGCAAATCCGCAACAACCAAAGTATGACAAAGACGGCCCTAACAAACAGTCTCCCGAAAACCAGTCCAAGCCACAGGAAAAGAAGGGTCACGGGAAGACAAAGGACACCAGAAAATGGTACGATTTCCACAAAATCCCCTGGCACAACACCGATGAATGTCACTCAAAACAGCCATTGGTGGCTGAGATCAAAGACAAGGAGCCGAACCCTGATTCAGAATCTGATTCTAAAAATACTGGTAAAAGACAGATCATCGACACAGACCCCACTGCTATTATCGCGACCGCAGCAATTCAACCAGAAGAACCAACAGATCTTGAAGAGGGGGAGCGCCTTTTTCATTCACAGATGTGGGTGAAGGGGACCCCGCTGCATTTTATTGTTGATAGCGGAAGCCAAAAGAACCTCATCTCAGCAGAGGTTGTCAAACAGTTGGGATTGTCGACAACACCACACCCGCAGCCATACAACATCGGGTGGCTTCGCCAAGGACGAGATCTTCGTGTCAGCCAGCAGTGTCGATTGTCATACAACATCCAACCCTTCAAGGATGAGGTATTATGTGATGTTGCCCCACTGGATGTCTGTGATGTTCTCTTGGGCCAACCATATATGTGGAAGCGCCATGTTGTTTATGAGTCTCGACCCCGCAGTGTCATTGTTTCTCTGGGGGGTCATCTCTACAGAATACCAGAGGTAGTTCTTGGGCCAAAAAGTGTCGCAAGGTAGTATCTCATACTACAAAATTCAGCTTCTTCACAATCTATTCAAAAGGTGAACAAAAGGATACTGCAACCACTATAGCCTCAGCCCAAGCACCTTCTATCCAACAGAAGCAGGTCGACAAGATTGTAGCAAAGTGTAAAGATTCCTTCTGCACAAAAGAATCTCATGTATCCGGACTGGTTAAAAATTTCCAACCCTTCCAACCACATGCTCGTGATAGCCTTCCACAAACCGAGCAGTGCAACGTCTCCAGCAAGGCAAGCAGCTCAACAAGATTCAGATTCAACAAACGCTTTTTCCTCTCCCCCGGACACTCAACGCAATGGAGACCATTGCTTCCTAAGGAAGGAGGATTGATCCAGGTGGATATCAGAGGCCACCGACCTTTTCCAACTGGCTCAAAACAGTTTTCTGACAATTTTGGAAATTTACTATTTTTAGCAGTTTTAACTTCCAGGGCCTAAATGAAGGTTTTTCGGGATCGAGCTTCTCAATGCTAGTCGAAGGCATGATTGAGCCCCCAAAATGAATCTCCTCGACGATACCTTTCCAACGGGCTATCATATGCCTAAAACGGAGATCGTATGCAAAAGTTACGACCCCGGGAAGTTGATGTACTAACTTACTCAAACGGGGCCCACATGACTTTTGGTGCTTCATCTCCTAGGGTTAGGTTTTTGGATGTCTAGGGTTTTTGGCATTCCTAATTATTGTAAAAAAGGCCTTCAGAACCTCATTGTAATCATCTTCTTGCGAATGCGAGTAGCCGTCACATCTCTTCTCAGAGATAAGCTGCTACCATTCTAGCAAGTCTTTCACTCTGTATTTTTACAGTCTCTGTACATTTCTTTCATTAATCGAAATCGTGTATTACTGTATATCTGTGTTTATGGTTGCATCTCTGATACATTTTTGTTATAGTATTGGATATCTGCGATATCTCTGTGCATTTCTTTATTATATCTCCGCTCTCATTTCGTGCCGAAAATAATCCGGATCAGTGGTATCAGAGCAGGCTGCTCTTGATTGTTTTTCAGTGCATGTCCCCAACGAGGTTCGAGTATAGCAAGTTGGGTCTCGAGCTTATCTCTCTTGAAGACAATCGCTCTCGCATGCCCAAGAAACCCTCCATGGCGGAAGAAAAGAAAAACGACGGAGCAGTCGATCCTATAAATATGTTGCTTGAGCAAGCTCTCACACGACAGAGGGACAAAATGATGGAGAATTTTTCCCACATCCTTCAACGCCTGTCGATAGCAACAAGTTCATCTTCATCAAACAACCACTTTGGAAGCACCTCTCCTTTCAAGGTACAGGTTAATTTTGATATTCCCGTATTTGAAGGTCAAATAGATGCGGATGCCCTAGACAAATGGTTAAATCTGTTAGAAGGTTATTTCTCTGTTCATAATTTTTTCGACAGAGAAAAGATCACCTTTGCACTCCTTAAAGCTCTCTCCCGTGTCAAACATTGGTGGGAAACTTACTGGGAGCAAAGTTCCACAGAGGAGTCTGGAATATATGGGGTCGATCCCACTTAGGATTTTTTTGTGGATGCGGTAAAGGAACAGTATTACCCTATTGACAACTATGAGGACCAGTAGATGAGATGGACCACACTGCGGCAAGAGAGGGGCCAAGCAGTTCCGGAGTTCACCAATACCTTCCATACCTTGCGCACCAAGCTGGGTATCAAAGACTCCGAACGACATTTGGTTCTGAAATACCGTAGGGCTCTACACAGATACATCCAAACTGAAATGGATTTTCTGGACATCTCATCACTCAGTGCTGCTTATCGATATGTTGTTAAAATCGAACAGGAATTTAAGCACCAGAACAAACGGGAGTTCAAGTTTGCAAATCCACAACAACCAAAGTATGACAAAGACGGCCCTAACAAACAGTCTCCCGAAAACCAGTCCAAGCCACAGGAAAAGAAGGGTCATGGGAAGACAAAGAAGGACACCAGAAAATGGTGCGATTTCCACAAAATCCCCTGGCACAACACCGATGAATGTCACTCAAAACAGTCATTGGTGGCCGAGATCAAAGACAAGGAGCTGAACCCTGATTTAGAATCTGATTCTGAAAATACTAGTAAAAGACAAATCATCGACGCAGACCCCACTGCTATTATCGCGACCACAGCAGTTCAACCAGAAGAACCAACAGATCCTAAAGAGGGGGAGCCCCTTTTTCATTCACAGATGTGGGTGAAGGGGACCCCGCTGCATTTTATTGTTGATAGCAGAAACCAGAAGAACCTCATCTCAACAGAGGTCGTCAAACAGTTGGGATTGTCGACAACACCACACCCGCAGCCATACAACATCGGGTGGCTTCGCCAAGGACGAGATTTTCGTGTCAGCCAGCAGTGTCGATTATCATACGGCATCCATCTCTTCAAGGATGATGTATTATGTAATGTTGCCCCACCGAATGTCTGTGATGTTCTCCTGGGCCAACCATATATGTGGAAGCGCCATGTTGTTTATGAGTCTCGACCCCGCAGTGTCATTGTTTCTCTGGGGGGTCATCTCTACAGAATACCAGAGGTAGTTCCGACTACTGTCCCACCTAAAAAGTGTTGCAAGGTAGTATCTCATACTACAAAATTTAGCTTCTTCACAATCTGTTCAAAAGGTGAACAAAAGGATACTGCAACCACTACAGCCTCGGCCCAAGCACCTTCTATCCAACAGAAGCAGGTTGACAAGATTGTAGCAAAGTGTAAAGATTTCTTTTGCACTAAAGAATCTCATGTATCCGGACTGGTTAAAAAGGTCCAACCCTTCCATCCACATGTTCATGATAGCCTTCCACAAACCGAGCAGCGCAACGTCTCCAGCAAGGAAAGCAGCTCACCAAGATTCAGATTCAACAAACGCTTTTTCCTCTCCCTCGGGCACTCAACGCAATGGAGACCATTGCTTCATGAGGGAGGATTGATCCAGGTGGATATCGGTGGCCACACACCTTTTCCAACTGGCTCAAAACAGTTTTCTGACAATTTTGGTAATTTACTATTTTTAGCAGTTTTAACTTCTGGGGCCATTTTGAGGGCCTAAATGAAGGTTTTTCGGGATCGAGCTTCTCAATGATATCTAAAGGCATGATTGAGCCCCCAGAATAATTCTCCTTGACGATACCTTTCCAACGGGCTATCATACGCCTAAAACGGAGATCGTATATAAAAGTTACGACCCCGGGAAATTGATGTACTAACTTACCCAAACGGGGCCCACATGACTTTTGGCGCTTCATCTCCTAGGGTTAGATTTTTGGATGTCTAGGGTTCTTGGCATTCCTATTTATTGTAAAAGGCCTTCAGAGCCTCATTGTAATCATCTTCTTGTGAATGCAAGTAGCTGTCACATCACTTCTCAGAGATAAGTTGCCACCATTCTAGCGAGTCTTTCACTCTGTATTTTTACAGTCTCTGTACATTTCTTTCATTAATCGAAATCGTGTATTACTGTATATATGTCTTTATGGTTGCATCTCTGATACATTTCTGTTATAGTATTGGATATCTACGATATCTCTGTGCATTTCTTTATTACATCTCTGCTCTCATTTCGTGCCAAAAATAATCCGGATCAAAGGCATTCTAATGATTGAGCCCATTGGGTAACTATGGTCTAGGAATACTGTAAATGACCATGCTAGACATCTTCTAGAGTCTTGTGGAATTCCGTCGAGTCTAAGTTATTTTTTTAATTTTTTAAAATTACCCATTTAATGGTAATTTTAATTATTTTTTATGTAAAAATTGTAAAAACTAGGTCCTTGGGAATTTTTAATAGGGGTATTTGTACTCAAAAAAAATGGAATGAGACCCCCTACACCCTTGGACCAAGTTTCAACTCAATTGGACAAGTTTTGCTAAGTCCTTGTCCATGAGGAGTCCAGGTCAGTCTAAAGTCAGCAATTTAATTGTTTAATTGACAAAGTCAAAATGTCAATTTTTGTAAATAATGAAGCAAAAAGGTTAGAGAAAGAGTGGGAGATAATCCTAAACCCCTTTACTAAGTTAGAGAAACACTTTTCTTAACTTAGAGACCCCCCTCATCTAGCCGTCACTTCATACCAACTATCTACCTAAGGAAGTTGTGCCCCCATTGAGGAGAAAGTCAAGTAAAGTGAAAAATTAAATGAAGAAACTTTCTTTTTCCCTAAGTTCACTCCCCAAAGTCTAATTTGTTGTTGGACTTTGTCAAAAAGGTGCCACCTCACCACCTCACTCATCTACCAAAACCGTAACTTGCTCAAAACCCTAAAAGTGCGCCCCCCTTGAAATGTTCAATGACTCTTGATTGATAGACAATTGGAGAGCATCCAAGAGGGGTAACTCTTGGATCCCAAGTATAAATAAAGGCCTCCCCTCCCTCATTTCACACGTCTATTCTCAGTGCATTGTTACTGTTATCGCACAGTTTGTAGGACAGGTTTAAGTAGCTTGAAGGCAAGGCTCAAACTGGCGTAACAGGAGCTTCCCCACCCACTGTCACCTCGATGGGGAGCTCTTTCTATTCTGGGTGGCTAATCCCAAGGGAGACGTCCCTAGTAATCTGGGGTTCTTAAGGAAAAAGATCAAGGCTATTGGGCTCAAAGGTTAAAGCAAGCTTTCCTTTCACAGATTACTGCCAAAAGGATAGTCAAAGAGAAGATAATCTACTGATAGAGCACTTGTTTGCGAGACAAGGCAAATGAAACTAAAATGTGCATACAGTGATTAGTACTTCAAAATATTAATGACTATCTTTAATACATATGAGCAATGATGAAAGTAATTATTGACGAAGTCAGTAATTGCAATTAAAGCTAAGACTTTTAATATCACTTCTTCAATAAATACAAAGAGATATTTGCATTCAATGTATAAAATCAGATCCTTGTATTATCACAATGCAGTGAATGTGCTCATATATAAATATTGTTGTTGCGTCACTATGCAGATCAAGGGTGACGTCAGCCCTATTTCTAAGTTAGTTTGAAAGGCAAAGAAGTGATCGTTTTACACACTAAGCCAATGAAAGTAATCTATACTTCAATGCCAAATGCTGTATGACAAAATCACAATGTCTTACACTAAAAAGGGGCTAAAAAGAGGCTTGACGTCATCAATATTGTYGCTGCTACAAAGGTGACGTCAGCCCTAATTTTGGGTTAATTTGAGAGGCAAAGAGGTGGACGTTTTGCAGATTAAACCAATGAAAATGTTCAACACATCAATGCCAATCAAAGGATGACCTAGCCGCAATTTTTATACCAATCAAAAGTTCAATATAGGCATGACGTAATCTTAGGGTTAGGGTTAGTGAAATCGCTAGGGTTAGTTAGGGTTTCAAAATAAGAGTTTAAAAGATTGTTTAAGGACAAAAACCTCAACGTTTAGGATTAGACTAGTGCCTTAGGGTAAATGGAGTCAAGGAGCAAGGCTAA
>ML777279.1:1298950-1322421 GCA_009831015.1 Picea engelmannii | reverse complement strand
ACCTACATGCAACCATAATAACTGACATGCAAACACTATAAACAAAGATCATCTACATCAAACCCTAAAACGCATCCAGAAACCCCCCAGAGTATCAGAGCTGCACGTAGGAGCAGTAGGATCGTAGCAAATATCTTGATCAGTCGGATCAGGGATATTTCATATTCTACTTGATTTAAGGCATTTCTTGGATGGTTTCTTTACTGATTTCAGTGGCTGATTTTACTGTTGTTGTAACAAGTTTTCTACAGCCATAAGGCTGATAATATATCTGCAGTAAAGCTTTTGTTTCAGTCTTGCTATTTGTGCTAAAGTTGTAGCTTAATCATTGGTGAGTTGAGCTAGCTTCCACTAGCTTAATCTCTTGTTTATTTATCACATACTTATCACTTATTTTGCAGCCCTTGTTACCTTAATTAAGCTGATATATAGCATTTATTGTTGCTTCAAATTATGGACAGCAAGCTTAACTTGCTTGTCCAACTAACATATTATACTATATGCTTGGTTTTCCTTGTGTCTCGGGTAGCTATTCACATTTGGCAGGTCACTCAACTTGGCAAGCCTTGGATCTCCCCAAGACTCCATTTCAACCCTTTCACATCATTTAAATTTGACCTCTAGGGACTTCATCTCCATCCTACCTCCATCTTCATCTCTTCCCCCCTAGGGTCACCGGGTTTCCCCCCTTGAGGTGACTACCTCACCACTAAAGTGACGGGGACACCTACCTAAGGTGACAGTGGGTAGGTGACCTCTTAGTTGTCGCGAATTAGTGGTTGGGTCGGACTTTTCCCAACTTACAACTTGTGTGATAACAGGTAGCTTGTCTAAGTTTTCCTTAGGGTCTCATAACTTGTGTTTAGGGACTTTTACACCAAGTGAGAACCTAAGAGCTAACACGTAGATTGGAACTTGTTAGCTTTTGGGGTTACTCCAGCCTGGCTAAGAGAGCGCTAGGTCTTTTATCCCCTTGGCATTGCTTCATGGAGATATGGATGGCTCAGATTGGATGGATTCTTGACCTTGATTAGAGTGTTGGCATGGCACCCTTACCTATGAGGTTCTTACCTTAATCAACATGTTGACTAACCCATTGGGTGCACACAATGGGGGGGTTAGTTGCTTAATAAGGGGAACTACCTACCTAGGAGGAGGAGCATTGGGCACTTAGCCCTTGGAGCTTGGAACCATGTGAAACACACCTTGGAGGTTGGACACTTGACTTGAGGACACTTGGGTTGAGGAGCATACTTAATGGAGGTTGGTGATGAACCTAAACACATATGTTGAGGAGGAACATTGGAGCGTTCTAATCACATTGGCATACATGAGAGTAGCATTGGGCACATGATAGGGCATGTGGCACACAATTAGAGGAGGATTGCCTTGCATGGGGACACTTGGATAGCGGAACATCATGGAAAAGGAAGCATTGGACTAACATCTTGTTGGAGAGAGCACCATCTTGGAGGAGAGGCATTGAGACCAAGATCATGACTTGGAGGGTGTTACCCCTTATTTTGGCACAGGGGTACTACTAGTGATATACTTCACGTGCCCTTCTGATTTTTATGAGCCTTGGATAGTTAGGGCACTTATTTGGCTTCATGGATTAGGATGAGCTAGATGATTTGATGACATGTTTCATATGATGTAATATGTTCCCCCAGAGCATTTGACTTCATTCTGATTTTCAAGCATCTTCACAGTTCCCAAGGAATCTTCACATATCTCAAGGTAGTTCACGGTTCCCAAGGCATTGGTCAAAACAATTTTGAGATATTCTTCATGTACCAGGACATCTCATGCCATGCCACGTCCTAGGTTTTGGATCTCTCATCTTGTTTGCAGATTTTGAGGCATGTGTCACCTAATTTGAGGGACGTCTCCCTTGGAGATTGCATGAGGGGTTATATTTGGAATGCGTGGGCTTACTAGGCTTCCCCCATGACTTGGGGAGGTGGATTACTTGATTTGAGGAGTAGGATTCCACCTTGGAGACATTACACATGGTTGTTGGAGTTGATTTAGAAGGACCACCCCCTTTTGAAGGGTTTTATTCATTGATTGTTGAGCCTCTCCACCTTGGAGACCTACATGTACATCTTAGGGGAAGGTTCCATGTCCTTTTTGGAGATGATTTGGAGGGGCCACCCACTCTTGAAATATTTTACTCATGATTCGTAGGGACGTTTCACCTTGGACACCCATACGTCCACCTTGGAGGAAACCTAGGAAGGTCTGCTTACATACTTTGAGGAGCTTGTTGAGGATATACCCCTTTGGATGCCTTTGGAGGCTAGACGTTGCACATTTGAGTCACCTTCTTCCCTCATTGGTGGAGACATCCCACTCTTTTAGGGTTGTTATACTTGGATTATTGTACATGTGGATTGACCACTTCATCTTTTATGTATTTTGACAAGATAGATGGAGGAGAATATCATTTTATCCATTCCCTAGGCTAGATCTAAGGATTTCACATGAGATATTTTTAATTTATTGTAAAGGAAGTTGAGCAACACTCTATATAAAGAGGTTCCCTTGCTCATTATCACTCACAATTTTTGGAGCTTCTACTCCTTGGAGCTTAATTGACATATCTTTCTTGGAGCATATGGTTGTGTGAAGGTTTATTTCTTTGTGGATGATTGTTGTCAATTCTTGAATCTTTTCTATCTTTGCTCTTATTTGGTGCATAAGGATTAATGGTGAAATGATCAAGTCCTCTACAAGCTAACTAGATCAATCCATTTGAAGGGTAAAATCTACCACTTGGAAGGAAAACATTCTAGGGTAATTCCTTCCTTCTTCCTTTGTTGGTTTGGTGATTATTCGATGCCTTGCTTTGTCTATCCATCTTGGAACCCTAGCAAGAAGTATTAGGTAAGTCTATCAAGACATAATTGATCTTATTGGTGAAGGTTATTCCTGTAAGGATCCCTTCTTCTTGAACCTTGATTTCCCAAGGTTAATCTTGATTGGGTGATGGATTATTCTTCCTCTTTGGTTCTAACCTCTTAGTCCTAATCCTTGAATAAAGTAGACCAATTGTTGAGAGGGTTTCTTCTTGGCTCCATAAACCTCTTGATTCACCTTGAGTCCATTTCCCTTGTTGGATTTGGCACTAATCTCCACTTCCTTCCATAACCTATTTTAAAACCCTAGAAACCCTAAAACTTTGTTTTAGTAAGGCTATCTCACTTCACCTTGTGTCTCATTGCTTAGCCTTAGTAATCCTACTAGGGATATCCCCCTTGAGCTAAAGGAGAGACAGCCTAAAGTGCAGAGAATAGGTTACTGAGGTGACAGTGGTGACCGTCCTAACAATTGCCCCTTGAGTTGTACCCTATGGATTAGGGATTTTATCATATATATAATTTGGGGGGTAACAAAGGGAATTTCACTTTGGGGGTTGGATAAACCCTAGTTTGACACATGTGCACCCTTGTATTGTAGTGTGCTCCATGTGGGGTTGCCTTGTTGATTACTTGTATGGACACATGTCCTTATTTTATGTTAACCTCCCTCACCTACTTGTATATATAGGGGAGGAGAGAACTCTTGTATCCATTCATTGTTATTGTACTCTTCTTTGTACTTGTCTTGGAGACGTTGGGGTTCATGAGCAAACTCTAGGAACTAGACACTAGGGTTCACAAGGAAACCCTAGGAGAATATTAGGGAAGAGAGAGACATCTTGTATGTTCTTGGAGAGATTGCTTGTGTGATGCTAGGATTTTCTCTTATGATGACTAGGGTTTACATTATACATATAAACCCTAGAGAAGAACACGACATTGAAGATGAAGATGGTTCTTATGTCTCTTGTTGTAGCTAACACCTTGCATGTTTTTGGAGCCTTGTTCTTTTGGGATGTAAAGCTAGGGCAAGATCGTGGAGCTTTTGTATTCTTAATGATCCATGGAGGTCTTGGTGCTTGTGATGATGCAAGAGTGGAAGAACTACGATTTGAGGATTCATACCCTAGGATAGACATCTAGATTTGGAAGCCAACACTAGAGTTGTCTTGCCATGTACTTGTGTGATACAACATGGCTAGGGTTTGCAAACCCTAAGGAAAACAACCATGCTAGTGTGGAGAGCTTGTGTGATACAAGCTTATTGTTGAAGCCAAGGAGGACTTGCCGGAGTTGATGCTTGCTTGTTGGAGATCTTTGGTGGTGGCTAGGGTATTTATGCTTTCCTAGGTAGGGTTTTTTAGAGCTTGAAAGATTATACTAGATTTGTGATAAAGTTGTGGTATGTACATGTACTTCATTCTTATATAGATATATGAAGTTTCCAACTATCCAATACTTGTGTAATTGTAGATTTGATTTTCATCTCTCATTGTCTTCTTGATTGGGTAATTTTCAGCACTTATTGTTCATGTTGATTTGACATCTTTAAGGGCTAAAATTGTTGAGTGATTTGACAATTTTTTTGAAAATAATAGAACATATTTACTGTTGTAAATCTGTAGTAATTAAAGTGATCATAGATCTGGTTTATGCTTGGAAAAGTGTGTCCTAAGGGCTCTGTTACCTCCTCAAGGGTGACAACCTTTGGATACCCTCACAAGGGTGTCATGTTGTTGCTTGCATGAGGTGTCATGTTCATCTTTTCCAGATCTAGACATACTTATTCTTGATCTCCACCAGATACATGATCATGCTAGATCAACTATGGTGTAGCTCACTTTCATCCTTGCTCCTTAGATGATAGATGCATTGTGGTATGGTATGGTATGGTATTATATGGTTCAATTTTCTTCATTTGATATTCGATGTATTAGTACCTATTTGGATGTGATGTCTCATTCACAAGAATAGCCTCAACAGGGAGTGACTTAGTAGTCTCTCTTTTCCCGTAGACTATAGTCGGGCACAAACAGGGAAGAAAGGGAGAAATAAGGGTGAATAAATGGCTAAACGATGAATTAAACCAAAAAGCATAGGAAAAGTCACTTGAGCCAAAGTCAACGGAGAAATAGAAAAAAAAGGTGTTAAGGGGGGACTTAATTAATTAATCACAATCGACTTAGGAGGAAAGGCACCTAGCTTAAGTGATGTCAACGACAAATTAGATCGGGGGAGGTATAAGAAGAGGAATTCGACCTAATTCCTCGTTATGTTATGATTTTGAGTTGAGAATAGGTTCCAGAGGAGGAAATCGACCTCGTCGTTGTTTTATGGATTTCTAGAGGAAACCACCACTCAGATTGGTTTCGGTGTTGGAAGACACACCCTAGCCTATCGAAGATACCATCCAGGTATTTCACTGTGCCAGATCAGGAGTATACAGAACCAGTTCAAAGATTGTGCATTGCAGCCAGTGAGGGCGCAAGGGTTAGAGACCGTTTTGTGTAGCTGGACGAGACCAAGGCAGATCTTGTCATTTCCTTCCGACCCAGTTGAGAGGGATCCAGGGTGCTTCTTTTGAGCTATCATTCATCATATTTCGACGAAGGAATCTCCTAGTGCGCACCAGACAGCCAGGAAGTGCACAGCACTTGGGGAAGCACATTGAGGGTTCCAAAGAGTTCACCAGGTCAGATCTGGAGAAACCCTCACAACCCATTACAGATTATACCAAGGCACTCAGTTTGAGCCATACATCGTCAGATTCCGACAGTGGAATCACTGGGGCGCACCAGTTGTCCAGGAGAGGGGCGCAAACCCCCAGGGGGTCCCATCCGAGGTCCAGTTTGATCAGTAGAGGGCCGATCTTCAGTCTCACAGTCACCATGAGGAGCTATGAGGTCAGGGCGCATCATTTGGGACAGTTTCCAGGCAGATCATACGAGTATTGCAAGCAGGGCGAACTTTCTAGACATTTGCAACAATTGTCGTGAGTATCTGAGATTGCATCTAGCAGATCTATGCATGCATGTTGTCGATTCTTCCCTATCTTCTGTATATGAGTATTTCTTGTTGTCTTGCATTGTATTCCAACGACAATCAACTCTTATAAGATCTAGCTGATGAGTAGTTCCTATATTTCCTACATGCACATTGTATTTCCTACTATTTTCCATAATACATGTTATTGAGTTGTGTGGTTCCTTTATTTTGCATGCATCATATATTCTGCTCAAATACTTATTTATATGACACACATGTTATCACCCTAACAATTTTTATCGGGATCTAAAAACTTCTGAAGTTTAGCGAGACGCTATACCACAGTAGAGGCGCGATAGTTCAGGGCGCTTGGCTATATTCCGCGGCGTATGAACGAATGTAGCGGAAGTAGGAAGGGAGTAGCTCGGCAAGCCGTCGATCTTGAAGAATCTCAGATCTACGGTCGAAGCCTACATCGGACAAACAAATAGCACGGAACTTAACATCGCGAAGGCAGACTGGGGAAAACTACTCTGGTTTCAACGGGGAACACGTGGCGCTCTTACACACGCATCGGGGGAGACAGCGGATTGCCCAAAACCACTTTTCCTATGGCCCCGATGTCACGTGGTTCAAAACGTCATGTCGATAGCTCACGGGGAGGATGGCGGTTGGTCAAATCACTTCACATCACTGGTCCAGGTACTTTCTCGGATGACGTACCAAAAGGACGTCGCCGCATAACTAACTCGAGGCTCATCATTCGAAGTGGATTGATGAAGCGTGGCACACCAAGGTACTGTGACAGTAATTCGTGAGCAAAGTACACAAACCATCAAATCTCAGATATGAATCATTTTATCCTATTCTGGGAAATTGTCATCTTATGCGTAAGAAAAACAAGCTCGGCCTGTGCTCCTCAATTCTGTAAACTCAAAGGGTGGCCAAATCAAGGTCTCTGCGAAGTCCGGAAGGCATGGATAATACCCGTCAAATGGTGTCTAGCGCGACTGGGTTCTCAGCTAAGGTACCAGGCAGGTCAATAAGTAAGAATGAAAGATGGGTCTTGCAGATGCTGGCAACTAAATTTCATACCGAACCTGAAACTGAGACAGAGTCGAGAGTAAAATTAAACCCCGTTATGAGGGATCTTGTCATAAATGAACACGCAGACAACACCTGCCACCCAGCCGCAAAGAAGAAGAGGAGCAAAAGGAGGAAATCAGAGGCCAAAACCGAGATGATAGAGAGCGTCGGGGAAAATTTCRATTGGTGGAGTACCYTGGAGGAGGAAATCGCCAAGCTGARGTGAATCCTCAGGTAAAATTTTGGTGTATTTYAGATAGTTTTGGACAGATGTCGGCTTAAGAGAAGGGAGTCCTRATATGACAKAYCGATTACTAACGGTCCCTTTAAATAATACAATTGTTCTTCCTTTTTGTAACTTGTATATGTTTTTAGAATTATGAGGAAGTCGGAACGTTTTAAATTCCATATGAAATTCCTCTATATATGCTTGGCCTCACGAGTATAGAAGCATGGAGAAAAGAGGAACCTGCCCTCTGTGCAGGAAAACTTTATACATCTCTGGGGCTGGAATGAATACATGGGTGTAGAGGCAGATTTTGGGACTTTTTATGAAAAGATTTAATTGGTGCTGTTATGAGTCTCGTTTTCTCTCATAGTGTGTGATTCCTGTTATTCTGTATTTTCATTTTGCTTCCTTCTGTCTAAATTGAGAAACTAAAAGTCCAGAATTCATTATTCAATGCTCTCGGCTTGGCGATTTAGACTATGTTCATCTCTTCTAAACCATTTCAGAATTCATTACTATAATGCTCTGATAATAGTTGTGTTTTTCTTTTCTTTTGATACCATCTAAAATTTTCAAGCATAAACTCAGAAGTCACTTCCTCATTTAGCCTTTTCCTCTTGATTCTTTTCACGATTTGGAAATGCATCCTACATTCTTGACCCCATAGCCCAAAGGTCATCTTCAGCTCTTCAACAACTTTATTAAAACCCCAAAACAAACCAATTCTAGCCACCAATTTCCATAGATGTATCAAGTAACACGAGAGAGCCCTCTCTGAGTTGAGTAGGCTAGTGCCTCAGCTCTAAAGCTGGTTGAAACAGTTACCTCTGTCGCCTGTCTATTCAGCTGGACAAAATTTACAGAGTGCTAACAACACACATGCAAAATCACCACGCATGTTAAACAAGTAACTAAAAAGCATCCAGAAACCCCCAGAGTATCAGATCTGAGAGCTGAGACATCAGTTTCAGTAGAGTCTATCCAGATCCATTGGCTTAGGGATATTTCAATTTTCAACCAAACCCTGAAACGTCACCTATCTTTCATCACTGTTTTTCAAGGTTGTTCTCTGTTCAAGATTGCAGAGTCAAGCTCCATTTGTTATTAGCTCTAAACGGTTTCATTTTACAAATCCGTCTTGAATGAGATTGCTAGGCGTGGAAATTTCTGGTTATGTAGAAATTTATGGTTATTCCATTTGACTAGAGATCACTTGGTTAGAAATTTACATCAAATAATGATAATTTTAGATAGCCCCACGTCTTAAATCTGGGTATAGTAACATTTCTTTACAAGTCATTTGTTGAATTTAAGGTTTAGAATCTTCTACATACAGATTGACTTTGCAATCAGATTTAGATCCAAGGTTTCTTCTGAATATTCTTGTACAAATCTAATGCTAAGAACCATAACGATTTGTTAAATGACTCACTTGGGAAAAAGTTGAGGTTCGCTGGAATAATATTATCTGTAGAGCTTATGAGCATACTCAGCACTTGTCTTTAACAACGTTTTACTGTTCATGCTTTGATATGATACGTTCGTTAGATCTATATTCTCGAGAGGGCCTTAACGACTTGTCTAATGTGGATAAGCTAAACTGATAAACGAATTATTGATTCACTGGTTCAAGATTTTAAATACTGGTGACTGTTGTTCAAGGCTTAAGATACCCAACGTTGCTTCATATTTCTATATCTAATGTTCTTGTTTCACGCCTTTACATGGATCTAATCTTATGATGTTTAAAGGAAACCAAATCAAAGAATAAAGTCTTTGAACGCCCTAGCATAACTCCCAATGATTCCTGACTTCTGTTCACTTGCTTACACTGGGACCAAATGACTGGTAACAATTTTAAGTGCTAAGTTCTTTTTAATAATTACATTGATGACAATATAGCACACAGGTCTGTTTCTTTAGCAGAACGAGGTTTGATGAGCCTTTCATTGTTTCTAGATATCTCCTCACCATTGACACTCAAACGCTGAATATATGTGATATCAATGGTGATATCAATGGATCAAATGTGAATGATTTGTAAGCTTTAGCTAGGTTTCTATGCTTTTTCTCTTAAGAGCAATTAAATCTGGTTATATGGTTTTAAAGCAGATCTGATACAGTAAATTCCATTCATTGGCCTCTCACATGTTAAGCAAATCTGGTTCACATTTTGGTACAGCTTGTTTAAGTGATAGTTTCAAGCAGATTGGTATGATCAAGCTTTGATAAGAACCATTAATTGTGGTTATACTTAAAATCAAGTTCTGGAAGTACTACAAACGTTTGGTGGGATATTTCATGCATTCATAAATTTACTCTTGCAATTAAATTTCTTGACCCCTGTAGTTTGGATTTGATTCTTATTTACAAGGATGATTTACCGTGTTGAATGAAGACAGAATATGAATGGAATAATAACTAGAAACACCAGTGAGTGTTCAACATCGAGCATTGTGGCAAGTACATGTAATGATGTGAATATTGATCTTCATCTAATATCATACTTAATGAAGGCTCATGTGTTGGTCCCACTGGTCAATGTTTTAAAAATCCCATCACAAAGGGGAAAAGATAAGAATTTTTTGGGATTCAACACAGTCAATGAAGCCCCTCCTGATGATGGCCCCATAATGTTGCAAAACATGAACCAAGGGAGGAAAAATGGCAGTCATAGTCCCTTTTACATTTCAATATTAGTTAATGATTTGTTGTTACACAAATATATGTTAGATTCAAAGGGCGTCAACCAATGCCATCCCATTAATAGTTATGAAATAATTAGGCCTTACGACTACCTGGCTATACAGAAATGTGTGTGCCATGGACTCCCGAGAGATTAAATTGTTTGGCCTAATCAAAGAATTACACGTCAAGTTGGTTGTATATCCAGACATCTCGTTTCTTATGGATGTTATCATTATAGATTTTCCAGATTATTGGGGGATGTTATCTAGGAAATGGGCCGTGTTATCCCTAATTTTGCATAGGGGTACCACTAGTGAATTTCTTCACTACCCCTTGTGATTTTTATGAGCCGTGAACACGTTATTGCATGATTTGTAGTTAGGGCAAAGCCCAACCCAAACAACAAACGTGTGACACAACTGGGGACACCTATCACTGTCACCTCAATAGATATCCCCCTCGTTTTAGTGATGGACAAGTCCAACACAAGGGAGGCTTCTCGGGTGACCTCAAGGGGATGAAAGGGAACAAGCACGAAAATGGGAAAAGGCCCCTCTTTTGGTCACTTGAACAAGGTGGCTAAAGCTTCTTGAAGAGAGGCTTGGGCAAGAGTTGATGACGACATGAAGAGTACCTGCAAAACGCACGTTAGGACACAAAACCCAAGCCAAATATACAAAAATAAGCCACTAACCACTAAGGACTTAGCAAGCTATGCTTGCTGTCCCAAAAATGCAGCAGAGAATGATTTTATAACAGCAATGATAAAGTTGTAACAGCTGCATGAAAACACAGTCAAAGTTGCAAATAAATGATATGGAATGAAAGCTAGCAACTAGTAGATAATGATCAAGCTTTTAAGCATTAGTTTTGACGGTTAGATTGGCTACTAAACAAGTGTTATCAGCAATAAGTAAATTGTAACAAAAGCAATATTTAACCCCAGAAATTAGCAAATGAATCGCTCAAATTGATGCTCTTGACGAGTACTTGTATGTTCAATAGCTAAACAATGATTTCCACGGTTAAATTCTGAGAAAAGTAAGAGCTAGCGGTAAAAGTAGCAGCCCTAATGGCTGTAGCTAACAATTCATAACAACAGCAAGTTAAACTCAAAGTTTATCAACCATTTAATTACCAATCACTTGCTTTAATCATGAAGTAAGAGAGTAAGAGAGAGAGAGAGATTGCTATGAAACTTTATCACTTTACTACATCAATGAAGACTAGTGCCTTTAATGGGTTATGGAGTCACTTGCTTGAAGAGAAAATTAAACAAAACAGGAGAAGAAAAGAGGGATTAGGGCTAAACCATTATGGCACCCAAAACATCTCCTTCTTCTAAATTGTTTAGCTCACTAATCAAGGTTAAACTAGGGTTTAGGGTTTCTAGGGGTGTAAACCCTCTTACTCCCTAGAAAATCAAACTCTAGCCAAAATTTGCTTCAAGGGTGTAGACACTACTACTTCTTGAAGAAAACCTCGAGTTCTCTTAGCTAGATGAAGAAATATTGTGAGCTATGGAGGGTGTAAACAATCTTACTCCTCCTCAGGTTTTTTCCAACAAATTCTTGAATTTACCAAGAAAATCACCATACAATTGCAGAAAAATCACTTGTTAGACAAGAAGAAGATGGAGAAAACCTTACTCAACCAAGACATATCCCACAACACTTCACCACAATGCTCCAAAGATGATAGTGCACTAGTAGAAATCACCATTTAGCAAAAAGGAAAACAAGTCGTGTTCCGGGAATAGAAAGATTTATCCCCGACAACGGCACCAAAAATGTTGTCGTCCTTATACACACCTGGGGTAACCTGGAAGAAACCTTCAATCCACTTGGTGTGTCCTTGGGGGCAAGTTTCGAGTCAAGGTGTTGTCACGTGATCCTCAACTCCTCTGTCTAGGCCAACTCCTAGCGAAACCAAGGGGGGTAGTCCCTATAAAAAATAATCTAAGGCTCTTTAAACTAAGAAAGCAAAAGCACTTATTTCTAGGAATTTATTTCTTGAAATAAAACAAACCATTCAACATTTAACATTCATCATCATCATAATCATAAAATACTTGCCCATAAGCATGCATATATCAAAGGATACAAGATCTGCAAGATTTAAGCATATAAGTTAGACAATGTGCATGAATGTAAAGATTGCTCACATAAAAAAAGATGTACCAATTATACCAGTGCCTTAAAGGGAGTCGTGGGCAATTGTTGATCGAGTGTTTTATTAAGATAAATTAAAGTTCAGTTAGTGAGAAAATTTTATTTGCAAGAAAAGTAAGTGTTTGTTTAAACTAGATTTGGTCCTTAGAAAAGGTCCCTAAAGTGGAGGTTGAGCAATGTCACAGATCCAACAGGGTAAACCCTCTGATTTGACACACAAACTCAAGAAAATGTGGGGGGATCTGACAGGGAGAACCTAGATCTCAAAGTTCCCGCCAGATAACCTCACAAGTCCTCTTATGTTTCCACTAAAGCGAAGATTTCTTGTAGGATTTCCCTAATTAGACTATAAACAAGGTTCAATTACTTTGCAATACTTGAAAGAGATGAATTATGTACCCTGCCTTGTAACCTACTTTGTAAAATAGAACTTGCAAAAGATACTTGGAAATTGAAAGAGCTTTGCAAGAAAATAAAAATTCGGACTTGCAAAATTATTGCTGAGTGTGGGAAACAAACATTGAACTTAACATGCATAAAGATCTGAAAGTTAATTTTAAGCATGCATGTGAAATGTGAGTGTTATGTGTGTTTGCTTAACTTTAGGTGTGTTTGAGATCAAAAGATTAAACCAACAAAAGGAAGTCAAACCACGACACACAAATCCCCCTAATGGGGATGGAGAAACTGGGCACAAAAGGGCCCGCTTTTATTGCAACTATTACACTGAGAACAAAGTTTTCTTTGAGCTTAACTTTAGAAAGAAAAAGGTTCTTTATAATTTCTGGATCTTGAAGAAACTACAAGAAAAGAAGAAGGAGAGAAACTTCGTTGATGAAGTAGAAACCCCCCGGGGTGCTTCGAAAGCCTTGATTTTGCCAAAATTTGACGGAATCTCCCCTTGTACCTGTTATTGCTGCAAGAAAACAGCAAACAACTAGTTACACTATGATAAAAAAAGATTTTAAAAGACTAACTAAAACTAGAAAATTTTATCAAAAACTTCCAAGGCAAAAATGCAATTTTTTAGACTTTTTTGACATTTTGTATGAACCTAACTTGGGCTCTTCTAGCTGTTTCTGTTTGCTGTCCTAAAACAGAAAACATAGGGCAGCTAGCTAGCTTGATTTTAAATTCAAGACAAAACACTTAACTAGCTTAAAATCTAGAAGAAAATAGGCTAGAAAATGCTAGAAAACTATGCTAAAACTTGAAAACTTTTTGAGATTTTTAGGGCTGCCTTTTAGGAAAGCAAATAAAAGCACTTTGGTACTGCCAAATAATAGAAATGAAGCTTAGCTAAACATGCACCTTCAAGTCTTTAAGTTTTACAGAAAATAAACTAGCAAAAAGGAGCTTTTATCAACTAGATCTAGCTTTAGATAGATGGGAAAAGGGGCCTAGATCTAGATACTTTGCATGCAAAAGAAACTAAGTCAAACTTTTAAATTTAAGACTAATTTCTTAAGCTTGCATGAAAAAGGTAACCAAATAACTTTGAAGAAGTTTGAGAGGGAGAAAGGAAGAAACTCTTTTTCTTTCAAAAAAATTGAAATTTGTGGGCTATGGGGTCCTTTGATGAAGAGTAGAGGGAGCTCTAATCCTTGAAACTCTTGGACAAATGATGGTTGAAGATACAACCAATCAATCCTCCAAGCTTGAAGAACCTGCAAATGATGTACTTCAATCATGCAAACACTTGTTAAGAAGGTCTTCCCTACACAAAACAACAACTCAAATATGCATGTTAATTTAACCGAAAAGAAGACATGCAATACAAAAGCTAGATGTTCAATAGAAAAGAAATGAGATTGATCAAACTAGATTTACCTCACTCTACTGTATGATAGCATACCTTCAAAGCCTTGCAAATAGATTACAAAATTGAAGCACAAGATACAAATTACCTCATAATACTAGCACTAGATCCAAGCATCCACACATAGCATCAACACCAATGGAACTCCAAAGTCTTCTTTATTCAATTTAGAAATGATACAATGATACAACAATAGGTCTATCTTCCCAAAGCTCCAACATTCACAAATGGAGAGGGGTATGCTTGCTTAAATAGCAAGAGAGGTGACAATCCCAAGAGAGATGCGCATGAGCTAAGGAGGAGATGCCCATGAGTTGAGGGGAGATGCGCACTTAGTAAAGGGGAGTGGCGCATAGGTTAAGTGTGGTGAGTGTGGAGTGGACTAGGGTGAAAGGGGAGTGATGGAGGTGGAAGTGGAGTGGTGAGGGAGTGAACTCAAGTGAGTGGGAGTGTGAGGGCGAGTTAGGGACATTGGGATGTGCGCCCTCTCTCCAAATGCACCACATGTGCTAAGTGGGGTCGAGCCCTTCATTGGGATCTCCTCCACGCCATGTCACTCCAGTGAAGTCGCCTACCTCTCTAGTAAACTTGCCCAAGCTTCCAGTTGACTGGGGACAAAGATAAAACATGTTTCCAACATGTTCCCTAGTTCTCCTAAAAAATAGGAAATTAATAAAATTACCCATTTTCCGTATTTTTTGAGTAAAATTCATTTTTTAGTGGAAGTAATCACTTTTTTGTCTCGAAAGAAGGGAAATAGGGGTTCACATGATACTCTGGACTGGAAAACAACCATAAATATGGCATTTGACAACGTTTGATGCCATATTTTTACAATTTATTGACTTTGTTGTCGTCTTAATACACACTTGCTAACGTGAGCTAAGTCCAGCTCACTTAGTGTGTCCTTGGAGGCACAATGCCTAGGTTCTCAGTCCACACTGTCACCTTGACTGGAACCTCTTCCTTCTAAGCTTACTCCTAGGGAAGCCAAGGGGGGTAGTCCCTAGTTACTAGATTGAATTTAACTTTATATTCTAGGAGTTAATTTTAATTTGTTAAAGGCTAAAGGGGGAAAACTAGCCTAAGATGCTAAGGCAACAAATGCAAAGTGCAAGTCTATCTATATGTCAATCAGCCCTTTCCCTAAGTCAACTAAAACTAGTGCCTAAGGTTGGGCAATGGGGTCAACTAAGTTTGAAGGGTTTATTGCAAAGTGTTTACAAATGACTCAAGTTAAACTACCCAAAAACTAAAGATTACAATTACTTACAAAAGAATCAAGACAAGACAATGATTACACAAGATACAAGTAAATACAAAGATACAAGGAGATGTAAGTGAGATTTACACATGAGCCAAGCATGCCCCAATAGCACTTACTCTATTGGACTGCTTTCACTGGCAACCATAAAAGCACTCAAGACTCAAAGAAGGTGATGCCTCCCCAAGTGGGATACTCAACCCCTTCTTGAATCACACCACAAAAAGCAAATGAAGTAAGATATAACAATGTTTAAATCATATGCTCACATAGACATGAAAGACATAAACCATATAGTTGCAATGTGAAATTAAAAGCATGAAGTAATCATCAATGTGTGTTCCTAAGCATACATCTAAGTCCCCCCAAAACACACAAAGATTATATATGCAACTAGATGTTTAAGGAGTTGTTTAAAAGTTAGGTAAATTTTATTCCCCCCCCCCTAAACTATGTTTGTGCTTTAAGCTTCCTCCTCCCTTGGCCAAATGACTGCCGGGTGCTCAAGATAGTAAGGCAACGAGGCCCACACTAGCTTCCCAGGTCAGTCCTGACAGTAAGAGTTCTCCCAGAAAAGATCCCCTTGAGGATCACGGGACGGTCCCCCGCCACTTCCCCCTTGGGTGTCCCTCAGACCCGTTTTAGATGGTGGAGATGGATGAATAAAGCCCCTAAAAGTTGTCTAAGTGTTATTATGACCCTCGGGTGGGTCTTTAGGTGTGTTTGGTTGTTTTTAGGAGTGTTTTAGGCACTTTAAATTTTACTTTTTAGCGCATGGCCGAATTGAAAATGATGGAGAAAGTGTGTTTGCAAGATGTAAATCAAATGACCATTAACATATCAAAACATAAAGGAAAAGTTGCAAGAGATGTTCCATTCATTCAATAACCATTCCACATGTGCATTTGCAAGTAAAGTGTGATATGTAATGTTCAAACCATGAGATGAGATAACATGAACGGAAAAGAAAACTTAAAAGATAACCATCATTCACACATTATTCCATTCATCATCATTAACATGTGATTGCAAAAAAGAAAGGGCAAGAACAGCTTGCCTTATGAAAGTGAAAATGAGAATTAAAGATTAACCATTCATCAACATATGTTATGTGTTAAACCCATATAAAAGATATGTGCTTGAAAGATAAAGATTTAACAAGTTAATGAACAAGATCTTAAACCAAAGACTAAAATCACATATGCTAGAAGTGTAAAAGGCAAAACGATTTATGAAAACTAATAGATTTAGCACTTAAGAGATATTCTAAACCATTTAACCATTTAGCAATGTAAGCATAAGCATATGAATTAAAACTTGAAGAAAGGAAACTTAGATGTGATGACTAACTAGATTATTTTAACCATTAAGAGCATGTAGATATCAAAGAAGATAAGTTTCCCTTAGGCCTAGCGATTTTGGGGATTACTCTCCCAAGGTGCAGGCACATTAGCTTATTAGATATGAAAAACTTATAAAAAAAAAAAACCACTTACAATGGCCAAGGTGGAGGCAAGCCTACCATTGTTGGCCAAAGAGAGTTATTAACAAATTAACAAATTATTAAAATGGAAAAGGCCACACAAACTTGTCTATTGGACAAGAGGGGCCAACAACTAAATGAATAAAGAATAAACTTGCAAAGATTAAACTAACTAGCCTATGTTAGTTTATGATTATAGACAAAAGAATCAATGAAATAATGAAAGAAAACTTGGATTTACAAGGAGAAAGGTTGGGAGATAGTTACCCAACCAAGAGGGTTTCTTGGGGAAGTCTTCTAGATAGATTTGGGCAGCGTTTCCCCCTCTTACTGGTAAGAACCTGCAAAAAACAGCAAGCAAAAGCTTGCTGGAAATGCTGCAAAACACACCCAAAATGTCAAAAAAAAATTATGTTTTTACACAGAAATTTTTTACATAAAAATCTAAAATGAAAAGTTGATATTCTTGACCTATCTATGAGTGTTAGAAACTGAAATACAAATGGAAATGATGCAGCAAATAAAATGGAACAAGAAAGCAAGGAGTGTGAGAAGGTTTCAAGGGTAGGCTCCTCTTGATGCTATCCCAATGAATCCTTTGAAGCAACCTGCAAGACTCAAAGCAATATGTGAAGCATGGAAGTAGATAGCAATATTGAAAATACTAAGAATATGAAATACTTCAAACCCTAGGCTATCCAATAAGCATAAACTAGCAAGAATACTCTTTGCTAACCTACTCTAGTAAAATACTTTACCATAGATCTATTCCAACCATACATAAAACATGAACAAATACAAGATCACCTCATGTGTAAGAAGAAAACTAGAATACTCTTAGAAATCTTCAATATCCTCCAAAGCTTTTTTATTCCAAAATGTGAGAGTGTTGGAGAAATACTTGCTCCAAGCTCTCAAGAGCAATGAATGAAATGGCAAGATGGCAAGAGCAAGAAAGTGGAAGTGAAGAGAGATTTCAACATAATAACAATAGCTCAAAGAATGGTGAGTTGGGAGTGAGGAGAGGGATCTATTTATACTTGGAGAGGCAAACCTACTTCTCTTGTATCAATGCCAAGTGTCCACCACCAAGCATAAGAGTAGATCTCAAGGCTAGGGCACACTATCTAGGGTTTGAAAGCTAGATCTAGGGTGTAGAAAAATGTAGGAGGTGTTGGGATCAAGCAAAGAGATGTGGGAGGCCTTGGGATTGATGCCAAGGAAGGTGAGAGATCTCAAATAATTTTTAAAAAATCATTTGTGGAGTTTCTAGAAGAGGGGGGGGGCGTAACTCCTCTTGGAGGGGACAAAAAAATGGTGAAAATGAAAGAATGGAGGGGGATTAATGAGAAAAAATGAGTGGGATCATCCTAGGAGGTGATGTGGGGGTCAAAGGGAGTCATAACTCATGATAGGGGGCCCCAAATAAGTCACAACAACCTCCACCAAGGAAAAACGTCACTTCCCCTAGGGGGCCATGATTTTTTAGTGTAAAAGGTGGATAAGGGGTTAGAATAGGTTGGAAAAGGTTGGGAGGGTTAGGTATAGTCTAATCTTGCTCTTTTCCACCTTCAAACTCACCCATTAACTCTTTTTTACAAAAATTACAAAAATGACTTAGCAATTAAAATTGTTGTTTTGACTGACTTTGACTCCGAGTGGACAAATGTATAGCAAACTTTGTCCAACTGAGCTGAAACTTGGTCTATGGGTGTAGGGGGTGCCTTTCCATTTCTTTTGAGCACAAATACCCCTATCAAAAGTCCAAAGACCCAGTTTTTACAATATTTGCTCAAAAACATTTAATTAATTAAATAATTAAAATTCCAACCTTAGGAAAATTAATTAATTTTAATTAATTAAAAAAAACCTATCTAGACTCGACGAAATTCCGCGAAACTTTCTACAYTGTCTGGCATGGTCATTTACATCATTCCTAAACAATAGCTACCAAAGGATGAGACCATTAGAACGTCGTTCACCACTTTGGAGGAATTATTGCATGTGTGAGGGAAAAACTCATGGGAAATCAACCAGGCTGAAAAGCTCAGTTGACAACTTGAGGATAAAAAACCCTCGGTGAAAAGAACTCTCCCAATGAAAACATCCCAAGGTACCTGACCTAACTATGATCCATGCAGAGTTATTACATTATTAACCCACGCAGGGGTGCGGAAATTTCATTTACAAAATTTGTGCTGGAGCATAAAATGCCCAAGTAGAACCAATACTGTCTTCAACATATTTGCATCTGGTGATGCATATCATCATGGCACATGAGTTGACCCCCTAGCTGAATAGGCGGTCAACAGACTTAGAATTAAAAAATTCCATTTTTGCAGGAATTTAATTAATTCACTGTAACATTAAAAAAAACCTATCAAACCTAGCCGCAATTTCCATAAGACTCAATTAAGATGACCTAGTATGAGCTCATATACATTCAGACACTAGGCATTGGTTTTCCATGCCAAGGCCTAACCACCAGCACATACTCCAGCTCTGGAGTTAGTCTTCTGAGTGAAAAAACTTAGAAATTATTTGATCGCCCACAAAGGTAGGCAGAAAAAATAATTAACAAGTGAAAAAAAACACTCTAGAGTACATGCTCGTACCTAAGTCTTAGGTGGCCAATAGCCTTTTACAATATCTCATACTCAGGTCATTTATTACAATGGTGGAAATGCAATAAAAAAGGTGGTCTTTTGAAAGACCGGCTGAACTCTGAACTTTGTCAAATGAGCACTGATTGCTTAATCTCCGGCGGCTCATCAGGAAATCCATCTTGTGCAACTTTGGTGGATAGCAGGGCCCAAAAGAGGTTATAGATCGATGGAGATCATTGGCTACAAATCCCGCGAATCTCTAGATTCTGTTGCAGACGATTACCAAGTCGGATTACCTGTCGATCTTCATTTGGTCTTCATTCGGTTCCCACACGCCAGCCTGTCGACCTCTTGTAGGTTGACCTCTTCAACTTGTTTTCGAACCACCTCGACCTTCGACATGTTGTCGATGTCTTCAACTTCGAATTTACCCGATTGAACCACCTCGACCTTCGACTTTACCCGGTCGAACCACCTCGACCTTCGACTTTACCCGGTTGAACCACCTCGACCTTCGTCTTGTTGTCGATTCCTTCGACTTCGACTGTCAATCAATCCACCTCGACTAGACTTTCATTGCAAAGAATATAATAACCCAACATTCTCCCACTTGTTGTTTTCTTTGCTGAAACTAGGAGACCTCTGAACTCTCGTTCACAGACCCAGGTCAGCAATTCCCATTACCTCTCTACACCAAGAGAACTTCACAACACTCACAGACTTGGTCAAAGAGTCTGTTACGTTTTCCAACGTGTCTACTTTCTCGAGCAGAACCTTGTTGCTTTCCACCATGTCTCTCACGAAATGGTATTGTACATCAATGTGCTTAGTCTTAGAATGATAAGTTGGGTTCTTTGCTAGGAATATTGCGCTTTGATTGTCACAACTTATCTTCATAGCTCTCTACTCAAACCCGATTCCTGAACCCAACCTTTGCATCCATATTGCTTCTTTACTTCCATGAGTGTCTACCATGCGTTCAGCTTCTGTTGTTGACAAGGCTACAACTGCATGTCGCTTACTCATCCAGTTGATTGCTCCACCGAACATCTTGAAGACATATCCACTGGTCGACCTTCATTGATCCAAATCTCCAGCCCAGTCGACGTCGACAAAGCCATGTACATTTAATTCGCTGTCACCTCCAGGTTTTCCTTGGTAGCATATAGCATAATCTTTTGTGCCACACAAATACCTGAATACTCTCTTGACAGTAGTCCAGTGCTCCTTCCCAAGTGTCGACATGTATCTACTCAACACTCCCACTGCATGGGCAATGTCTAGTCAAGTGCAGACCATTGCATACATTAGACTACCAACAACATTTGCATAGGGAACACGTGCAATGTCCTCTATTTCGTCCTTTGTCCTTGGACACTGTTCAACAGTTAGCCTTGCTCCCACGGGAATTGGCACCTTCACAGGTTTACAATCCTACATGTTGAAACGTTTCAAGATTGTTTCAATATACTTTGTCTGGTTCAACCAAAGCTTTCTAGCTGCTCGATCTCTCTTGATCTCCATTCCCAGAATGAAGTTCATCACACCGATATCCTTCATGTCGAACTTGGAGGATAGTTGCTTCTTCACCTCCTTTATTGCGTTCATGTTGTTTCCAATCAGCAACATGTCGTCGACATACAATGCTACATATATGAAATGCCCACATTCTTGAATCTTCTGTGGAATATGTACAGTGATCAGCTTTGCTTCTCAAAAACCACAAACTAACGATGTATGTGTCGAACTTTTGGTACCACATCCTTGGTGATTGCTTTAGACCATAAAGGGACATTTTCAGTTTGCACACCAAATATTTCTTGCCCTTTACTACAAATCCTTCAAGTTGTTTCATGTAGATTTCTTCTTCCAAGTCCCCATGTAGGAACGCTATCTTTACATCCATTTGTTCTATTTCTAGATCAAATGTTATAGCCAGAGACATTAGTACTCTAATGGAAGTTAATTTTGCAACAGGGGAAAAAATCTCACCGAAATCGACTCCTTCGACTTGGGAATATCTTTTCGCTACCAATCGAAATTTGAATTTCTCGACTTGACCTATTGCGTTCATCTTCTTCTTCAATACCCATTTGCTACTGACATGCTTTCTTCCACCAGGTAATTCAACTAAGTCCCACGCCTCATTCTTGTGCAAGGATTCTGTTGCCGTCCTTATGCACACTTGCAAACGTGAGCTAAGTCCTGCTCACTTAGTGTGCCCTCGGAGACACAATGTCTAAGTTCCTGCCCACACTGTCACCTTGACGGGAACTTCTTCCTTCTAGGCTTACTCCTAGGGAAGCCAAGGGGGGTAGTCCCTAAGTTACTGAATTAATTTTAAGTTAAATGTTCTAGGAGTTAATTTCAATTGATAAGAGGCTAAGGGGAAAACTAGCCTAAGATGACAAGCAGCAATGCAAGTGCAAGTCTAAGTCTAAGTGTGAAGCAGCCCTTTCCCTAAGTCAACTAAAGACTAGTGCCTAAGGTTGGGCAAGGGGTCAACTATGTTTTGGGGTGGTTCAATTACAAGAAGTGTTACAAGTAAATCAACTAAACTACCCCAAACCAAGATTAGAATTATACAAAAGAATAATTAAGTGTTAGAAAGCTTACAAGTTATCAATATACATCAACTAGATACAAGATTACAAATGTGCAAGATAATTTACAACCTAGGGCCAAGCATGCCCCAAGTGGCACTTACTCCACTTGGACTGCCTTCACTGGCAACTAACCACTCAAGCACTTAAGGATCAAAGCAAGTGATGCCTCCCCAAATGGGATACTCAATCACTTACTTTATCCACACCACAACAAATATTGATCAACAAGATATATCAATGACAATAAACCAATATGTTACTTCAAGATGAAAGATAAGGACAATTAGTTGCAAGGAAAAAGATATATCAATGAAATTATCACAAGTGTGTTGGCCTATCAATACATCTACTTCCCAAACATACACAATGTGATCTATGCAACTAGTGTACTTTCTTAAGTATTTTAGATTCCCACCCCCTAACTAGATGTGTGTCTTAACTTCTAACTTCACCAAATAACTGTCCGGTGCTCAAGATACTGGGGTTACCAGCCTAGCTTCCAAGGTCAGCCCGTCGCCACTGCAAATAAGAAGTAGTCAGAGAGGGGATCTCCCAAACGAAATCACGGGACGGTCCCCCGCCACTTCCCCCAAAGACTGTCCCTCTTACCCGTTTTAGATGGTGAAAATAGTTGTCAAAGACCCCTAAAATGTTACTAAGTGTTGTTAGGACCTCCGGGTGGGTCTTTAAAGTGTGTTGGGTGTATTTTAACAAGTTTTAGGCACTTTTATTTTAGTGATTTAGCGTATGGCCGTGAGCAAAAGTGTATGAGACGAGTGCTTGAAAATAAAGATTACACCACCATGAACATGTAAAGATAGATCCAATAGATAGCACAATGTTTGAACAACTAGGTAAGCATCACATGAAAAGATTATACAAGATATTGAAATATAGAACCATAAACCATTCACGTGTGATATGCCAACAATAGAAATGAGAGATTAAACTTTAAGGCACTTAGATGTTTAAACCATTAGCATGATGATGTGAGATAATGCAGATATTTAAGATGTGTATGAGCTTAAGAGATTTAGTGAGTTATAGCATGAGCATAAGTTTGTTAAGCCATCATATCTTAAACCATAAAAATGTTATCACAAGAATGCTAAACCATAAACAATTAAACCTTAAACTTGTGAAACATTAGACCATCATCATCATATCATGTGTGTGTGAGGTGTAAGCATAAAAGTGATCAAGGCCGTGAGCATTCAATGTGTGTGTAGGCCGTGGGCAATATGATTTAAACCTTTAACATTAATCCTACAAACACTAAATCAAATATGTGCAAGGTGTGTGTGACTGAGCACCCAAACAAGTGAGGCCGTGAGCACTAGGAGGCTAGGCCGTAAGCCTAAAGAGGCTAGGCCGTGAGCCTAAAGAGGCTGGGTCGTGAGCTAAAGGGGGCTCAACAAAATACCCTAGGCCGTGAGCTAATTGACAGCTGGGCGTGGGCTATACTAGGCAACAAGGCCGTGAGCAAACAAGGCTCCAAAATGACTAGGCCGTGAGCTAAAAAAGCTGGGCCGTGAGCACTTTAAGTGGTGTCACCAAGGTGTGTCAAAACTTAATCAAAACCACATTAAACTATGCTAAGTTACCAAATGAAATAGCTTCTAAAACCAATGAACTTAGCAAGTATAAGATCTGTAGAGCATTAACATTCC
>ML777279.1:1265864-1287659 GCA_009831015.1 Picea engelmannii | reverse complement strand
TGGGTTTTCTTCCCCTAGAGGGTTTCCCAGGATAAATGCTGTGTCTATTGTGGATGTGTATTTCTCAGTGATCTTGTGGTTATTATGCTCTTATCTTTATGAAATGCAAAGAACTATAATATCAGCATAAAACATTAACAATAATTCGTATAGGGTTCCAAACCAAACTCATTTCATTAACACCATCACACCTATGACCATCTTGCACGAATCCTTCTGAAATAGAGTGTGCACCCCCTGCATCACTCATCTTGCTGATAGATATCAGGTTTCTTGCCAAACCCGGAATGTGTAGCACACCTGGAAGGGTTCTACTCCTCCCATCCTGCAATATCAATCGAACTCTTCCTCGTCCGACAATTTTGGTTGTCGATTCGTCTCCCAAGAACACATCTCCTCCTTCAAATCATTCATATTCACAGAACCATTCTCTATGTGGTGTCATATCATAGGATGCTCCTGAGTTGATCAACCAAACATCTTGATCCAACTGTGTACTAGTCGATGCCAGGTACACATCGCCTCCCTTATCTAGAGTCGTCTTTCTCTCAATCGACTGCTTCTCGCCGGATCCTATACTGACTTCCATTGCCTTCGACTTGCAGTCCCTTTTGTAATGCCCATCTTTACCACATTTTCAGCATCTTCTCGTCGACTGTACAGGGGATTTAGATCTACCCTTCGACTTAGACTTTCTATCGGAGAATTTGCCTTTATCTCTGTCAACCGGTCAACCTCTCACCATTAATGCATATTTGGTCGATCCTTCCATGCTCTTCCTTCTCATTTTTTCTGACAATAGAGATGCAATCACGTCTTCTAGCGCTAATGTGGTTGTATTACTTCCTATAGCCACGACTAAGCTATCCCAAGAGTCTGGCAAAGATCATAATAGGCTAATACATTTCTCCTCCTCAGTGTTTTAATATTCACAGAAGATAACTGGCTTATAATGGTATTAAACACATTTAAATGCTCAGTCACTGAACTGCCCTCACTCATCCTCAGAAGAGAGAGTTTCTTTCTGAGAAACAACTTATTTACCAGGGATTTCGACTGGTACAAGCTTCCCAACTTGTTCCACAATTTCTTGGTCGAATCTTCACTTGAGACATTCAACAGTACAAAATCTGCAAGACAAAGTCGAATCGTACTCCTTGCCCTTCTCTCGAGTTTATGCCATTCTTCCGTCGACAAACCTATCGACATGGTACTTGGACAGACCGCTATACATTGTTCTCGATCTACTAGGAGATCTTCAATTTTAAGCTTCCAAAGCTCAAAATTCTAGCCATTGAATTTTTAGATCTCTATTCTCGAGCTACTCGCCATTCTTTAAACATAATCTTTAAAGATTTATGACTTACGACTCTTACTGAACCTAGGGTTTAGCTCAAATCCAAGGTTGTTAAACCAAGCTCTAATACCACATCAACTTTACTCGATCGAACCACCTCAACCTTCGACTTGTTGTCGATGTCTTCGACTTCGTCTTAACCCGGTGGAACCACCTCAACCTTTGACTTGCTGTCGATTCCTTCGACTGTCAGTCAATCCACCTCGACTAGACTTTCACTGCAAAGAATATAACAACCTAACATGTTCATGATCTAATTTTGGCTCTGGACAAACTGGGCATTCATTTGATCAAACTTTTGAGCCAAAAGTGTGACTGGATCCTGTACACTACTGATTGACATCTTTGTCTTAGCTTCTGCTCTGACATGAGGGAACTAAAAAGGATCAATCTTTGAGCTAATGATATGTTCTTCAATCTGCATAATATACTCTTTGGCCTTTGCTAAATTTCTAGGCATCTTTTCCTTCAGGATAAAACCAAACTGTCTTTCAAAGGAATTTAAATAAAGGAGGAGAACGACTGCTTCTGGTGGGCACAAGTCCTTTGGGATCCGGTTGAACAAGTTGTCAAATCTAGCATCAAATTCCTTCATTGTTTCATTCTCTTTCTTTTTAATTTGGTTGAATTGCATCAATAGCATTCCACGATCCTTCTTTGTTGTCCATCTCTTTTTGAGCAAATTTGCAAAATCCTGATATCACTACAAGTGATTGTCGGGTAAGTTTTTTAACCACTTCTTAGCATCTTCATCGAGAAAGGAAGCTAGTAACTTCATCGCAACACCTTCATGTTAGATAGCGTTATCTTCCATAGCCACACCAATAGCATCAAGATATTCTTCAGCTATAATAACATTGTCTCCGGTGAATTTGGGTAATGTTAACTCCTAGATTTTCACCCTTTAAAATCTTAAGGGTTAAGAGTCAGCATGCACTATTTTGGCTGGCATTCTGAGATTCTCCCAGAGTTTAGCACTTGTGTTGAGCAGGAGGTTGGTTCTCACGTGAGACAGGTATATGATCGGTACATGGTTGTTTGGTTCAGTGTTAGAGTTGACTTAGTTTCCATGCATTTTTGAGAGAGATGTATACATACAACAAGTGTTGCCATTTTTTTAGCAGATGCGGTTTGAGTGGGTCTCTTGACAGTTTGGAGCAGTTCTAAGCATACAATATGAGTCCTTTCATGATTCTAGGCTCGATGACACTTTCCCGGGCGACATGCAAGAACTTTCTATTTTTAGCAGGTTTTGCTCCAGGCCTCATATTCCGATTCTGAGCATGCAGTATTGATCCTTGAGACATCCAAAGTCTTTTGGATCTTTTTCGAGATGATGTGGCACAATTTAGTATTTTTAGCAAGTTTAGCACCAGGGCTCGCATGTTAGTTCTAATCGCATATTCGGATCCCTTGCGAAAAAATGAGTTCAATGAGTATAAAGTCAAGGGCATTCGGACGACTTTCTATTTTTAGTAGTGTCTATTTTTACACAGTGACATGTGGCGGTGTTCTCCCAGTCATCCTGGATGATGTGGACAGTTTCCTAAAATTTAGGAGATGAATTCTATTTTTAGAAAGTTCTATATTTAGCAGGTACGATCATCATCCATGCAGTGCCAAGTGGCACCCTCATAGGTCAACATGTGGCAGATCCACAAAGTGATGTGGCATCCACTTAGGCAGGGAGGTGCATATTTCCAAGACTTGAGCATAAATAAATAATTAATTGGGAAAAGGGAGTGACATAACTGGGCCTAAATTTAGTCGTATATTCCTCCGTATAATCACTCCTCCACTCGCCATGCATCAGCTCCTTAAAATTCGCCTCCAGATGAGTTTAAGCCGTATTTTCCTAAAAATTAGGAAATTCCCTAAAAAATAGGGCGAATTTCCTCTTGCCATAACTCACTCATGCTCTTGTCAAATTTAGCAAAAAGACATGCATTAGAAAGCTAAATTTGGCCTCCATGCGTTTCTTTCACTCCATAAAGCCAATTCACATTCATTATCATTCATTACTCCTCCCTTTCTTCCTCAAGTGCACCTTCCTAAGTTTTAGGGCACATTCTCCTCTCTTGTGTGCATATAACCTTCATGCAAACTCTCACATTAACATACACTCACTCATCTCACACTCCTCACAAATATCTCTCCCTCATGTGTTTAGCCTCCGTTTTTAGCCACCCATGTGTCCTCTTCCTCTTCCTCTCCCTTGGGATATGCATCCTCATTGTGCTATATATTGGTTGCTTGACATTGGTTATTGGTCGGTTCTTGCAGCAGCAGCATACTCTCTCTCTCTCTCTCTCTCTCTCTCTCTCTCTCTCTCTCTGTATAGTCTGGTGGCTTTTCTCTGAGCAAAAGAAGCAATGTACCAGTTGTAAGCTTGCCAAGTGTGGCGCAATCAACCCTCTTGTAAGCTTGATCAATAAAGAAGTGTGTGTTTTGTCTTCGAACTTCTCTTCTTGGAGGTACTATGGTAAATTTGTGATCTGATTTGTCATTTTTTGAACTGTTTATCGTGATTATTTCAATCCTTTGAATGGTTTTTCTTCTCTATTTCTAGTCTATTATTACTGTGCTAACCCTGCAGGTTCTCTCCAAACAAAAGTAATCATTTTTTCTCATCATTTTGGGCCTCTTTTACACGCTGTCCAAGATGAACAGCTTGCTGATTTTTTTTTTTAAATGCAGAAAATCAAACTTTAGATCAACAACAAGACGCTTCAGTGTGCCTAGGGACTCCCCCATGAGGCTAGCAAGCACTAGCCCAAACAGAGAGGGGTATAGCCCATGACAATTTGGGGCTTTTCTCCTTGAATTAGCCAAGTTTTCATCGCTGTTATAATAGGTTTATCAACTCAATTGGTGGGTGGAAATTTGTGCTAACAGGTAACCACTTGTGAGATTCTTTAGGCATGTTATTGGGGTGGTCGGTGATGTTGGTCATATTCAATGGCTTGTAAAGGTTGATATCCGAAGGATGAGCCATTGGAGAGAAAGAAAGACTTCCTTAAAATAGCATTTTGACAACAGGTGAATTATGAAGAGGCCTTCGCCGGTAAACTTTGGAAGGCTTAAACCTTCCTTTGGAAAGTGTCTTTTCGAAGGATGGGTTCTCAGGTTGTGGAGTCACCAAATGAACTTTATGAAAAGTTCATCAAAAGTGAAACAGGAATTTCCCTCAAATGGAGTCGTCAGTCAAGCCAGAGGTACATGCTTTGGGATAGACTTGCCAGATGTCGTTATGGGATCGGAAAGGATTCAAAATCCTCCCTGGCAACGGCGCCAAAAATGTTATCACACGATTTGTAGTTAGGGCAAAGCCCAACCCAAACAACAAACGTGTGACACAATTGGGGACATCTGTCACTGTCACCTCAATAGATATCCCCCTCATTTTAGTGATGGATAAGTCCAACACAAGGGAGGCTTCTTGGGTGGCCTCAAGGGGATGAAAGGGAACATGCACAAAGATGGAAAAAGGCCCCTCTTTTGGTCACTTGAACAAGGTGGCTAAGGCTTCTTGAAGAGAGGCTTGGGCAAGAGATGATAACAGTGTGAAGAGTACCGGCAAGCCGCAAAATACACATTAGGACACAAAACCCAAGCCAAATATAGCAAAATAAGCCACTAACCACTAAGGACTTAGCAAGCTATGCTTGCTGTCCTAAAAATGCAGCAGAGAATGATTTTATAACAGCAATGATAAAGTTGTAACAACTGCATGAAAACACCGTCAAAGTTGCAAATAAATGATATGGAATGAAAGCTAGCAACTAGTAGATAATGATCAAACCTTTAAGAATTAGTTTTGACTGTTGATTGGCTGCTAAACAAGTGTTATCAGCAATAAGTAAATTGTAACAGCAGCAATATTTAACCACAGAAAATAGCAAATGAATGGCTCAAATTGATGCTCTTGATGAGTACTTGTATGTTCAATAGCTAAACAATGATTTCCACAGTTAAATTGTAAGAAAAGTAAGAGATAGTAGTAAAAATAGCAGCCCTAATGCTTGTAGCTAACAGTTCATAACAGCAGCAAGTTAAACTCAAAGTTTATCAACCATTTAATTACCAATCACTTGCCTTAATCATGAAGTAAGTGAGTAAGAGAGAGAGAGAGAGAGAGAGAGATTGCTATGAAACTTTATCACTTTACTACATCAATGAAGACTAGTGCCTTTAATGGGTTATGGAGTCACTTACTTGAAGAGAGAATTAAACAAAATAGGAGAAGTGGAGAGGGATTAGGGATAAACCCTTATAGAACCCAAAACGTCTCCTTCTAAATCATTTAGCACACCAATCAAGGCTAAACTAGGGTTTAGGGTTTCTAGGAGTGTAAACCCTCTTACCCCCTAGAAAATCAAACCCTAGCCAAAATTTGTTTCAAGGGTGTACACTCCCACTTCGTGAAGAAAACCTTGAGTGCTCTTAGCTAGATGAAGAAAGATTGTGAGCTATGGAGGGTGTAAACAATCTTACTCCTCCTAGGGTTTTTTCCAACAAATTCTTGAATTTACCAAGAAAATCACCATACAATTGCAGAAAATTCACTTGCTAGACAAGAAGAAGATGAAGAAAACCGTACTCAACCAAGACATATCCCACAACACTTCACCACAATGCTCCAAAGAAGATAGCGCACTAGTAGAAATCACCATTTAGCAAGTAGCACCACATTTTTGCACAAGAAAAGAGACATAGTGAATCTCCCAAGATAGCCGAAATTGCAGTCCAAAGAGTATTTTTAGTAGAGATGAGTTATGTTCAAATGAAAAGTGACTTGCCTCTATTTATAGAGGAAAACCCAAGCCATGTTTGTCCATATTTACATTTAAATCCATAATTTTAGGTCAAAACCCAAGTCATAATGCTCAACTAACTAAATAATTTGTTCTTTTGTCCACATAGGCTAAAAAATAACAAAAGAAAGGCATGCAAGCCCATAAAAATCTTCTACAAGGTGGCACATGTGAAAGTAAGCCTCCAAAGGCTAGGACATCATGGTATAAAGGTGCCACGTCATCCCCAACTCGAGCAAAAGCGTGGGGTCACAAGCCCATAACATCACCAAGTGCACAAAATACACCCAATGACCTCCTAAATGTGTGACATCATGCTGCAAGAGAGAGATGTTTGGGCATAGGAGGGTGACATCATCCCTTCTTCTTGCTTTCGGGCCATGTTCATGTGCTAGGGACATCATCCAAGGTGCAACAATCATCATCCTAGGCCTCCAATGTGTGGGGCGCAACATCCATCCAATGGGATTTCAAGCCCCTATGAAAGTCCAAGTGGCTTAGTCCCTTCATGAATGACTTTCACTAGGCAAGGTCCTACAAAGACAAGCAAATACGCCCTCAAAGGGTCCACAAGTCATATGAATCATGCCAAGTAAGCCACATTTAATAAAATAACCACCCAAACAAGTGCATTAAGTCCCCCTTTTCAAACAAAACAAATGCTCAAGGACCTTATAAACTTTTCCAAATTTAGGTATGGGACAAGTGTCATGGTGCCCTATTGGGTAGGCTAATCCCCAAGTCAAGGAATGTTTCCCGAGAAGACCCTTTCTAGACCATGTAATGAGTATGAGGTTGATTGGGGGAAGTACTCTTGGGCATGGGGTTCTTGACATATCAAGGGCTCATATTGTCTCATTTATGAGTGCCTTTGTGGAGGGTGTGTTGCATCTCTTCGTTTGCAATGCAACATTTTTCCAAGCCCTTTATTTGCCATTTTTTTTATGGTCCAAACATTGAGTGCTATATGCAATGGAAAGAAAAGAAGCACTGCAATGCCATTTGAAGTTAGAACACAATGAGGGCTCTGTGCACTGGAAATTAAAGAACATCGTAATGTATTCCCCCATCAAGCGGGACACTGTTTATTTATTTTATTTTTAAAGGTCCTATATTTTTAATGGAAAAGCGTTTCATGGCTCCCAGGACCTTAAGGTGAGCATCTAGAAGGATGGATTATGGATTTTTATTTTTACAGTGCTAGTTGCAACACCTTTGGGCCTTTAGCCCCTTCTTCCCATGAAATGAGATACATGCCCTTATTGGGGTCAATGAACCCAAAAACCCAAAAGATGAGGAAATGGAAAGGAAGAAGTGTGGAAAGTGGTAAGTATGAGTGTGAAAGGTATAATGACCCTTCAAGGAGACCCCCCAATAGCAACCCTTTTCTTGAGGGTGACCAACTTACTAGGATATCATGTCAACCACCAAGGTGAAATTAGGCAAAAGATATAATTTCGAAGCAAACGATCCATAATCAAGAAAGGACTCTTTGCAACATGCTCAAATGCTTCAAATATTAAAATGACACTTACCATGAGACTGGACTTGTTACCTCATGAAGCAAGACCTACTATCTTCTGTGGACCAAGCTGGTGTGGTGGATGTTGCTATGCTGCTGACGATGAGTGGTGATGCGAGGTGGAGATGAGGGGCTCTTTCTGCTCAATGTGGGATCTGCTGGTAAATCTAGCTCTCGGCACTCCATGTATGCTACCTGCGGGCCTCGAGACATCATCTCCTTAGTTACCCCTAGGCTAGGGGGTAACAGGACAATTGGAGCAGTTATTCAGTTTCATGGATTATGATGAGCTAGATGGTTTGATGACATATTAATGGAACATATGGTGTGATATGATTCCTCTTAGGCATTTGGCTTCATATCGATTTTTCGGCATCTTCACAATTCCCAAGGCATCTTCACATATCTCGAGGCATTTCACAGTTCCCAAGGCATTGGTCAAAACAGTTTTGAGCTATTCTTTACATACCAAGACTTCGCATGCCATGTCACATCCTAGATTTTGGATCTCTCACCTTGTATGCACATTTTGAGGCACATACCACCTAATTTGTGGGAATGTCCACCTTGGAGATTGCATTGGGGGTTCTATTTGGCACGTGTGGGATTACTAGGACTTCCTGTGATTTGAGGGGATGATAGACATATTTTGAGGAGGGTTGTTGCACATTGAACACCTCACACATGGCTTTTTGGAGCTGATTTGGAGAGGCCGCCCACTCTTGAGGGATTTTACCCATGCTTTTAGGATATATTCCACCTTGTAGAGCCATGCATCCACAATTGGAGGAGACCTAGGGGGTTTCCTTACATGTTTTGAGGAGATTTTTAGGGATCTACCCCTTTGAAGGCCTTTGGAGGCTAGACGTTCCACCTTGGATCCACTTTCTTCCCTCTTTGATGGAGACAACCCTCTTTCTCGGGGCTTTTTGTCACTTGGATTGTTGTACATGTGGCTTGACCACCTCATTTTTATTATTATTGACTCAATAGTTGGAGGAGAATATTATTTTATCCCTCCCTTGGCTAGATCTAAGTATCTCACATGAGAAATTGTTATTTTATTGTAAAGGAAGATGAGCAACACTCTATATAAAGAGGTGCCCTGAATCCAGAGTAGAGGGGGGGGCATTTCCCCCCAGGGGGATCCATCCGGGGACCAGATACACCAGTTGAGGTCCAAACAGTCACAAGGACTGTGAGGCAGAGCAGGGCGCATTGTTTGGGACAGTTTCCAGGCATTTCCGAGATGTATAGCCACCAGGGCAAACTTTCCATACTTCCAGCAGTTGTCGTACGAGTTGGCATATCTGTAGCAGTTCTTCATCTCATCCATTGCATTCCACAGCATTCTTCGGGTATCGGGTATTATTGTTTTAGTTAATATTGTATTCCGGCTAAGATCCTTTTGTCATTGATCTAGCCGAGCGATTCATTTTATTCATCCGCATTCGGCATTTGTACTCCACGGAGATTTCATAATATAAGCTTGGCAGTCTTTTGTCGCCATTATTATTTGAATGCTCATCTATATGCTGTAAACAATTAATCCTACACACACATTAGCAGAGTTTCCTAGACTAGCCAAGTCAGGAATTTTCTGCTACTTTATTTTCCATTTGGCAAATTACCCTCTAATTTTTTATTTGGCAAGTTTCCAAGCTAAGGTAAGTGCTAGCCATAGTTGAGCTACCGCAATTTCCTTCCTGCATGTATAATTTCAGATTTCAGAAACAAGTCACTTCTGGTTTGTCTTCCTGTGTCGATAGGGATTGATATTGTTCTTCTAATGGATGTTTGATTTGTAATAAGCATGCAGGACGACACATCTTGCAACTTTGAAATAGTTGTTGCATTTGTGCTTGTATAATGTTCAAGTTTCAAAAGATCTAAAAAGGAAAGAAAGTGCATAAATGACTGCAAACAATAATCCTGATGCAAACATGGCTTCAGGTCTAAGAAAGAAAAAAAAAGGGAATACCTTAGCACAAGAAAGCCACTCATCTCAATAGCACCACAGAATGAAATTTCACCATCACCCTGAGAGAAGTGCATGTCACCCATACTAAGATTGGCACCCTCAATGAAAACAGGGAGGTACACTTTAGACCCCTTGCTGAGATTTTTTATGTCGCAATTTCCACCATTTTCTCGGCCAGGAGTGGTTCTTGCAGCTTCAGCTGCAATTCTTTCCCAGTTAGCTGTCCCTTTTTCCACCTGCATCCACGTGTTTGCATCAGGAAACTAGGAGCAGAGAATGGAGAAACAAAAGGAAGGCAAAAGGTGTTGTTACCAATTTATGATTTATGATTATAATGTATTTTGACTTGCAATTTATTTTGTCCTTTAGTGACTTCTATATGTGATCAACGGAATAACTATCGTGTGTCAATAATGTAATTATTTATTACGTTGAGTGGAACATAAGTCAGGTCACAAGGTCATCACTATGAAGATGTCGTTAGGAAGTCCTGATTAGTTGCATAAACTCTTTTGTCCTGACTCCCAACCACCATGTAGGTGGACCTCTAAGATTATAAAGAAACCACTTATCATCACAAGTGGATGTGTGTACATGCATCAGATCTCCATCTTTGTTGATCATTTCTATATAAATGTAAGCCAACCAAGTAAAAGAGAATTTATTGTCATTCTCTGTGTTCCTAACTTCTTATGCATGTTGATGTGATTGTTGATTTTCTCTTATTTGTCTAGTTCAAAGCACATAGTTTATTTTACTCTGTTTCATTGTCATTAGTCTAATCTTGCAACCTTGGGTGAAATTCACATTCAAAATTTTGGCACCATTGTCAAGTTTGGAGTTTGATAAGGGAAGATCCCAATCTAGCTAGTGATAGCATCCAAGCCAAGATAGGGTACATGAAGATATGTGTTTGATGAATTGATCGATTTTGAACCCAAGGAAGTGAATGAAGTAGAAAGATAAGGTGTCCAACTACCTCAACCAAGATTGTGTGCCCATGACTTCAAAATGGTTAGGAGACAACAAACATGATTGCATAACATCAGAATAATCAAGCATATGGTAATTATGATTTGGTTATAAGTATTGATTTGTCAATTGCCTTTATGGATATGATGCTATGATACATATGCCAAGGATGAAGTCTCAACAAGATAGTGGAACAAGAAGCTCGATCTTACAATGCTTTGACCAGTTTGCAGCATCTAAAAAATAGTCAAAATCCCTTGTTGTCATGGATGAGGTTGTGGTAAAAGATATATCGACAAGTCTAAGTAACATGAACTTGCTTAGCTTGGCCATGGACTTATTTTGCAGATTGGACCTATTAACCCCTAGATTTTCACCTTTGAAAATATTGAGGGTTAAGAGCCAGCATGTACTATTTTGGTTGCATTCTAAGATTCTCCCAAAGTTCAGCACTTGTGGTTAGCAGAGGTTGGTTCCCATCAGAGGCAGGTATATGATCAGTGTTATCGCACAAGTTGTAGGTTGGGAAAATCCCACCACCAAAATGGCCACAACTAAGAGAGAACCTATCCATTGTCACCTTAGATAGGTATTTCCGTCACTTTAGAGGTGAAGTGATTACCTCAAGGGGGCAATCCCAGTGAGCCTAGGGGGGAAAGAGATGGAAAGTGTGACATATGAATGAATGCCCCGGCCCCCTATAGGTCAAGTTTCTATATGTGGAGAAGGGATTGAGTAAGGTCTTGGTGGTAGCCAAGGGTTGCCAAGAAGTAGCAGACCTTGCAAATGTTGATTGTGACTGCCCGAGACACAAGGAAAACAATGATACAAGCCCAAGTATATGATGGACAAGCAAGTTAAGCTTGCTGTCCGTAATTGCAGCAGTTAGTAACAGTATATATCAGCAATGAAATGGCACGATTAGCTACTAAAACAAGTGTTAGAAATCAAGTAAATGATGCAAGAGATAAACTAGTAAAACACTAGTGAAACTCAAGATTAAAAGAGCAAGATACTAGCACAAAAAGTAAGGCTGTAGTAAACACTTTCTGCATAGCTAATAATCGGCCTTGTTATCCCCCACTTTTAGGGATAACTAGGAGATCATGTCTCGAAGCCCACAGGTCCTAGACATGGAGTACCGAGAGCCGGATTGACATTAGCATGGCCCTGGAGACCCCATCTTTTCTCCCTTTCAACGCCTCTACTTTGTCAGCATCAATAGCATCCATCACCATCGGCTTGTTATTGTATCAAAGATGGTTCTTGCTCCATGAGGTAATGAGTTCGGGTATAATGGTATGTGTTACTCTGATTCTCAGAACCTTTCAATATGTGCATATAATTCCTTTCGTTTCTAACAAATGCTTAGATCTTATGCTTGCCCACTTGACCATGTCTGGGGGGAATGACAAGATGCCCTAGTAAGCTTGTGTCCGTAGGTTTTGGTTTGCCACTGGGGGGATTTCTGAAAAGACATCGTCCGCTCCCCTCATAGCACCACCTATTCATCTCGCTTCCCGCTCATCTATCCCATTACACTTGTCCGGGCACTGGGTTGACCTATCATTTGAGGATTGCACCTTACCTCGTTGGAAGAAGGGGCTAAAGGCCCAGAAGGTAAAAGCAAGTTGGCAAAAGATAAAATCCTAAAAATAAACCTCAAGATGCTTCACCCAGGGATCCCCGAGAAAGAAGTAAAAATCTTCTCAACAAGAAACAAGAGGGACCCATAAGAAATAATAAAAACAAGATCTAGTCAGAGGATAGGGGGTCTCATCACGAGCCAGCCTATTAGGTCCATGGGTATCTAGCAGTATGACACTACAAGCAATTGGTTACTACGCCAGGGTAGTGACTCTTGGTTGCATGGCCAAGAGAAAGGGGGTCTCATCATGAGCCAACCTTCTCATTTCTGTGAAAGTACTTGTGGGTAACGCTGCCACCACTGGTCACCACGCCAGGGAAGTGTCCCCTAATTAGCTTCTTGAAGAAAAAGCAATAAGAATAAAGAAAAAAAGGCATGAATTGGGCTTGGAAAAATTGCATCCAGGAAGGGTGCAACTCGCCATCTACAAAGGCAGCCACAGGTAAAACTTTGCACTCCCTTACTCTCACTACACCCATTGTCAGGACATCCCTTATCCATATCACCCCACTTACATGGCTTAGATGAAGTCTTTTCCGAGAACTTTCTTTTTCCAGTGGACACTAGCCCAATAGGACGCCCTGTCACTTTCCCCAAACTTGTATTGCAAGCTTGTATAATGTCTTTGAGCTTTTAACTGGGGTAATAGGGGTTTTATGCACATGTTTAATAATATTTATGATGAGATGTGATTGACATTGCTATGATCCCTGTGACTTATAAGCCCATGGAGGGCGTAGCTGTTGATGTGCAGGATCATGCCCGACGAACAGGTACCATGTTGGATAGGTACATATGGGGAGATGATCAGTGCGGACCTCCATGGGGCTGAAGAACTCACCAAATGGATGTTGAGACCCCAGCAGGGGACAGAGACAGGACAGAGGGGTTTGCACAGGAGAGAAGGAGGACGTCTTGCAGAGGCACCCCAACAAAGCTTGACCTAGGGGGGGTTGTGCCCTTTTTCAGTGAAACGTTGGCCTTGGAAGGCCTAGGACGTCACCCTTCATGACCATGACGTCACCTAGCAGCATGGACGTTTTGGGAGACAGCTGGGGCAGTTTTGGCACGTGTGGCAAGTTGGAGAAGCCCAAGGAGGGCTAACGTTTTGCTCCAGGATGCTGCATTTGCCCTAGAAGGAGCTAACGTCACCCGAAAAGGGGCATGATGTCTCTCTATTGCTTGATTAGGGTTTAATTTTAAGCATTTAATGTAAAACAGTATGATTTTTAGCATTTTCCCTTGTCGGCCTTTTTATGACCTAAAAGTGAAATTAGGTCATGGTACTGTATAAATTGAGGGTTTTAACCTTCATTTTTTCGATCATCTTGCACTCACTCATTAGTGAGGTCTGAAATTTGCACTACACTTGGAGTTCTTGGCTGAAATTGTGAGGCGCACTTGTTGAAGGAAGTCTTTTATTGGCATTTTTGGCATTTATCTTGGTGGAAGGTGTTACAACTAGGGTTTGCTACTTGATTTCTTGGTTAAATGCAAGTGAATTTCTGCAAAACTTCTTAATTGAATGGTTGGAGTGTTATTTCTTGCATCTATTTTTTATAATTCGCTGAATAAACCCTAGGTGACAAGCACACATTGTAGGTCCTTGTCTCATGTCCCCGTCAAGGTTTTAAGCCATTTTTTTGAAGTGAGATAGAGCCTTGCCTTAGCAACACTCTATTCTTCCTCTTCAATGCTAGTTGTTTTCTTATTGAAGCTAAGAAGGAGAAAACGCATCAAGGCCTAGTTCCCCTACACCTTGATGAGTCGATTTTCCCTAGGGTTTGTCTGGTAGAGCCTTGCCATAGCAACACGTTACTTGCAAAACCTCTTGTCTTAGTCTTATGCAATCTTTTGAGCTAGCCATTTTTCCATTGAGCTAAGGAAGGAGGAGAGAGCATTGAGGCCTAGTTCCCCTACACCAAACTGAGCCTCTCTCCCCTAGGGTTTCATCCCTGAGGCCTTGCCATAGCAACACCGCAAGGTTTAACCCTCCCGTCCTTAGTCCTGCTATTATCTTTTGATCCTTCAACTTGCGTCCTCCTTTTGACTCCATTTTACCCTAGGAACGCACTGATCTAAAGGCCTAGCGTGTGAGTACTTTGATCAAAACAACTTCAATTACTTTGAACAAAACCCTAACTATTCTAACCCTAGCCTAAGACTAACCCTACTAACTAATTGTTGCCGTCATCTTTTTGCTATTAACATCATTGTGCAGCGAACATTTTACTTGTGATCAATTGAATGGTTGTTTAAGGCATTATTTAAATGAAGTGTTGATTGTTACATTGAATGCCACGTTCCTTTAGCATTTATTGAAGAAGTGATATTGTACATCGTTGTTATTATATAAACATTGACTTCATCAATATTTATTGTTCAATTGCCTATATATCAAAATAGTCATTGATTATATGAAGTACTAACCAAGCGAGTAAGCTCACATATATATATATATATATATATATATATATATATATATATATATATATATCTTGTTCCTTTGTCTCGGGTAGGTACATCTCTTTTCTTGGTTATACTTCTCTTTATTGGCTAGTTAGCTGGACTATCTGCTCGGTGGTGACTTGTGAGGGGGAATTTATCTTTTAGCCTTCAATCCTTTGCCTTCTCAGAACCCCAGGTCACCGGGGACGTCTCCCCTAGGCCTTACCTCCCTAAACAGAAAGAACCTTCCTATCGAGGTGACATTGGGTGGGATTGGTTCAGTTACGCCAGTTTGTCCCTTTACATATGCCTTTTATCCTAACTACAAACTGCGCAATAACATTTTGGCACCGTTGTCGGGGAACACTGAGTCAAACCTTCCTCAGACGACACTTTTCGATAAGCCTTGCCTCTAGATTCTTTATCTTACAAGCTTACCTAGCGACTCCACTTTGGGTGTTTTCCCTTATCATTTTGATAGTTTCAAGCAAATTATCTGGCGACTCCACAAACTACAAGGAGGTACAATAATCCTCTTCAATCCTTCAGAAGAAAGCCTCCCCGAAACTCTCCTGTTGTAAAATCACTTTTTGGAGGGAGTCTTCCTTTGAAAACCATGTCTAGCTCAGCGACTCAGACCAATACAACGAACCCAAGCAATAATCAAAGACAATGGTCATCCAGTCTCTTCAAGCCACTAGACATGTCATCCATACCAGGCTACCCTAGGCAAATGCCACCTAAGTATGAGAAGTGGTTGCCTAAATTTTCCGATATTGATGCTATCAGTGCTGAAGAACACATGAGCAATTTCTGGGCATGTAATGTCCCCACTTTGGGACATCATCACAGTGCAGAGAATTATGTTGACCAGAGTAGCCAGATGGATGTTATAGCGAGTACAGGGGTATTTGAGAGGCATTGTGGGGTCTAGCTTACATTGATCATCATATTCCATCATTATGAGCCATTCCGCACAGGTTGTCTTTGGTTTCGTTGCATTCCGACGATTTCCATGATTTTGACTATTTTGAGCTATAAGTCAATGAAATTCACTGAAGAGGTCATTTTGGGCACATAACTTGGAGGAACCTCTCAGTGTAATAGCTCATTGGAATCGGGAGAAGCAACACTACAGGATGGGATGGCTAGAAGTGACTTTCAGTGGCTAGGGAAGCCACAAGGAGAGATAAGGAGCTTTTCAGAGGTAAAAAGGTTAATTAATTAATTAAAGTGATTTAATTAATTAATTAAATATTAATAAAATGAAAGTCACTTTGGAGGGACAAGGTGAGCCAAAAGTATAAAAGAAAGGCAAGGGCCTCTTCTCATTCATTCATGTATGTTTATCTTTTGATATCTGGCTTTAGCTAGTGAGCCTAGCATTGGGGGTTTTGAGGGTTTTGACTTAACAAACCCTAGAGGACGATTCAGTGGTGAAGGATTCCACCTAGCTTGTCCCAAGCTTGGTCTCGGAGTTGCAATACACTCCCACACCATTCTAGTTCCAGATCTACTCAGTTGCAAGAGGATTCCACATCAGTTGCTTGTGCAGATAGAGAGAGGGCGTACCAATTGGGGGTTTCCAGCAAGGGGGGCGCACCATTCATTGAGGAGGGATTCGTCCTAGCTGAGGAGAAGGGATTCCAGGAATTCCAGGTATTGGGTTTCCTTTGCAGGTGTCGTGGCATCATTCTTGGTGGTTGTCCAGAGTCTTTTAGTGGAGGATCGATTTGTATTGAGAGTGGGACGTTTTCCCAAGAGGAGGGCGCACCATTATTTGGAGGGTAGCTAGATCTAAGGATCTAGCAGGTATTTTGAGGATTTGAGCACTTGGGTTCTCATTGTATGGTCCTGATCTATCATTGGGGAGAGTTTTAGAGAATTTGGAGGCCTCCTTCATCAGGGCCAAATTATCTAGGGCTTCAGTCTCCCAGTGGGGCGCACCATTCAGTGGAGGAGTTTAGATCTACAGAGGTTGAGAGGGATCTTGGCGATTCGGGCACCTGGGTTGTTCTTACCATCACCCAATCTATTGTTTGGCATCTTTCTAGAGGTGATTGGACATCTTTGGCACCAGGGCCGAATTGTTGAGGAGCTTCAATTATCCAGCAGAGCGTGGCATCTTCCAGCAGTGAGGGGTTTGGCACTTGGCATTGATCTTCATCTCTTATCCAGCCTTTGGAGGCTTATTTTGTATTGTCGGGAGCATTTTGTAGCAGCTCATACTCGTTATCTATTGTCTATCATCTTGGCCATCTGTTGAGCATTCCAGATCGGCATCTCCATTGTAGCAGGTTCTTCTATTTTATGAATAAAGAAGATTTGAGATGTTTTGGCTTGTCTATCTTATTGCATATGGTTGAGGTATGTTCCATGGTTATCTATTTCTGTTAATTGCTGCATACACGCATATAAACACATCTAAACAAATAGGTCAGCAAACTGTTTGACGAAATACCACAACCAGAAAAAGTTTTAAAAGACACCAAAACAGTGATGATCCTTGCATAATGGCTTGGGATCATTACAGGGCGTTTTTTCAGCTTCACCCCATTAGTGATGATGTTGAAGACCTAGTCATGAAATTGTTCTCCAACACCCTCCTTGATGCTTCAAGACGTTGGTATCTCAGTCTTCCTGATGGCAGCATTAAAACCATGGACAAACTAGAAGAATCCTTTCTCAAGAAATGGAGCATCAAAGAAGATCCCAACATGCTTCTTACCAGATTGAACTCCCTTTGGAAACATGAAAAGGAATCCATTCGGGAATTCCACACTAGGTTTGAAACTTTGTTGCAGAAGATCCATGTAAGCCATCATCCAAGCGATAATTATCTTGTCTATATTTACACCAAGTCCTTCACTGGTCAGCTAGGGTATCTTCTCAGGGACAAAAACCCCTAATCAATCCAAGAAGCTCAAGAATTAGCCTCCAAGATTGAAGGCAACCTCCATTCATCCAAAATTGAGCCTTTCACAAACCCAAGGGGGAAGATGAATACTAAACCTAAGATAGTCCACAACACTGAGCCTTCTTCTGACCTGTGTGCTAGCATGGCAAAACTACAAGCTACTGTAGATGGCATGATAAAAAATTAAGAGCTAATAATGAGTAGAATTGTCAACTTGGAAAGGTCCCAGAGCCAAGCACCTAGGGTCCCATACAAAGGTCAATTCCAAAAGGGGAACCAATTCTATAAACCAAAGAATGACCAAGAGTTTCCAAACACCCTAGCTCCTTTGTAGATGAAAATCCTTGGTGTTTACAATGCAGCGAAGCACATTGGGAGCATGAATGTCCTTACAACAATGATGGCCATCAACAAGTGAACAATATAGGCCATTTCATAGAAGGCCCTCAAATAAATATCACTGCTAAAGAGCATCAGGAGGGCATGAAAGAGGCAGCCAGGTTGGCTAGAATGGCGATAATAAACAACCTAGACCACGAATCAAAAGAAAAGTTGAAAAAACAAGAGTTCCAGGTGTATAGAAGAAAGAAGTTGAACTAACCTACCGCTAACCAAACAAAATCCCCACCTTTGGATATACTTCTCCCTAAGACATCCAAAACCGAAAGGGTTGATTTGAACTTCGACTTTGATGGGGCACTATCTAAGATGCATGTAACCATCCCCCTGAAAGAAGTCATTAAGGTCCCATCTGTAAAAGAACAATTTGACAACTTTTTCCAAGGATCAGATGGACCCATGGACCCTCCTATCATGTTGCAAGTCTATCACTTCAAGGTCCAGTACGATGAACATCCTCCCTTCTTCATGACCTTGATAATGAATAACAAGAGCCTCAACAACCGCATGCTAGATTCAGAGGCCGGTGCTAACATGATGTCCCTCAAGGTCATGCAACAAATAGGGTTGAAAGTCACACGACCTTATAGGAATGTGTGTGGCTTTGAATCTAAAGCCATACCCACACATGGGGTAAGTGAGAATGTCCAAGTTTTCCTTAAAGAATACCCCGAGAAAATCATCCACATGGACATAGTGGTCATGGACGTCCCAGATGTATGGGGAATGTTATTGTCTAGGAAGTTTGCCTCGAAACTAGGGGGTACTCTTGAGATGGACCTCACTTATGTGAATATACCCTTGAAAGATGGAACTATTGGTCATCTCCCAAATGTACCTATGACTACAACTCATGTGCAAGAGCCTAATGATTCCATCAAAGATGACAAAGCACATGACGAAATCATACAAAGTCTTCATGAGTATTCTCCAAATGATATGCCTTTTGCAACAGAGGAAGACTTTGATCAGATTCAATGGCCTAAGAAAGAGGAATACCAACAACTCCTGGACAAGTACAAAGACAAGGAAACCGGGACTGTGAAGATACTAAAAAAAGCAGAAGATGATGTACAGATTCATCCGTCCCAGCAGGAAGTGTTTACAGCAGAATCCCATCCCCCTCACTCTGCACAATACACCAGGGTCGTTCAAGGAAAAACCAAATACAAGATCAGAAAGTACAAAGAAGGGGACGTAGTGTGGATGTGGGATACTCAGAAGGGAGAGCCAACCAATGCCAAAGGAAGCACTCAATCGTGGCTCGGACCTTTCAAAGTTGGAAGAGAATTAGTTGACGACTCTTATTATTTGTCCACATTGGAAGGAAGAAGGCGCCCATTATCGATCAGCAGGACCTCCTCAACCCCACCAGGGTGGGGGGACCTGACTTCACAGGTAAGTGCAAGTAAGTAGGTAGGCATTTTGCATTCATGTACTATACCATTTGCATTGCATATTAGAATAGTTTGCTTTAAATTCACACTTTTGATTGTTTTATTTTCAGTCTTTTATATATATATGCTAGGGTGGTATCACCATCCCAATCAGTTACTAATATTGCTATTGAGATCAAGCAGGTAAATAGGTTATGCCAGAGATGTTGAGGTTCTCATGCGCTCTACGGTGAGCACATGTCCCCACGTTGCAGCCAGATGTTATCCCCCACTTTTAGAGATAACTAGGAGATCATGTCTCGAGGCCCACAAGTCCTAGACATGGAGTACCGAGAGTCGGATCGACTTTAGCATGGCCCTGGAGAGCCCATCTTTTCTCCCTTTCAGTGCCTCTACTTCGTCGGCAGCAGCAACATCCATCACCATCGGCTTGTTCTTGTATCAAAGATGGTTCTTGCTCCATGAGGTAATGAGTCCGGGTATCATGGTATGTGTCACTCTGATCCTCAGAACCTTTGAATATGTGCATATAATTCCTTTTGTTTCTAACAAATGCCTGGATCTTATGCTTTCCCACTTGACTATGTCTGGGGGGAATGACAGGATGCCCTAGTAAGCTTGTGTCCATAGGTTTTGGTTTGCCACTGGGGGGATTTCTGAAAATCCATCGTCCGCTCCCTTCATAGCACCACCTTTTCATCTCACTTCCCGCTCATCTATCCCATTACACTTGTTTGGGCACTGGGTTGACCTATCATTTGAGGATTGCACCTTACCTCGTGGGAAGAAGGGGCTAAAGGCCCAGAAGGTAAAAGCAAGTTAGCAAACGATAAAAGCCTAAAAATAAACCTAGAGATGCTTCGCCCAAGGATCCCCGAGAAAGCAGTAAAAAGCTTCTCAGCAAGAAACAAGAGGGACCCATAAGAAATAATAAAAACAAGATCTAGTCAGAGGATAGGGGGTCTCATCACGAGCCAGCCTATTAGGTCCATGGGTATTTAGCAGTATGACACTACTAGCAGTTGGTTACCACGCCAGGGTAGTGACTCTTAGCTGCATGGCCAAGAGAAAGGGCGTCTCATCACGAGTCAGCCTTCTCATTTCTGTGAAACTACTTGTGGGTAACGCTGCCACCACTAGTCACCACGCCAGGGCAGTGTCCCCTAATTAGCTTCTTGAAGAAAAAGCAATAAGAATAAAGAATAAAAGGCATGAATTGGGCTTGGAAAAATTGCATCCAGGACAGGTGCAGCTAGCCTTCTACAAAGGCACCCACAGGTAAAACTTTGCACTCCCTTACTCTCACTACACCCATTGTCAGGACATCCCTTATCCACATCACCCCACTTACATGGCTTAGATGAAGTAGTTTCCGGGAACTTTCCTTTTCCAATGGACACTAGCCCAATAGGACGCCCTGTCACTTTCCCCAAACTTGTATTGCAAGCTTGTATAATGTCTTTGAGCTTTTAACTGGGGTAATAGGGGTTTTATGCACATGTTTAATAATATTGATGATGAGATGTGATTGACATTGCTATGATCCCTATGACTTATGAGCCCATGGAGGGCGTAGCTGTTGATGTGTCGGATCATGCCCGACGGACAAGTACCATGTTGGACAGGTACACATGGGGAGATGATCAGTTCGGACCTCATGGGGATGAATAGCCCACTAGATGGATGCTGAGACCCCAGCAAGGGGCAGAGACAAGATAGAGGGGTTTGCACAAGAGAGAAGGAGGACGTCTTGCAGAGGCACCCCGACAGAGCTTGACCTAGGGGGGTTGTGCCCTTTTTCAGTGAAACGTTGGCCTTGGAAGGCCTAGGATGTCACCCTTCATGACCATGACGTCACCTAGCAGCATGGACGTTTTGGGAGATAGCTGGGGCAATTTTGGCACGTGTGGCAGGTTGGAGAAGCCTAAGGAGGGTTAAAGTTTTGCTCCAGGATGTTGCATTTTCCCTAGAAGGGGCTAACGTCACCCTAAAAGGGGCATGACGTCTCTCTATTGCTTGATTAGGTTTAATTTTAAGCATTTAATGTAAAACAATATGATTTTTAGTATTTTGGCCTTGTCGGCCTTTTTATGACCTAAAAGTGAAATTAGGTCATGGTACTGTATAAATTGAGGGTTTTAACCTTCATTTTTTCGATCATCTTTCACTCACCAATTAGTGAGGTCTGAAATTTTCACTACACTTGGAGTTCTTGGCTGAAATTGTGAGGCGCACTTGTTGAAGGAAGTCTTTTATTGGCATTTTTGGCATTTATCTTGGTGGAAGGTGTTACAACTAGGGTTTGCTACTTGATTTCTTGGTTAAATGTAAGTGAATTTC
>ML777279.1:1241835-1255429 GCA_009831015.1 Picea engelmannii | reverse complement strand
GCTGGGTTTTCTTCCCCTAGAGGGTTTCCCAGGATAAATGTTGTGTCTCTTGTGAATGTGTATTTCTCAGTGATCTTGTTCTTATGTTGCTCTTATCTATTGAAATGCAAAGAACTATAATAATGGCATAAAACATTAACATTCTAAGCATACAGGGAGAGTCCTTGCATGATTCTAGGCCCGATAGCACTTTTTTGGGCGACATGCAGGAACTTTCTATTTTTAGTAGTTTGGGCTCCAAGCCCCAAATTTAGATTCCAAGCACAGATTGTGGATCCTTACGACATTCTGAGTCTTTTGGATCTTTTTCGGGATGATTTGGTACTATTTATTATTTTTAACAGATTGAACACCAGGGCTCGCATGTCAATTCTGATTGCAGATCTGGATCCCTTACGGAAAAACGAGTTCAATGAGTATAAAGTCAAAGTCATTCAGACAACTCTCTATTTTTAGTAGTGTCTATTTTTAGACAATGACATTTGGCGGTGTTCTCCTAGTCTTCCTGAATGATGTGGACAATTTCCTAAAATTTACGAGTTGGATTCTATTTTTAGAAATATCTATATTTAGCAAGTACGGTCATCATCCATGTAGTGCCAAGTGGCACCCTCACAAGTTGAAATGTGGCATATCTACAGAGTGATGTGGCATCCACCTATCATAGGGCTCATTTTCCCAAGACTTGAGCATATAATACTCACTCATTACTTGGCCAAATTTAGCGTTTAAACATGCATTTAATTCCTAATTTATTCCCCCATGCATTAACTCTCCTATTATTCACATGAGTTAACTCTCTTTCCATTCCCTCATGCGCATTAATTCCTAAATTTCTCACTCACACTTATTCCCTCATGTGCATTAACTCCTATTTTATTCACACTCCCCTCCTTTATATTGGATGGTTTTCATTGGTTATTGGTGGGTTCATTGCAGCAGCAGCATAGTGTCTTTCTCATTCTCCTCTCTCTTCTTCTCTAGTCTAGTGGCTCTTCTCTGAGCAAAGTAGTCATTGTACCGGTTGTAGGCTTTCCAAGTGTGGTGCGATCAACTCTCTTGTAAGCTTGATCAATAAATAAGTGTGTGTTTGTCCTCAAACCTCCTTTTCTTGGCGGTACTATGGTAAATTTGTGATCTGATTTGTCATTTTCTGAACTATTCATTGTGATTATTTCTCATCTTTTGAATAGTTCTCTTCCTCTTTTCCAGTCTATTATCATTGTGCTAACCCTGCAGGTTCCCTCCAAGCGAAAATAATCACTTTTCCTCATTGTTTTGGGCTTCTTTTACATGCTGTCCAAGACGAACAGCTTGCTGATTTTTTGCTTTTTAACGCAGAAATCAAAATTTAGATCAGCAGCAAGGCACTTCAGTGTGCCTAGGGACTCTGTAATGTCCCCTTCCGAGTGATCATGGGACTCGGACGCAGTAGCCTAAGTGATTCCCATAGGCTATATTCCTTAAGAAGGGAATTAATTAATTATTTAATGTCCTAAGGGGAAAAGTGTCTAACAAAACGACATTAGATAATTAAAAAGGGGGAAAAGGGAAAAAACGCCTAAAGTGACTTACGAAAAATATGAAACTTCACTTAAATTGATTAAAAGAGAAAAAGGGTTGCAAAAGAGTCAACGAACAAATAAAAGGGAAAAAGGAGGGCTCTCTCTCTCATTCTAGCATTGGTATTTTCTAATTTTCTCATTCAGAGAGCTCATTGTGGTTTTGGAACTCTTGGGACGAAAACCCTAGGAGGATTTTCAGAGATTGGCTTCGGTGGTGAGACCATCCACCCTAGTTAGTCCATCCATGGAAGAGATCACATAGATTTCTTCGTTGCACTTCAGTGAGACAAAGTAGTTCTTCTTGGATAGTGAAGTTCTCATTCTTGGGGGCTGAGATTTACTTGTGGTGGCTAGGTTTTTGCTTGAAGAAGTCGATTTGAGTTTTGGGAGAGGTCAAGCAACCTCTAGACTGCATTTTTGGCAATTGGAGTTCGCATTCCTTGTGGTTGGAGGTCAAGTTCCCTTGAGGGACGAGTTGTGGATGAATAGAGGGTCAAATCTCTTCAACCTGGGCGTGTTCCTTGCAGCTGGGCGCAAATGGTGATGAGAGGCAGCGCCATTCTTCTTGTGGGTCGAGTTGGTATCTCAAGGAGGTCATGAACACTTGTTGGGAGAATATTGGATCCATTGGGGTCGATTTCAATTGCTGGCCAGCAATTTATTACCTTGTTGGGCGTATTCTATTTGTTGGACACTTTATATCAGATCTGGGAGCCAACTCTTTCATGGTTGGGTCGTGGCTCTTCTCTAGCTGAACCTCTTGGTGCTTGGACGTTGTTGTATGTGTGTGGGAGGTGCTAGCAACCGTGTGAATTGGGTGAATTCCAGGATCATCTAGCTGCTGTTTCAATACCCATCAACAAAGGCATAAATTTGTATTACAGACCAGCATACTGCTCAAGTGCTTGCTGTCCATATTTCTTCATTATAAGAAGTCATTGTATTTTCTGAACAGAGCAAGAAATCGTGTTTATTTATGTTACTGTTTGGAGCCCCTTGAAATAATAATGAGTGTCGACATTAAACAAATCCCAGAGCATTGCTTATGAGGATATTTGTATTCTGTGCATTGTTACATGTTAAAGAAAAAAACATAGTTGAAATGTGAAGGTAGCAGTTGAATTATTTTGGTGTCCTTTACATTCCTGTAGCAGAGTTTGTGTTCAATGTGTGAGTAGAGTGTTTGATACAAACTATTTGTCTTAATACCTGAACCAAGAACTAAACAAAATATATATATATATATATATATATATATATATATATATCAGAAAATTTAGCAAGGTACTTTACAGTGGTATCAGAGCCCTCCTTCCTACCAGCCTGAAGAGGGGTTGTTGTTCATGAGAGGTGAAGACAATAGATTTCTCGATGTCACATACAGAAGTAGAAGGCAATGAGGGGAAGAAAACATTTTTGAAGAGGAAGAAGAAGTAAGGGAAAATCAACCGGAGGTTGGACAAGTGGAAAACATGGGTGATGCCAATGAGGAAAGGGGAATGCAGATCTTGGAGAGCTTAGCAGGTGGACAGCAACAACTTACTCAACTTATAACTCAGTTACTCGCCAATCAAACCAATCAGAATCATGGGAGTAACAACGGAGCAGCGGGGTCCAATGTGAATAATGGAGCCGACAACAATAATGAGAATCCCATACTTAACAATACTAGGATCCCTATGCACATTGGTACTAGGACCACTAGCAGAACAGTCCCTAGACCTCTTTTACCCAATTTTTTGGGAAACCGACCAACGGTAAATCAAGGGCAGCAAGTTCCAAGGGAAACTTTTCAGGACTATTTGAGAGAATATCAAGCCCTAGGTGATGAGTTTCGGGCAGCCATGTCACTTCAGGACTTCTGCACAATCAAATACAGGAATAGACCAAGGGATCATAACAGGGTGCAACAGAACAAGGATCTAGCACGGAAGTTGGGGAATCTATCATTTCCTTCCTTCGATGGGTCTAATAGGAGCACAGCCAAGGCATGGGTACAAAAACTAGCTACATACTTCCAGCTCAACCCTATGACAGAGGCCGAAGTGATCAAATTCGCTACTATGCACCTTGATGGAGAAGCCCACGAGTGGTGGTACCATGGGTTGGTCACGCTAGGACATGCGACTATCACCTCCTATTTGGACTTCACTCAGAAGTTAATGGAGAGGTTTGATAAAAAGGATCCAAAGCTACATTTCAGAGAGTTAGCACAACTCAAACAAGAGGGGTCGCCAAATGCTTACATCACAGAGTTTCAGAAGCTAGCAATGACAGTGTCAGATATATCGGAGCAGAGGCTTGTCATGTTGTTCATTGAGGGGTTGTTAGAACCACTTCATGGTTGGGTAAAGGCTTTCAAGCCTGAGACCTTGCAGGATGCTAATGTCAGGACAAGGGACATGGAGGGTGCAGTCCCTAAAACGAAAAAAAATTCCAAACCCTTTATTCCACAAAAAGGCAAGGACAAAAAGCCTACTAGGAAGGAAGGTACGGGTAAGGAAAGGTTGGACAAGGAAATAAGAAATGAGCTAAGGAGAAAGAATCTTTGTTTCCACTGCAAAGATCCATGGGTACCGGGACACAGGTTCTAGGGGAAGGGTCAAGCCCATTATATTGAGGTACATTCAGATTTCGATGAGGAGGAGGAGGAGCTGGAGGTTTCTCTTAAGCAGGGCAAAGAGTAGAAGGAAGAGACAGAGGAAATGCATAGTGAGGAGGCCAAGGAGGTTGTTATAGCCTCATTATCTGGTACCCCGAGATTCAACACCTTCAAAGTCAAAGGAGTCATAAGAGGGCAGGGAGTCACGGCCTTGATTGATGGTGAGGCAACCACAACTTTATTGATGCAGCCTAGGTGGCTACGAGATGAGTAGCTACAGAGGACTTTGAGGGGTTCAAAGTAGCGGTGGCCGACAGATTTAATGTGTCTTGCACAAAGAAAATTCCTAGATTGGCCTTGACAATTGGTAACTACACCTAGATATAAGACTTTTATGTGGTGGATGTGGCAGATTCAGATGCAGTGTTGGGAGTTCAGTGGCTTCAGACATTGGGGGACATTACATAAACTACAAACAGATGACCATGAAGTTATTCACGCCAAGAGGGAAACAGGTTGTACTGCAAGGCATGGAGAACAATGCTCCTATAGTAGTATCAAACAAAAGAATGGAATCCATATTCAAACATGTAGATGTAGTATATGTAGCACAGTGCTTTATTACGTCCCAGACAAATGATGAAGGCAGAAGGCACTATCATACAGACATCCAGGATTTATTGAGCAGACATGACAAGGTATTTGAGCAGATACCTCCAGGGAAACCTCCTGACAGAGGTTTTGAGCACACCATCGAACTTGAAGAAGGGGCCAAACCAGTGATCACCACCCCGTACAGGCATCCCAAGAAGTTCAAAGATAAAATAGAAAAAGAAATCAAGGAGTTGCTTGACATGGGGCACATAAGACCCAATTCCAGTCCTTTCTCTTCTTCGGTGGTCTTGGTTAAGAAGAAGGATGGGACCATGCGGACGTGTATTGATTATCGGGCCTTAAATAAGAAAACAATAAAAAACAGGTACCCTATACCTAGGATCGATGAGCTGCTAGATGAGTTGCACGGAGCAATGTATTTCTCGAAGATTGATCTTCGATCCGGATATCATCAGATCAAAGTCCGTGAGGAGGACATTCATAAAACTGCCTTTACTTGCCATTATGGGTACTATGAGTTCTTGGTCATGCCTTTTGGATTGACCAACGTGCCTGCCACTTTTCAGTCATGCATGAATCACATATTTAGGAAGCAGTTGTGGAAGTTCCTATTGGTATTTTTTTATGATCTCTTGATCTATAGTAAGACCTAGGAAGAGAATTTGGCGCACTTGGAGGAGATTATGAGCATTATGGATGAGCAGTCCTTATATGCCAAGGAATCTAAGTGCGAATTCGGTATGACAAAGGTTCTCTACTTGGGGCATATAGTCAACGCACGGGGAGTGCAGGTTCACAGGGAGAAGATACAGGCTATTATAGATTGGCCAGCACCTAAGGATATCACGCATTTGCAAGGGTTCCTTGGAATCTGTAGTTACTACAGGCGCTTTGTGTCAAGATTCTCTAAGTTGACCACCCCTCTTACAGATCTTATGAAGAAAGGGGCTTTTTGTTGGACAGAAGAGGCCCAAAAGACCTTTGATAAGATGAAGGAAGTGATGAGTTCTTGCCCCATTTTGGCACTTCCTGATTTTACTCAGCCCTTTGTGTTAGAATGTGATGCGTCTGGTGTGGGCATAGGAGCGGTTTTGATGCAGCAAAAGCATCCTATTGCATACGAGAGCAGGAAGCTCTCCGCCCTCGAAAGACTTTATCCCATCTATGACAAGGAAATGCTCGCCATAATGCATGCATTGGCAAAATTCAGACAATACCTAGTAGGTGGGAAGTTTGTGGTCAAGACTGATCACAACAGTTTGACGCATTTCTTGGGGCAAAAGGATCTTAACAAAAGGCAGCAGAAATGGGTCAGTAAAGTGCAAGCCTATGACTTCGATATTGAGTACGTCAAAGGAAAGAACAATGTAGTGGTTGATGCTCTATCCAGAAGACCAGAGTTGTGCTCATTATCAGAGATATCTACGGATTGGAAATCCGAGCTCTTGGTGGAGTATTCCAAGAGCAAATTTGCTTGTGAAGTGATGGATAACAGCGTGCAAGATGACAGGTACAAGGTGGTAGATGATATCATCTACTACAAGGATCGCATATACTTAGTTCCGAAGTCCAAATTAAAGGAGAAAATTATGAAAGCCATGCATGACACACCTTTAACTGGGATCCAGGATATTTCAAGACATACAGGAAGATCAGAGAGAGGTTCTCATGGAAGGGCCTCAAAGATCATGTATTGAGGCATGTGCGGGAGTGTGTGACTTGTCAACAGAATAAGGTGGAGTAGACCCACCCTGCAGAATTACTTCAGCCACTACCCATTCCGGAGCAGAAATGGGAGAGCATATCCATAGACTTTATCACAAGGATGCCAAAGACACAGGGCCGAGATTGCATTTATGTGGTGGTCGATAGGTGGACCAAGTTCGCTCATTTCTTTGCCATATCCTCAGAGTACAAGGCAACACAGGTAGCAGATTTATTCTTCAGGGAGATATTCAGGCTTCATGGATTGCCGAAAAAATATTGTTAGTGACAGGCACAGTCAATTTATGAGTGTTTTTTGGCAAGAACTGTTCAGGCTCGCAGGCACAGAATTGACTCCCAGTACAAGTTACCACCCACAGATAGATGGCCAAACAGAGATAGTGAACAAATGGTTAGAGGGGTATTTGCGTAACTACCAATAGATCTGAAGCATATAATCATAAACAAGACAAGATACACAAGAACACCCGTATAGAACCAATAATGTCAAATCTGACCTTTATTTAGATAGTAGGAAGATCCTTTGCGCAAGAGATCTGCAGATCTGGAAGAAAACCCTAGTAATATCAAAATAGGTTGCCAACCGATACAATAATAAGCAATACAAAGATAAAAGCCTCCCAAAGGTTGTCTGAGAAGAGATCCAAGCCTCCAAAGGCTCACAGTATGCAAGATAAGACTAAAGATAGGAGAACCCGGTCAATATAATGCAAAACCCCTCCCACTGGTTGAGTTGCGCCCTGCTCTGGTTGTTGAAGAACCCTCAAGTTTTGGCCCTCCTCTTTCTGAGCTCCAAATACCTCCAAACTCTCTCGAAATGTAGATCGGGCTGGTAGAATCCATTGGGCCAAGTTTCAAGCTGATCAGAGAAGTTCTACTCCTACAACTGAGCAAACCCTCTACTGGTTTGTGCCCTCCTGGTTTGACTAAATCAATGATATTTCGTTCTCCCCTCTAGGAGCCTCCAACTTCCATCAAACTCTCCAGAATAGTAGATCGGGCCAATATGAACAAGCTGATGGAATCTCAAGACAATCTATGAAGATCTGGGCCAATAAACAATGAAAACCACTTCTTGAGATGCGCCCCTCTCTCCTCCAACTCGCGCCAAGCTCCAGGAAATAAACTGCTAGGACAGCCTCCTCCTGAATAGACCATAAATGATGCCAAGGACCATAAGAAGAAAACCCTGATGCTCCTTTGCCAAGAAGCCTCCTCCTTTCTCCAGATCGAGCCAAACTCCTCAAGGTGGTGCGCCCCCCTAGCTGGAAACCCCCTAGGTTGAGCACTAGCCTGCTTTTGCCTCTAGATCGAACCCCTGCAAGATTGTAGAATGGTGTGGGAGGATTATCTCACCTTCGGGACCAAGCCTGGATCAAGAAAGGTGGAATCTTTCACCACCGAGTTGATCTCTAGGGTTTTAGACTCAAAACCCTCAAAATTGCTTGTGCTCAAGAACTCCAATGCAAAATAAGATAACCATCCAGAATGCCTTAGAAGTGCGCCCTGCCCTTTCCTTTATAGCTCCAATGTATTCATCTATTGAGTTAGTTAATCCCTAGGGTTAACTCTTAACTTTAACTCACTTTTTCTTTTCTTTCATTGAGTTATCCTTTTTCACACAAAGTCAACTCAGTATGAGAATGTTATGTTTAGGAAGTGTCTTCTGGTTGACTTTTTACCCAATATGCCTGAGACTATAGTCTAGTGGGGATAGCTAGACTACTGAGTCTCTCCAGACCTCTTCATCAAGAGGTGGGGGACATTACATTGTCCCCTTGTGTTTGTGAGTCTCTAAACACAAAGGGGGAGACTATTACCCTTGTTACTTTACTTTATGATTCTAATTTCACTTTGACTTAGGAGATTTAAGTCAAAAGTGAAATATGTCACTTAAGTCATTAAAGTGACAATTAATTCACTTTGTGGGTGAATTAATAGACATAAAGCAAACTAAGGAAAGTGGGTTTCCTAAGTGAGATTTTGGGATCGAATCTCACCCATTGATTAGACTTGGCTAGATTGGATCTAGGCCATTGATCTAATAGGGTTTGGCCAATGGAGGCTAAAAGAGGAAATAGGGCATTTATGAGACTCATTCTTTACTTGAGATGAGAGGAGAAGAGAGGAGAAGAGAAAGAGCACTTGGGCGCAAATCTTGAGGAGAGGAGGGCACACAAGCTTGAGGCTTTGAGGAGGAAGCCATAGCTTGAGTTGAGCTTGCTTGGAGAGGTCTTCCATGGAGGTTTGGCCATTATCCTAGAGAGGGCGCATTCTAGTAAAGAAGGGAGCATTTGCTAGTTGAGAGGGGCGCATTATTTTGAGGAGGGCGCACATCTAGTGGAAGTTGTTCTTCTATCTTGTGGGATGCTTGCTCTAGAGTAGTAGAGGGAGCCATTATGAGTAAGGGCGCACATTTCTAGGAGGAGGGCACATTTTATGGAGGGGCGCACATGCTAGAGGAGGGCGCATTCTAGAGGATTGGAGGGCGCATCTAGCTTGGGAGAGGCTCCTACCTTGAGGAGAGGCCTCATTCACCTACTTAGGTGAATTCTAGAGTGTAGAGGGCACAAGGGTGAAGGAGGGCCCACCATTGTGGATTTTTTGCTTGAGGAGGGGGTGCACTATCTCTTTGTGGGAGGCTATCTTGAGAGGAGGGAGCTACTACAAGGGCAAGGTAAAGGCAAGCAAGGGTTCAAAGGTCAAGCAAGAGCAAGGTTAAAGCAAAGGCAAATGGAAAAGTGACAAAGGCAAGCAAAGGAAGAAAGGCACACCAAGGCAAAGGGTGCCTTACTTCAAGAGGCTATCAGGGAAGTCTTCAAGGAACTCCAAGGCATCCGAGAAGGGTTGCTATTGTACCAGGTTCACTTGTATATGTTTTCCGTGAGTGCATTTTGCTTTGAAGCCTTCTTTATACATCTACTCCAAACTGGTTTTCCCCATGGGGGGGGTTTTCCAGGGTTATGTTGACCAAAAACATGTGTCAATTTCATGCATGCTTAGAAGTGTAGATCAGCATTTAAAGTTTAAAAGATCTAGAGGTAGTGTTATTTGTTTTGAAGTATATTGCATGTGCTAACATTGGAATAATAAAACACTTGCAAGGGCACCTCAAATGGACACTTAACTACAAAATTATTAGCAGAATGTAACCGAACAGTTTGTTGTCCTAAAAGACAGCAAGAAGACAGTTTTGGAAAGTCAAACTTAGAGCTAAAATCTGATCAAAGACAGACTAGATTTAGTAGCCTGATAGTACCTCAAAAATTCTACACATACCACCTCATTAATACTTTGCCTATCTTTTTCATTGGTGATAGTTTGAATAGTCACCCCAAGGGGCCCTAGATTTGGTTGTGTCTTTCCTAGGGATTCTTGGAGGCTACTAGGGAAGCCTCCTTTGCTTGGATACTATTACTTCACTAAAAAGAGAGACTTTGTTGTCTAGGTGCCAGTGGTAACATTTTCCATGCTCTGCTAGTCTTAGTGCCTTGTGAAGGCTTTGCACTTGGTACTAGATTGTTGCTGGGTATGTGTTATATTCTTTGTGCGGGGGTTCAGGGGCAACGCCCCCGAGAAAAAAAGAATTCCTCAGGAAACATGTTGCATTTTTTGCCTCGTTTCTCGTGTTGCCTCAATTTCGTGTCCATTGTTGGGCAGTTTTTTGGCACATGATTTTTGTCGATGGTTTTCTATTTCCGGTTAAGGAATTAGGGTTCTTGACTAATCCAGGTCATTGGGTTAGGGTTTTGGATGTTGTTGGCTCCTATATGTATATTGTATTGTAAACCATCACAAAAATGAATATAGAATATGTTGGTTTTACTGGTTTGGGTTTCCAGGGGAAAAATCTCTGTGTAATGTATGTATTTGCCATTGTATCTTTTTTGTTCTTTTATTGAAAATCTGTTTGCAGTAAATATTGTACAAGCTTAAAATCTACATTTGGTATCAGAGCTTTGTCGACTTCAAGGGGACGCCTTTGTGGTCAAGGGTTTGGCTCGGGACTGTGATAAGCCTTATTATAGTGGGAGATCTGCAGTATTGATTCTTCAGGTGAAGAGAAACGACGAGCAGTTCAAAAATGGAGATCGAGAAGTTTAATAACCAAATTTTTAAGTTGTGGAAGCTCGAGATGGAAGATTTGTTGGTGGACAGAGATCAGTGGATGGCGGTGGATCTAGGTACTGCACCTACAGGAACTTCAGCAGATGACTGGAAAAATTTGGATCGGAAGGCGAAGAGCACAATCCAACTGTCTCTCTCAGATTCAGTATTACTGAATGTGTCAGAGGAAGCTACAGCCAAAGATTTATGGGATAAGTTGGGGAAGTTGTATCAGTCTAAGTCCCTAGTAAATAAACTATTCTTGAGAAAGAAGTTGTATAACATGAGGATGAGAGATGGAGACTTGGTGGTAGAGCATTTGAACGCCTTCATTACTGTGGTAAGTCAGTTAGTATCTATTGAGATTAAAATTTCAGATGAAGATAAGTGTATCAGTTTACTATGTTCTTTACCAGACTCGTGGGATAGTCTGGTTGTGGCCATAGGTAGTAATACAACTGCCTTGAAGTTTGATGAAGTGGTCTCATCCTTGTTGTCAGAGGAGATGAGACGAAAGAACATGGAAGGACAGAGCACAGATGCATTATTTGCAAGAGGATGTTCCCAAGAAAGAAATAGATCTAAGTCCTCAAGTGGGAGATCTAAGTCTAAGGTAATATCTAAATCTCCCGAAAAGTTTGTAAAGGTATGCTGGAGATGTGGAAAAGAAGGGCATTACAAGAAGCAGTGTAGATCCAAAGTTGAGAAAAAGAAGGGATCTGAAGAATCTTCTTCAACGGAAGAAAAGACGTCCAAGGAAGAAGGAGGGGATGTGTACTTGGCTTCTTCAAGCACACATGCAGATCATGAGGCATGGTTGGTTGACTCAGGTGCATCCTTTCATATGACTCCCCACAGGGAGTGGTTCTGTGAATATGAAAGGTATGATGGAGGTAATGTTTTCTTAGGTGATGACTCCACAACCAGAATCATAGGTCGAGGAAAAGTCAAGTTGAGGCTCATAGATGGAAGGATTAGAAGTTAGAACACTACCTGGTGTTCTGCACATTCCAAGATTGGCCAGAAATTTGATTTCTCTAAGCAAAATGGACGATGCAGGGGTAAAAACAATATTTGAAAAGGAAACCTGCAGGATGGTTCGAGGAGAAATTGTGTTGTTGAAGGGAGTTCGGTTTGGAACTCTGTATAAGATGGAAGGAAGCACTATTAGTGATGGGTGTAATAATTCCATTGTTCCTGATATTGGAGTTGAAGAAGAAAGAAATCCTATAGTCTCTGGAGAAAAGGTTATCCTATGGCATCAAAGACTGGGGCATATCAGAGAGAAGGGTCTTTGACTACTACACGGTAAAGGTATGGTTGAAGGTATGTCTAACTACTCTCTGGATTTTGATTTCTATGAACATTGTGTATATGGGAAGCAGAAACGGGTAAGATTCCCCTCTCGTGCAACGAGGGTAAAAAGAATTTTACAGTTAGTTCACAGTGATGTGTTTGGACCTATGTCAGTTCCATCATTGGGAAAATCCGTGTACTATGTCTCATTTATAGATGACTTCTCGAGGAATACTTGAATATATTTCCTCGGAAAGAAATCTGAAATCTTTGACAGGTTTAAAGAGTTTAAGGCTCTTGTTGAGAATCAAGCAGAGAAAACAATTAAGGTGTTGAGGACAGATAATGGCGGAAAGTTCTACGAGAACGAATTTGAAGAATTATGTAAGAAGTGTGGTATAGCAAGGCAGAAGACTACTCCATATACACCTCAAGAGAATGGAGTTACAGAAAGGATGAACAGGACGTTGATGGAAAAAGCAAGGTGGATGCTTAGTGGTGTCGGATTAGGGCAAGAATTCTGGGCAGAGGCAATGGGTACTGCATGTTACCTAGTCAACAGATCACCCTCATCAGCAATGGATGACAAGACTCCACAAGAGGTATGGACTAGTAAGAAACCTTCTCTCACACATCTCAAGGTATCTAGCTGTGAGGCCTATGTTCATGTTCCAAAGGAAAACATGAGAAAGCTAGATAAGAAGGTTGAAAAGTGTATCTTTATTGGGTATAAAGATGGTCTCAAAGGTTATAAGCTTTGGAATCCAAAAACTAAGAAGGTTGTGTATAGCCGAGATGTGGTATTTATAGAAATGAAGGATGTTGTTAAACAGGAAGTCCTACCAAGTAAGGAAGAACCAGAGAAAATAGATTTTGATTTAAAGGATGACGAATCAGACTCTACAGAAGAACAGGAATCAGAAGAAGATCCTCATACTCCAGTATTGAGGAGATCAGTTCGAGAAAGAAGGATACTGAAAAGGTATACTCCATCTAATTTCAATTCAAATTTTGCTTTGTCTATTACTAATGATGATCCTAGAACTGTCAGGGAGGCAGTGGATTCAGAGGATGGAAAACTCTGGAAAAAGGCCATGGATGAAGAAATGGCAGCCTTTGATAAGAATGAGGCTTGGGATCTAGTGGAGTTATCGACTGGAAGAAATCCCATTGGCAGCAAATGGGTATTTAAAAAGAAGTTGAATGCAGAAGGCAAAGTGAAGAAATACAAAGCTCGGTTAGTAGCAAAGGGTTATTCCCAAGTTGAGGGAATTGATTTTGGTTAAATTTTTTCTCCTGTTGCCAAGTTAACTTCTATAAGATTTTTGTTATTTGTTGTTGCTGCATTTGATTTTGAAGTAGAACAGATGGATGTGAAGACAGCATTCCTACATGGGGATCTAGAAGAAGAAATCTGTATGAAGCAGCCAGAAGGCTTTGCTATGAAGGGAAAGGAGTTGGTATGCAAGCTGAAAAAGTCCTTGTATGGTTTAAAACAATCACCAAGGATGCGGTATCAAAAATTTGATACTTATATGCTAGGACTTGGCTTCACAAGAAGCAAAGAGGATCACTATGTGTATTTTAAATTAATTGGTGATCATTTGATTTATTTGGTCTTGTATGTGGATGACATGTTGCTGATAGGAAACAACAAGGAGATTATCCAGGATGTGAAAACTCA
>ML777279.1:1213131-1226786 GCA_009831015.1 Picea engelmannii | reverse complement strand
ACAGGACAAGTCTGGCCGAGAAGAAGAAAGATGGGCCCTCCAGGGCCATGCTCAAGTCACTCCTGCTCTCGGTACTCCATGTCTAGGACCATGTGGGCCTCGAGACATGATCTCCTAGTTATCCCTAGATATCGGGGATAACAAGGACCATACCCAACGGACAGGTACCATTTGGACCGGTACACATGGGGAGATGATCAATTCGGACCTCCATGGGGCTGAAGAGCCCACCAGATGAATGCTGAGACCCCATCAGGGGGCAAAGACAGGGCAGAGGATGATCAGAGACTTTGCACCGAAGAAGAAGACGACGTTCCACCAGAGGCACCCCGGCACAGCTTGACCTAGGGGGATTGACCCATTTTTAGTGGGACGTTGGCTCTAGATGGCCTAGGACGTCACCAGGAGGCTTATGACGTCATCATGAGCATATTGGCAAATGGACAGGGCAGTTGGCACGTGTGGCAGCTTGGAGGAGCCCAATGAGGGCTAACGTCTTGCTTCAAGAGGCTACATTTGCCCTAATAGGGGCTAACGTCACCCTAGGAAGGGGTGACGTCTTACCTTTTTGCTTGATTAGGGTTTTAGTCTAGCATTTAATGTAAAAAGTTAAAACAGTATTATTTTGGTATTATGGCCTTGTCGGCCTTTTTATGAACTAAAAAGTAAATTAGGTCATTGATACACTATATATTGAGGGTTTTCACTCTCATTTTTATCAACACAACTCACTCACTCATTAGTGAGGTCTGAAATTTGCACCTTATCTTGGGTATTTGGCTGGTTTAAGGAAGGCGCACTTGTTGAAGGAAGATATTTTTGGCACATTTTGGCATTTCTCTTGAAGGAAGGTGTTACAACTAGGGTTTGCATACTATTTCATGGTGACATGTAAGTGTTTTCTCTGCAAAACTTCTTGAATGAATGGTTGTAGTCTTATATTCTTGCATATGTTTATAATTTGTTGATTAAAAACCCTAGGTGACAAGCACACAAGTAGGTCCTTGTCTCATGTCCCCTGATAGAGAATTTTTCAACCATTGAAGAGGATAAGAGAGCCTAGCTGTAGCTACACTCCTTTCTCCTCTTCCCCTTTGCTAGTCGTACCTGTTTGATCTCAAGAAGGAGAAGACGTCCTAGGCCTAGGTTATCTACACTTAGGGCCGTTTTTCTTCTAGGGTTTGATGATAGAGCCTTGTTGTAGCAACACTCTCCCTCATTTGACTCTCTTGGCTTGACTTTATCTTTCATGCTAGCCGTTTTTGCCATCTAAGGAAGGAGGAGAGAGCACGAGGCCTTGCCATAGCAACACCGGAGTGAGCCTCTCTTCCCTAGGGTTTTGTCTCTGAGGCCCTGCCATAGCAGCACTTCAGAGCTCTTCCCTCCAGTCCTTAGCCGTCCTCCTTCAACCCTTGCGTCCTCCTTTAAATTGACTCCATTTTACCCTAGAAGGCACTGATCCTAAGACCTCCAGCGTTGAAGTGAAACTGGTCAAACAACTCTCAAAATCTTTGAATCTCAAACCCTAACTATACTAACCCTAAACTACTAACCCTAAGTTGTTGATGTCATCATTAGATATCTCATCTTTAAAGCAGCAACGTTTTACTTTATAAGCAATTGAATGGTAGTTGAAGGCAGTAATTGAGTTAAGCATTGATTTGTTGCATTGAATGCCATATCGTTCTAGTATTTATTGGTGAAGTGACATTACTTTTATTGCTATTTTGTAAACATTGACTTCGTCAACATTTACTTTCAAATTGCTTATATTGAATATCAGATAGTTGTTGATATATATGAAGTACTAACCAAACCTGCATATATCAGTTTATTGTTGCTTTGTTCTCAGGCAGGGATTCTACTTGGTTATCTTTGTTGGCTATAAGTCGGACTATCTGTTCTGGTGGTGATTTGTGAAAGGGGAAACTTGTCATCGTCTGATTGCCCTTTAGCCTCTTCAAAACCCCAGGTCACCGGGGACGTCTCCCCTAGGCCTCACCTCCCTAAAGAGAAAGAACCTCCCCATCATGGTGACATTGGGTGGGATAGGTTCCTGTTACGCCAGTTTGGCCTTCCATCTCATAGCCTTTTATCCTAGCTACAAACTGTGCGATAACAGGACTCAATGTGGGCATATCAACAAGGTAGTGTGACCAAGGGATTGGTTGGTGTTACACCTCATATGGCATGAGGTTTCACTTGTGATTTTCATCACAGTGGATGGGTTTGCAACATGGTACATATGGAATTTTGATGGATTGGGGGTGTACACCTTCATATCATTTGATTGAATAGTGTCTTGGTGGAGGAGACTCACTTTCTCCTTGGTGGATGATCATGTTTAATGGTTCATCTAGTGGTATTATTCATATTGCATGTCTTTGCTTGATGGATCACCTTCTTGGTGTATGCCTCATAGTTGTCTGTGACTTCATATGATTCATCTTGGCATCATGTTGGTTCTTGCAGCATCCTAGTGATTATGGATGGTGGTGTTATATTATTGGTTTGTCACTAGAAAGGAATGTTCCACATGACCCCTTTTTGTTATGTGTTATCAAAAGATATATCACCCTTGTGCAAAGCCTATCACAAGGTGCAAGTCCACTGTAATTTATGGAAGTACTGGCCACTGTCACCTTAGCAATTACTTCCCTCATTTTAGGAAGGATGAAATCCAACACAAGAGAGACTTCCCTAGCAACCTCAAGGAATCCTATAGCAAGAATGGATCATTGGGGAAATTTTGAAGTTAAAATGGGCCTCAAAACAAAAAATGTACTATCAAAATCAACTTTAGAAGAACCAATCATATTTAGAGGATGACATCATCTCCTGGAGATGAATTAACATTGTTTGAGTTAAAAATGTTTATTTGTCACAATATAAATGGTAGATGAAAACCCATAGTTAACTATGGTAGTGCTTTGAAAAAAGTACTATCAAAATCAACTTTACAAGAACCAATCATATTTAGAGGATAACATCATCTCCTGGAGATGAATTAATATTGTTTGAGTTAAAAATGTTTATTTGTCACAATAAATAGTAGATGAAAACCCATAGTTAACTATGGTAGTGCTTTGAAAAAAGTACCCATAATGAAAAAGTACTCACAAATCAATTTTGAATATGATATAAATATCCTCATAAAGTAAAGTACTTTATTTTTGAATATATATATTAAATAAAGTACTCATGTCCATTCATACAACAAATATTTTGTATTTAGAATTTCAATTAAAAAATATAATAAAATAAATTGAATTTGAAATGAGTTGGTAAAGTATTCGTGTCACTTCATATATTAACCATTATATATATATATATATATATTGAATGTATTATATAGTATATAATATATAGAGAGGGTTCATATTACATTGAAGTATTTACGTTGGGGTTCTATATATATATATATAGAACCCCAACATAAATACTTCAACGTAATACTATATATTACATTCAATATATATAATATTATATACTATATTTTATATATAGTTATAACCTATTATAACATATTTTATATATTGAATATGTATATATTTATAATATGTTATATTATCTATAATATGTTATATATATATACACACACACACACACACACACACACACACACACACACACACATATATATATAACCAACGTGTGTGTGTGTGTATATATATATATATACATGTTGGTTTCTTTGGTTGGAGTGGCTCCTCCCTCAGAAAAGGAGGTTGGTGGAGGCTCTGCAGAATCTGTGAAGGCAGAAGTACCATTGAAAGACCTAAAGAAAGATGATTTTGTAGCCGGGGCCGATGGGATCCCTTCTCCTCTAGTGTCTGAATTTAATCCCAATAATTCATCGGAGGAAGCCTCCTCCTCCGATAAAGTCTCTCTTCCCTCCTCCCGCTCTCGTCAGTCCGTTAGTCGGATTACTTGTTGCGTTTAAAAATGAAGAACGTGGAAGACTCCTCAGGAGGAGGGGGTCTAGCCTTAGATAAAGGACAGGGGGGACAGGCAGGAAGGAAATCCTTCATTTCTCTTGCCCAAACTAAAGCTTTGAAGAAAATTAGGAGTGGTCGGCAGACAACCATAGATCGGGCGTTTAGAGCGTGAGCAACCCAGGAAGGAGTGAAAAGATTAAAGTTCTTTCCTTTAACACCAGAAGAGTGGGAAGCGCTCCTAAAATACAAGCTCTCAAGTGGTTGATAGAATTCATGAATCTGAACCTAGTGCTTATCCAAGAAACAATGTGTCAAGCAATGAAGGCTAAAGAAGTTTTCAGTTGTTTTTTGAAAGATTAGACCCTTATTGCAGCTAATGCGATGGGCCTATCTGGGGGTCTTATAACGACTGTAAATCCTTGTTTGTTTGTGTTAAACTCGGTTCTCTTTCCCTCGGGGATTTCTGATGATATTTTGAATAAAGAATTGAACTGCTCCTTGAGCATCCTCAATGTCTATGGGCCTTACGCCGATATACTTCCTTTTTGGGAGGCGTTTGGGAACTCAGAGATGAAAAAAGAAGCCAATATGATATTAGGTGGAGATATGAATTCACTTTATCCTTGAGGGAGGTGTAGGGGTCCAAAGCTAGGCAGGACCCTCAGGAGGGTTTCTATATGAACTGGATTGAAAAGCACAAACTGATTGACATTGAACCAATGAAAATATCTCAAACTTGGAGAAATGGGAGAAGAGGGGAGGATGCGATCACCAAAAGGTTGGATCGATTCCTGGTATCGGAAAACCTATTGGCAAAAGACTATAAAATCAAACCCAGAGTGGTTGTAGGGGGCATATCCGATCATATGCCAATTTTGTTAAACGTTTGTGTCCCTTCCAGATCCCCTCCAGCGTCGATGAATTTCAATCATGCTTGGTTGAGTGTAAAAGAATATCCAGTTTTGATTAAAGGATTGTGTTGCCCGTTGGATGACAGCTCTAAAGGATCATTCATGAGTCAATTTGCCCAAAATATATATAAAGTCTCTCAGGCCACAAAGGAGTGGGATAAGGCCACAAAGGACACGTGTTATGGTCATCCCGACCAATAAGGAGTGCATCTTCATCACTGTAGATCGATCCTAGGAGTAAGTGTCCCAACAAGTTGTTTGTATCCACAACCTGGTCCATCAATGGAATCTCCAAGAGTGGTGGTTCACTCTCCTCATATTGATAGGTATGTGTAAGGTCAACTAACTCCAAGCCATACCTCTCCTCCTGGGTCTGCAGATCCATATGTCCCTTGTGTACAATCCCCACACAAGGCTCCTCTACCATATCAGGAATGCCACTGATATCCTCATGTGTCGTGGCTAGCATAGGTGACTGAGAAGATGAAAAATGTGGATCGGTCAACATAGGAAGCTCATCGTCCTCCATACATGACTTCCTGGAAGCCATGTCTACACCCACAGGTAGGTCATCCAACCTCCTAATCTCATCATGTCTAAGTGCCAGCACATATGAATCCTCACAAGTGTCACCACTATGCTGAAGTGTTGAATCCTCAACATTGCTTGATGGGGAAGATGAAGGACATGCGCTATCATCCTGTCCATCCAACTGTCCCTCAGACGCGCAAGAGCCACTAGCCTCATCGGACTGCTTTAAATAGGCAACTATGGTTGCATTCACATGCATCTCCTCATCCTCACTGTCATAGTGCACCTCAACAATGTGCACCTTCCCTTTACCCCTGCATCTGTGATCTGGCTTCCAAGGCATTTTGCAACTGTAGCAAAGCTCCCTGCATCTAATGGGTGTAGGCTCCATCCGTGCTTCTGTCAATCCACTAGTTGGTAATGATGTATCTACCTCCTTATCTGATCTACACTTTCCTCTTTGATTTTCCCATTAGGCTGGCAGGAAAACCAGCTCTCATACCACTCTAATGTTCCTAACTTGGCTAGTCTGGGAAACACTGATAATCTGATGTATCTACTGTAGATAATTCATTTTTACGGCATATAAATGACTATATAGATGATAAATGAGACAAAAGACTACAAATCTTATATTATGATATCTCTGTGAGTACAATGTCGAATGCGGCTGAATAAAAATGAATCACTCGACTAGATCAAATGACAAAAGGATCTTAGCCATAATACAATAAGAAAACTAAATGATAATAGCTGATAACAGATGAGCACTGCGGGATCAATGGATGAGTTGGAACTATGGCAGCTCGCACGGTAACTGCTGCAAGTCCGGAAAGTTCACCCTGGTGGCTAAAGCTCTTAGAATGGCCTAGAAACTGTCCCAAATGGTACGCCCTACTCCACCTCTCAGTCTTGATGACTGACCGGCCCCTCTGCTAGTGTGTCTGGACCCCGAATGGATCGCCCTGGGGGAATGCGCCCCTCTACCACTGGAAAATTGCACCCTAGTGATTCCACCGTTGGAATCGGCTGAGATGTGTCCCAAACCAATCGCCTTGGCCTACTGTGAAATGGGTCAGAAGGGTTTCCCTGGATCTAATTTGAATATCGCTCGGGAACCCTGAATGTGTCCCTCCAAAGTGTCGCACTCCCAATGTCTGGAAAATGCGCCCCAGATGATTCCTCTGTCGGAATCTAACGAGGAACCAGGAAAAAGATGTGTCGTGCCTTCCTCTCAACTAGGTCGGAGGGCTGAACTCTCCCTGGATGGGACAAGTCGATCCACTGAACCTCCTCAGAAGCTGCGCCCTCACCCTGAATAAGTGCGCCCTTGCTGTTGGAACCTGTGTAACTGCTGCTAAAGAATGATGGGAGACCTGTGTGATCTTCCCGATGATTAGGGTGTGTCTCTCAACACCGAAATCATCCAACTGGTGTCTTCCTCCTGGAATCCACTGAACTATCTCTCCTGAGATGTGCCTCTCTCCTCAATGACAAGTCAAAATCTGCATAATGATGAATTAGGTTGTTTTACCCTTCCTTTATAGCTTCCCGAAACCCTAATTTCGTTGTTGACCTTTTCCCTCAAAGTGACTTTTACCTTATTTTATTATTCCTTGATTAAATCACTTAATTAATTAATTAATTAACCATTTTACCTCTAAAAAGTGATTTATCCATCCTTATGGATTCTCCGGCCACTGAAAGTCACTTCTCATCATCTTCTCTTGTAATGCTCTTCCTCCCGATTTCGATGAGCTATTACACTAAGAGGTTTCTCCAAGTAATATGCCCATTATGACCTTCTTAGTGAATTTAATTAAGATATGACCCATAACAACTCAAAATTACGAAAATCGTCGAAATGCAACGGAACCAAAGCCAAGTTGTGCGGAATGGATCCTGATGATGAACGATGCAATTCGAGCCCAATAAAACCCCTCAATATATCCCGAACTCTCTGTCACCCCTATCTGGCTACTCTAGTAAGCATAACACTCTGTAATGTAATAATGTCCAAAAATGGGGACATTACAATTAGAAAAGTTTTCTTTCATTTCCTTTGGAGAGGAAGTAAAGATATAGGTGGATCGTACCTTGTGAAATGGAAAAGGATCTCTCATCCTAAAGAGATCAGGGGGTGGGGGGTCAAAAACATCTTGTTATTTACCAAAATTTTAGCTGCAAAATGTCTATGGAGGTTGATCCATAACAAGTCGATATGGGGGAAAGTTATTGCTGCAAAATATTTCACGGGTCAGTCAATATTAGATTGGATTAGAAATCCCAGGAAATTCAGGTCTCCGGGGTCGATCGGATGGAATGTTTTAAGGGATGTGTATCAGTTCATAGGTGATTGGTTGTGCTGGCAAATAGGAAATGGTCGCAAGGTGAGAATAGGAAAGGACCCTTGGATCAGGGGAGGGGGAGGATTTAAATTATCAGATAGTATGATAGAAGAGCTTCATTTACAAGGGATATATAACTTGTAGGATGCAAAGTTAAACGATGTGGATGGATACAGAAGAAGTGAGTGGAAATCCACGGAGATGCTCAACCTGTCAGAGATACATGTTGAAGAGTGGTGATCTTATTGTAAACTTGTGTACTCCAACTTCATTAAGTTGTAGGAAGACGAAGAAGATGTAATAGCTTGGGGAAAAAATGAGAAATCTGGAACTTATACAGCTAAGCTCAGTTATCAAGTTTTGGTTCTAAATGGTTATGATGGATCCTTTCTTGGCTGGCAATTGATATATAACTTGTAGGATGCAAAGTTAAATGATGTGGATGGATACAGAAGAATTGAGTGGAAATCCGCGGAGATGCTCAACCTGTCAGAGATACATGTTGAAGAGTGGTGATCTTATTGTAAACTTTTGTACTCCAACTTCATTAAGTTGTAGGAAGACGAAGAGGATGTAATAGCTTGGGAAAAAATGAGAAATCTGGAACTTATACAACTAAGCTCAGTTATCAAGTTTTGGTTCTGAATGGTTATGATGGATCCTTTCTTGGCTGGCAATTGAAAATAAAGTGTTAACATGGGACAATGGTATTATGCGAGGATGGGTGGGCCTTGGATGGTGTGTTTTATGCCGAAAAAGTGATGAAACGGTTCAACGTTTGTTCATCAATTGTTCGTTCGCGCAAAGAGTGTGGCATGCAGTCTGTGTCGATCTTAAGATTGGTATCAAGGCATTGGAAGGAGATATTAAATTCTGGGTAGGTGAATGGATATCCGGCAATTATGACCAAAGGTACAGATCTCTGTCGCTTTTCGCTGTATATTTTATATGGTAGGCACGAAATTCCTATATATTCAAAAATAAAGCTATTCCTGAGGAAGCAATAAGTGGGTTAATATGCAAGCTTGCACGCGAACACATTCATAAGGAAAAGGTTTCAAAACCCATAATTGTTAAAGTGCCTTAGATTGATAAGGAGATTCCATGGAGTTTTTTTGACGGGGCAAGTCAAGGGCACCCTGCACGATGCGGAGCAGGAGCAGTGCTACATATCTCTATTTCTCACTATTACGAGATTCATTACACTCTAGGTAGGGGGTCCAATACTAAGGCAGAGCTAGTGGTGCTTTGGGCGTTACTATTCAAGGTGAACTCCCTAGACTTACGCAAAGTTCAGATCTTTGGTGATTATAAAGTAATAGTGGATTGGGTAAATGGGAAAGGTGAAATTTAGGTTGTTTGCATAGCTGCTCGGAAAGGGCAAGTAAGAGAATTATTTGGCAGGGCTGGAAAGGTACTCTTGCAATCATATATAGAGAGAGATGCATTTGGAAGGTGATAAGCTTTCAAAAGAAGCTCTTGAGCTCCCGCATGGTACATTTTGTTTTCAGGAATATTATGAAGGCCGTGTAATGGAAGGAATGACTTTCTATTTGTAGAGCAAGTCAGGAGAAATAGTATAGATGCCGAAGATGGAATGAAATGTAAAGCAAGGAATCTGTTTTGAAAATAGCATGCAAAGAATAATGAATGACCTTTGATAGAAAGGAAAGATCAAAAAGAAAAGCTTAATAGAAAAGCCAATGCAGTCCTTAGCGGACAGAAATATGTATATTTCTTTTCTTGGAAATATAACGTTTTTTCTTCCTGGAAAAATATACTATACATTGGTTCACACACACACATATATTTATAATATGTTGTATACTATGTATTATGAATTATATCAATAATCATTCATAATACATAGTATATACATTATAATATATATATATATATATATATATATATATTTTAATTTTAAAAATATATTATGTCCCTTAATTATATATTACTATATGATTTAAGTGGTTTAGATTTTAATTAACAATATAGTATATAATTAAGAAGTCATGAATTTATATTTATATTTTATTTTAAGTTATTCAAGGACAAAGGACAAAGGCATTAGTTGTTTAAGGACAATGACCTTTTTTTGAAAAGCTCACTTTATTTATAGTCACATTTTTTCCTTTCAGTCACATCAATATATTATTTTTTATTAATTTTACATTTAGACAACTTTTCCATTTAACTCTATCATAGTTACACGAATTGTAGTGCAAAAAGTGATTTGTAAATATTCCTCCCCCACAAAATGACTAACTAATAATATTTTATTGCATCTCTTAGGAGGCCCATTTTAGACCTCAAAATTCCCCTAATGCAAGTCTACGGCCTCCTATATTGACAACTCAATTATACCACCACTTAAGTCAAGGTTGTCAAGGCAATAGCAAGGTGGTTTAATAGCTTTCAGATTTGAAAGTGTGAATTATCTTGAACAATTATTGATATTAACTAAGTCAAAACAAGTCAAGGAAATGCCCCAAACACTACAAATCAAGAAGAAAGCTATAGCTGTCATAAAACTTGTATTCAAAGATGGTTATTTCAACAATTTACGAAGTTACAACAGTAGAAATGAAACAGCGATTAAACCAATAAACATGCAATGAATGAGGGCTAAAAATGCAAGCTAAAACTAGGGTTTAGATAAAAAGTGCTTGCTAAAATGTAAATGGCATGAATTAACCCTAAAATATCCAAGACGTCAATCACAACAACAATCTAATAAATGATTCAAGGTGTATTCCAAGGTAAAAGATGTCACAACTCTAGACATCAAGCTAGAAATGGCTGAAAATTGAGGATAAGTCCTAATTTAACCATAAATTGACAAAGGAAAGGGGAATAGGGTTTAAGGTCACTTGCAAGAGAGAGATTAGTATTGCCCAATCCTCTTGGTCATATGGAGCAAATTTTGCACTTTCTTGGAGAGACAAGGTAAACCCGAGGGTAGTCCACTACAAACCCTAGGTATTAATTCTTTAGGAGGGAAAACCAAGGTAGTCCACTACAAACTCTAAGAGGTCATCCTATGTCTTCTAGCAACCTTTAGCAAAGGGATCAGGATGGATCTTGGGTAAAATCTTAGGGTAGTCCACTACAAACCCTAGAACCTTATACTACAAGAATAGAACTAGGGTAGTCCACTACAAACCCTAGAAATATTCTTATGTCCTTTAGCAAGATAGAACAAGATGATTACAAGGAAAGGTAGTCAACTACAAACCTTCATAGGGTTTCAAGACAAGGTTTATTCAAGAAAAATATAAGATAACATGCAATATCACAAATTTGATAAGACATTCACTTAATACACCAAGAAATAAACCATCATAGACTTAAGAAGATTCCACTTCTAAATCTATTTTATGAATAAAAACGCAGAAATTTCAGATTTAGATCATGAGAAGACTATCCAAGCGAGACATTAAGCACTAGTGAGCAAGATGTCTTGGATGTCTCCACTTGGGCAAAGATATTATATGCAACAACAGCCCAATAAGTGTTAAAAACAAGATCTAAAGAGATGTAATCATTAACTAAGCGAGAACTTGTAAAATAGATGGTGAATCTCCCTAGGGTTACAAAAGTTAGCACATGGAATTCACCAAATAAGCCTCTAAGCAAATGAAAAACAGCCATTAGCACATTAGAAATCAAATTCACCACTAGATATGTAAGATAAACTTGGATAAACAATTTAGAAATGAAATAGAGGCTAGGTATGAATAAAAATACACTTTGAAACACCAAACCCTAGCCTTAGGGTTTCACCAAATCTGATTTTTATTGCTGTAATTTTATTTCCAAATTTGAGAAATGCCTTAAATCAGCCCACAAAACATTAGATAAGACCTTGAAGCTCCTTTCTATAGGGTTGTTTTTCCTCCTTGAGGTTAGAGATCAACAATTAAGCATAAACGCTAGAATAAACTTGTCTAGGAAATAAAATAAACCGTTAACTTTACACTAGGCAATGAAAGAAATCTAAATTAATATTTTTCTTTGATTTTTCACTGTTAGATTTCCTTCTAACAAACAAATAATAACAGATTTTGAATTTTAGAATTTTTTGGTTGGTTGTTGGGAGAAGACTAATCCCTTTTCTCCAATTAGAGCTTATGGGGTCAACAAAGATGCCCCTCTTAGATCTGGTCACTTATACCTTAAAAATTAGGGAAAGAGATTAGAACCCTAAGGGTAGATTAATCCCTTACCTTAATTAAGATAAGCTATGAGAACCAAGGCCCTACAAGAAGAGATTCCACAAGGGAAAGACCTTCACTAACAAGATCAATTATGGCTTGAACAAAATACCTAAAACCTTTTCCAAGAAACAAAAGGAAAGACAAGACAAGAGATTAAGCACTTACCAAACCAACAAAGGAAAATGGAAGAGATAGAAACCCTAGATGTCTTCCTCCCAAGTAATTAAATAATCCTTCAAATGGATCGGTCTTGTTAGCTAGTAGAAGTCTTGAACATTCACAACTAATCTTTAATGCACCAAGAAAATAACCAAGAAAGAGAGAGCTCCAAAATTTGACACCAACACCTTCAAAATATTTTCAACAATTGGTATTCTCAAAATAATGTCCAACAACAGCAACAATTTGGAATGAGAGGAGAGCCTCTATTTATAGAGGAGGCTTCTACATCCTTCTCATTCTTTATTAATTCTTTCTCCCTAAAATTATCCTAGGAGACTAACATAAAAGTGACTTATCATCCACACAAAGAAGGAGACTAAGTCAAAATAAGTAAAACATGCCACATGTACATAAAACCCTCATGAGAAGGGGGGTTGTCCCATAGAAGAGGGGTCGACTTGCTCAAGCAGCTCAACATTCCAACTTCCAAGGAAAAAGTGTAGTCAAGGCCTCAAATCATGGTGTAGAGGCATCCCAAGCAAGCAAAGGCCCAACGTCTAGCCTCATAATGTGGAACGACTTCATGGAATGGGTGGAAGAGGCCCCAAAAGGTGGACCGCTCCTCTAAATGTGCTCAAAAGATGCCTCCAAGGTGTGACCATGCCCTCATCTCAAGCAAAGATCCTCTAGAAGGAAATGAAAGTGCCCCTCCAAGTCAAAACAACTCATAAAAACACCCCATGGCTGTCATAATGTCCAAAAGTGTGGATCGGCCCACTAATCAAGTGATAAGATGCTCAAAAGTGATGAAAATGAGAGGGTGTTCTGGAATCTTCAACATGGCATGTGTAGAGGATGTCCATGCATGCATAAATAGCCCAAATGTGCCTCGGAGAATGTGACCAGTTCCATGGGATACGTATACTGCCTCGAGAACTATGAGACTGCCTCGAGAAACATGAAACTAGGTGAGCATCTGTAGAATCATCTCTGATAGTAGATGGCCAAAGTGTGATGAATACATAAGATAGGAATCCATGCTTAGGCATAAAATAAGTGTGCTATACATAGGAATGACAACCTTTACAAAAAGAGCAACACTTTTACATCATATAAAAAGGAGTGAGGGAGACTACTAGCTCCCCTACATCATGTGTCTTAGTAGATCCACCCCAAGATGGTCGCACACCTACCCAGATCATAAATGACCAACATAATGAAGAGTTACCAACATCAAGGGGCAATCGACCAGAGCCATAAGAGCAATGCCTATCTTGAAATGGGGACTAAGAGGACTGGCCATGACCGACCATAAGGGGTCTGGAGATACTACATAGGCCCTCCACCAATACTTAAAACATCTAAGCATGGTCCAATACAAAACATGAGTACAAATACAACCACGCTTTTTGTTGAAATAATGTAACTGCGAAGGGCATTCTTATTATTTTGTTATTGGATTAAATCCCCATTGTGGATTAATCATGTCATTATTATTATTTTTATTATTAGGTTAAATCCCCATTGAGGATTAACCAAGTCGGTAAT
>ML777279.1:1195075-1207516 GCA_009831015.1 Picea engelmannii | reverse complement strand
GGGTTTTCTTCCCCTAGAGGGTTTCCCAGGATAAATGCTGTGTCTATTGTGGATGTGTATTTCTCAGTGATCTTGTGGTTATTATGCTCTTGTCTTTATGAAATGCAAAGAACTATAATGATAGCATAAACATTAACACTTTTGGCTCATCATGATACAATGAGGCACATAATCTACTCGTATGATGGGTCACATCTGGCAAAAAAATGTAGGGTACATTGAAGTGAATATGAGGTGTAACAGAGAGGGTGCAGGAGATGCACTAGAATTCTGTAAGACAAGATGAAGAAGTGGAGGGTGAGGAGGAATAAATATCTGTCATGGAATAAGGCACTGAGAAGGATCTAATGCACTATCCAATTATATCCTTCAAGGAGTGACTCGGAGTGAGAGGATATCATTGGATGATCCTGGGAGACATCCAAGAACCATAAGCATATCTTCTCCTAGCCCACAAGGCTGAAGAAAAGACTCTTGTGATATGGTTCCAGCCTACATTGGGTAGTCGATCCAATCTATGTAAAGGACGAGTATGTCTAGCTCCTATGGGAAAGACTCAACCAACATTGGATCAAGACGTTGTATGTGATCTCATTGTCATAGCGTTTGTTGTGCTATTCATCAGAGAATCTACTTGTTGTTTAGCATCATGAAGTGCTAAAATCGGCAGAAAAAAGAAGGTAGGGACAAGGTCTGGAAGAAGCATGTAGGGTCTGGCATTTGAGACTCACTACCTTCTACATGTAAAGAGCTAGGAAACTCTAGTCAGGTTTGTTATCGCACAATTTGTACTTATTCCAAAGGAAAAGGTTAAAGGAAGGCAAATTGGCGTAACGGGAGGTTATCCTATCACTGTCACCTCAACAAGATACCTCTTTCTATTTAGGGTTGATGGCCCAGGGGAGACGTCCCCGGTGACTTGGGGGATTTGAGAAGGCAAAGGTTAAAGTGTCTATGAAAATATCCCCTCTCACAAGTCACACTAATCAGAAAGTCCCAAGGTTTTAACCAATGAAGTAGTAAAGTATTAAGATGTACCTACCCAGAACAAAACAACACGAAAAGGTATCTTTTGCAAGTACAACTTGTTGTTAGTACTTCATAAAACCATGGACTTTATCAATAAAAGCAATAGTTGACATATGATGAAGCAAACTGAATTTTATAGCAACAATGTTTATAATACAATAGCTTCCCAATAAATGCCTTAAAATGGCTTCAGAATGACCAAGAATAATTACTCATCAATATCAAAGTATTAGCATTTGTCAGAAGCAGATAAGGCAGTGTATGAATCAACTTTACAATTGCTTTTAGGTGATTTTAGTGCTGCAATAGATGGTTGTAGCTTACTTTAGTAACAACAACAAATAGGTTAGTAGATTAGACTATTCTAAGGTTAGGAGTAGTTAGTAGAGAGATTAAGGTAAAGGTTTTGATAGTGGTTTTTGTCAATCACTCAATAGTAAGGCTTAGATCAGTGCTTTTTAGGGTAAATGGAGTCTTTTTAGGCAGCGGCAAATCTTGAAGGAACAAATGATAATAAGAGAACTAGAGACAAGAGAGGTCAATAATTGAAGTGTTGGTAGCCCAAGGCTTCAATTACCAAACCCTGGGGGGGAAATGGCTACTAGGAAGTAGGTAACCCTAGGCCCTGGTAGTTTTCCTCCTCCTTTAGTTCAAGATGAAAAAGATGTCGGCTTAGATGAAGCAGGTGCTAGGGTGTTGCAATGGCAAGGCCCTTAGCAAAAAGCTTCAAGAAAATCGGTTTTCTAGCATAATCTAGTACGTGAAAGTTATTAAGGCAAGAACAATAACATGTTCTTAGCCTCCCATGGTTTTAAGCTAGCAATTTCATAATCTTAGTAAAAATGCAAGATAAATACCACCATAACCATTCAATGAAGAAGAATTGCAGAAAATTTGCTTACATTCACCAAGAATCATCTAGCAAATAGCCTAGTTGAACACTTCCACCAAGAAAATTGCCAAAATACTCCAAAATAAGCCTCCTTCAAGAAGTGCGCACTAAATTTCTGAAATATCCCTGATCCAGCTGATCTGGATATCTACTGTTGAACTACGGTTTTTGGCCACTGAATCTAATACTCTGGGGATTTCTAAATGAGTTTGAGTTACTGTGTGAACATGCTTGGTGATTTTCGCATGTGTGTTCCAATTTATTATGTGTTTTAGCAGTATAAGAAAATGCATGCGAAATAAGGACAACACGGCTCACTGATATATATATAATGCGAAAAAAGCAGGAAATACAATAATAACTGGAAGCAGATATAATAATCGTCAGTTAGATCTCATGGATCGTCACTGGAATACAAATCAACTGATAAGAAATACCCGTGATCAGAAGAATGAATGTTGGTCTGCGCATGCACGTATAGATCGGCAAAAAGCAGTCTAGCAGCTCACAGTAACTGTTGTAGAATCCGGAAAACTCGCCCTGGTGGTGATACCCGTCAAAATGAGCTGGAAATTGTCTCAAAAGATGTGCCCTGGCCTCTAGGTTGATCCTGATAACTGTCGGACTGAAGATCCGACCTCTGAAGCTCCGGATGTCACTGGGAGTTTGCGCACCTCCTGGGCTCAATGAGTGCGCCCTAGTGATTCCACCGGCGAAATCTGACAATGTATAGCTCAAAACGATCGTCCTAGTCTCCTTTGTAATGGGTCGGAAGAGATTCCTCAGATCTGCTCCGAAATGTCCCCTGGAAGCCAAAATGTGTTTCCTTAAGAGTTGCGCCCTAAATGACTGTTTTCTGCTTTCCGGGAGATTCCATCGTCGGAAACTGACCATTGAATGCTCAATAAGTGCACCCTGGGTAGCTCTCTAATGGGTCGGAAGGAATCGACCAAATACTGAACTGTATCAAGCAGCCGCACAAACCCTCTCTGACACTTGCGCCCTCACTGGCTGAGTTGCGCAATCACTGAACTGGATATTGTAATGCACGGTGAAATACCTGGATGGTATCTCCGATAGGCTAGGGTGTGTCTCTCAACACCGAAACTGATCAATGGTGGTGGTTTCCTCCAGAAATCCACAAAACAACAAGGGAATCGATTTCCTCCTCCTCTACAAATATTTCAACATCAAATCATAACATAATTATGAATTAGGTTGCTTTACCCTTCCTTTATAGCTTCCCGAAACCCTAATTCGTTGTTGACCTTTTCCCTCCAAGTGACTTTTACTTTATTTTATTATTCCTTGATTAAATCACTTAATTAATTAATTAATTAACCATTTTACCTCTAAAAAGTGATTTATCCATCCTTATGGCTTCTCCGGCCACTGAAAGTCACTTCTCATCATCTTATCCTGTAATGCTCTTCCTCTCGATTCCGATGAGCTATTACACTAAGAGGTTTCTGCAAGTAATATGCCCATTATGACCTTAGTGAATTCAATTAAGATATGACCCATAATAACTCAAAATTACGGAAATCGTCGGAATGCAACGGAACCAAAGCCGAGCTGTGCAAAATGGATCCTAATGATGAACGATGCAAATCGGGCCCAATAAAACCCCTCGATATCTCCCGAACTCTCTGTCACCCCTATATGGCTACTTTGGTAGGCATAACACTCTGTAATGTTATAATGTCCCAAAATGGGGACATTACAGTCCTTCTTGCCGGAATATTGTTTGTCCTCAAGCAATAACTGAATCCAACTACATATGATATCGAGGTCCCATATCCACGTGTGTGACACAAGGTAGACTCCCCTCAAGATGTGGCCTCTCCAAGTGCTCACCACGCATGACCCCCACATGCTCCTGATGAGTAGAATGATCAATGGCCAAAGAATCTCAGTCAACTCCCCGAGCAACCACTCTACTTCATCAAACACTGAACTACCAAGCATTCCAATCCCTGGATCCCATATCAGAATGTGAACTACAACGCTTCGTGAAATATAGTCATGTAACATATCAATACCATGAGTCTCCTGCAAATAACACACGGCCTCAACCCGAAATGAGTCTGTCCTCCAAGATCGTACCAACCCCAACACGACCTCCACCAACTAAACATGTTGCTGCCATAGTGAGGTACTACGAGACCTCAACGAATCACCAACAAGTGACGTGCTCCCCCCAATACCGAAGCTCACTGGAAAGTCAAAGTGACTTCCCCCTGCAAAGATCCACTCGTCTCCATCAGTCAATGAAATGCCCAGCACTGTAATCCCAGGGTCCCATGCTAGAAACATTTGTAACCGACTGTAGGACTGGAAAGTATTATATGCTTTGGTCAATCCCCAGGATTGGACCAAAATCTCATCCACTAGCACCCATGGTGAATAATCGTCTAAACTCCAACTATCGGGTACAACAGTAGATAACTCCACAAACTGTTGGTCAATCACTCTCCCTCCATCACTGCATCATCACTCAGATAGTTGTTTCTACTGTGAAGGTGATCTCCCAGAACTATGTGTTGCTGCAAGGGAGAGGAATCTCCATGCTCCACTAAGTGTGTCTCCTCCCTGCAATCCAATGTGTCCCCCTGAATCCCACTGTACATCTCTCTCATCATCATATGTCCAAGGTGTACTGCCAGATCAACCTCTGTGTGGAAATCAACCAATCCTGGAACACAAATGAAAGTGTCCTCATAACTGCCCCTGCCTCTGGAATCCTCATGTGTACGTGTATGTCCAAGTGTCTCAAAACTACCCATGAATGGTGGCCCCTGTGAGACCTAGACATCCTCCAACAATGTAACTGAGGAACATATATGACTCTCTGTCGAGATAGATATAGTGTATCTCTGACCAGTCTCCTCAAGGAGCTCATCTAATCTGGACTCTGATTCTTGAAGGGTTGTCTGTGTGCCTTCCAAGAGTCCTCGTGTGCTCACCAACTCATGAGTGAGTCGGTCCACCTCCAACTCCTGGTCCCTCAGAGCCTTGCGATACATCTCGCCAACCTCCAATAGGTAATCTTTGTCCATCAACAACTGTTGGTAGTCGGCCCTCATCATAGTTACTATTTCCCTGAGAGTATGAAAGTCATCCATGGCAACTCCCACATCTGAACTATCACGTGCCATCAATGCCCTCCAACAATAATTTGCCACCAATGTGTGTGTATCATCCATGCATCTAGTGGCTGCCATGATCATGTCCTCACTGACTCTCAATTGTCACGTCCAGTGTCGTGACTCCTGATCACAGTCCCGCTGAGGTTCTACCTCATGCCCCTCACTGCTAGTGTCAACAATGGAATCCCCAACAACACACTCCTCAAAAGATAAGGAACTGAACAACCCATTGTCCACTGTGCTACTGAGTCCTCATGTATGCCAATGCACACCATCACCAACTACTACCCCCATCTGAAACGCACTGTAACCTGTATGGGCAATTGTATCCTCCTATGCGCTCACTCTGCTAATGTCATCTACACCTGGACCCCATACAGATGTGTCTAGACATGAGATATGGCCATCCTGACCCATGGAGAGTGCACCCTCATCACTGTGGACTGGTCCTGGAAGTGAGTATCCTATCAAACTGTCAGTCTCCACAACCTGATCTAACAACGAAATCTCCAACAGAGGTGGCTCATGCTCCTCATACTAATAAATATGTGTCGTGTCAACTAGGTCCAAGTCATGCCTCTCCTCCTGAATCTGCAATTCCATATGTCCCTGGAGTGCAATCCTCACGCAAGGCTCCTCCACCAGATCAGAAATGCTACTGATATCCTCATGTGTCGTGGCTATCATAGGTGTCTGAGAAGATGAAAAATGTGTCACTGTCATCATAGAAAGCTCATCATCCTCCATACATGATTTCCTGGAAGCCATGTCTATACCCCAGGGTTGGTCATCCAACCACCTAATCTCATCATGTCCAAGTGCCAACACATATGAATCCTCACAAGTGTCATCACTATGTTGAAGTGTTGAAGTCTCAACACTGCCTGGTAGGGAAGATGAAGAACATGCACTATCATCCTGTCCATCCAACTGTCCCTCAGATGCGCAGGAGTCACTAGCCTCATCTGACTGCTCTAAATAGGCATATGTGGTTGCATTCTCATGCACCTCCTCATCCTCACTGTCATAGTGTACCTCAACAATGTGCACCTTCCGCTTCTTGTCCCCTAATAGTTGGGGTTCATACCACTCAGGATGTTTGATGGTGCAAAAATCCTTGAATGACATGTCTGCATGAAATACTGTACCAAGCTCCTGATACTGTCTCAAACAATTTGCAAACTCCTCATCATGTCCTTTATGTCCTATTTGTTGCCTCTTTGAACCACTAGGTCCTCCTGCGGCATTGGTACCTATAGTGTTCATGCTATGCTGGAGCATCTGTGCACTAAGGTTCATCTGTTGTATGGCGGTCAACAGGTCTCTCTGTCCCCTAGCTAGGTCATTCAACATGGCCTGCGTAATGTCAAAATGTATCTCGGGGCCTTTCCCCCTGCCCTCGGGTGTCTCACGCCTGTCACCCATAGTCCCCTCTATCTCGGCCTCTGTGTTTGAACTAATATGCTCTCTGTCATCTATCTCTGGCTCTGTATCTGACTGAGTGTGGAAAGGGGTGTAATCCCTTCGGTTTCTATCTCTCCTATCTATGTTATGACCTCTGCGGTATTGAATGTACTCGTCCCCAATATGTCCTCGACCCTCTGGGTATTCTTCACCTGTTCCCAGAATCATGGGGTCATGAGAAGCACTTCTTCACAAACTGGAAGGAAGAAGGCTCTGATACCACTGAAATATCCCTGATCCAGCTAATCTGGATATCTACTGCTGAACTACGGTTTTTGGCCACTGAATCTGATACTCTGGGGGTTTCTGAATGCGTTTGAGTTACTGTGTGAACATGCTTGGTGATTTCCGCATGTGTGTTCCAAATTATTATGTGTTTTAGCAGTATAAGACAATGCATGCGAAATAAGGACAACACAGCTCACTAATATATATATATATATATATATATATATATATATATATAATGCGGAAAAAGCAAGAAATACAATAATAACTGGAAGCGGATATAATAATCCTCAATTAGATCTCATGGATCGTCACTGGAATACAAATCAACTGATAAGAAATATCTGTGATCAGAAGAATGAATGTTGGTCTGTGCATGCACGTATAGATCGGCAAAAAGCAGTCTTGCAGCTCACGATAACTGCTGTAGAATCCGGAAAACTCGCCCTGATGGCGATACCCGTCGAAATGAGCTGGAAACTGTCTCAAAAGATGCGGCCTGGCCTCTAGGCTGATCTTGATAACTGTCGGACTGAAGATCAGACCTCTAAAGCTCCGGATGTCACCACTTGGGGGTTTGAGCACCTCCTGGGCTCAATGAGTGAGCCCTAGTGATTCCACCGATGGAATCTGATGATGTATAACTAAAAACGATCCTCTTGGTCTCCTCTGTAATGGATCGGAAGGGATTCCTCAGATCTGCTCTGAAATGTCCCCTCGAACCCTAAATGTGCTTCCTCGAGAGTTGCGCCCTAAATGACTGTTTTTTGCTTTCCGGGAGATTCCACCATCGAAAACTGACAATTGAATGCTCAATCGGCCGAATACTGAACAGTATCAAGCGGCCGCACAAACCCTCTCTCTGACACTTACGCCCTCACTAGTTGAGTTGTGCAATCATTGAACTGGATACTATAATGCACAGTGAAATACCTGGATGGTATCTCCGATAGGCTAGGGTGTGTCTCTCAACACCGAAACCGATCAATGGTGGTGGTTTCTTCCAGAAATCCACAAAACAACAAGGGGGTCGAATTCCTCCTCCTCTACAAATATCTCAACATCAAATCATAACATAATTATGAATTAGGTTGCTTTACCCTTCCTTTATAGCTTCTCGAAACCCTAATTCATTGTTGACCTTTTCCCTCCAAGTGATTTTTACTTTATTTTATTATTCCTTGATTAAATCACTTAATAATTAATTAATTAACCATTTTACCTCTAAAAAGTGATTTATCCATCCTTATGGCTTCTCTGGCCACTGAAAGTCACTTCTCATCATCTTATCCAGTAATGCCCATCCTCCCGATTTTGATGAGCTATTACACTAAGAGGTTTCTCCAAGTAATATGCCCATTATGACCTTTTTAGTGAATTCAATTAAGATATGGCCCATAATAACTCAAAATTACGGAAATTGTCAGAATGCAACGGAACCAAAGCCAAGCTGTGCGGAATGGATCCTGATGATGAACGATGCAAGTCCGGCCCAATTAAACCCCTCAATATCTCCTGAACTCTCTGTCACCTCTATCAGGCTACTCTGGTAGGCATAACACTCTGTAATGTTATAATGTCCAAAAATGGGGACATTACAATTTCAGCCAAGAAACCCTAAGTAGGGCGCAAATTTCAAACCTCACTAAGTGTGAGTCAAAGATGATGAAAAATAAGAGTGATTTTTCCCTTATTTATATAGTTACAATGACCAGAATTAGGTCAAAAAGGCCGACATGGCCAGTTTACATGTAATATCCAGTTTTTACATTAAATGACAAATTAAAACCCTAAATCAAATAGAAAAGGTGACGTCGTGCCCTTTTAGGGTGACGTTAGGCCTCTTTGTTGAAATGTTGGCCTCTAGGACCAAAACGTTAGGCCTCCCAAGCCTCTGGATCAAGCCACACGTGCCACTTGGCACACAACTGCCTCCAAAGTGTCCATCAAACGTTGGGTGACGTCATGGGCCTTCCAAGTGTTGAAATATTGTAACTATAAAGAGTATTATATTTATTATTGAGTTATTATTCATTATATCAATCCCTTTTTGTGGATTGATCATGTCGGGCATTGTAATTGACCAAATCCCCTTTTGTGGATTGGTCAAACCTTAAATATATTGTGCAAATTAAGAAGTCGGCCCCCAGGCTAATTAAAGTGGTTTTAACCACTAAGAAGACAAGTCGGGCCTGCCCAATGAAGAGACACCTTTCCAGCCCCTGCCAATTTGTATAAATAAAGGAAGCTAGAGCCTCATTATCTCACTCACTCATTCGCTCATCCAGTGCGCAGTTTGGTAGCTGGAGTTGGGAGAAGAAGGAAGAGAGAGGTGCATTGCTCAGTGTTGGATATTCTCTAGTGTTTTGGTTTAATGTCTTGGCATTGTATTGGCTATCTATATTAAGGAAGTTTTTGCTGGGTTTTCTCCCCCATGAGGGTTTCCCAGGATAAATGTTGTGTATCTTGTGATTGTGTTTCTCTCAGTGATCCTATCTATGTTATGGTTATCTAGTAAATTGAAAAGAAACCTAATAATAGCTTAAACCTTAACATGGGATCAGAGCTAAGCTGAAGAGAGCATCTTTCAGTAGATAAGCAAAAATGTCACTGTTGTCGTACAAGAAAATTAGGATTTTCTATTGAAGAGGAATTTCAACCTAAAACTCATCAAGGAAGTGTGCCCTAGCCTAGCAAACTCTTTGCCAGCCTCAGCGCATTTTTTCAATGGATAGAACTCCCGGAAAGTGAAACCCTAGTTTTCACTGGTACCAGAAAGCCAGAAGTACCAGAAAACCAGAAGCACTAGAAAACCAAGAAACCAGAACCAGTACAAGAAGTACCAGTCCAGAATTCCGCTGGTCAAGTTTGAAGGGCCAAAATTTGGATTTTCTGAAATCTAACTGCACCAGGCTACTCGCCTTAGCCAAACGTACCTCCTGGTAAGTTCAAAATTAAATTCTGAGCATTTTCAATTTTTGGTCATTTTCCTAGCTCCAGGTAAAGATGTTTGCAAGCACTAAGCTTGTTGACAAGCTAGAAGGTGTGGAAAACTTTTGTGCCTGGAAGTATAGGATTGCACTCGTTCTTGAAGAGAATGACCTAGCAAGATTCATTAAAGAAGATGTACCAGAATCTACCGATGTTGCAGCTAAAGAAAAACACCAAAAGGACACAGTTAGGGCCAAAATAATCATTGCAGATTCTATTAAAGATCACTTGATTCCTCAAGTGGCTTCAAAGAAGACTCCAAAAGAAATGTTCGATGCCCTAACCAGGATGTATGAAGGAAAGAACATCAACCGGAAGATGAATCTAAGAACTCAACTCAAAAATACAAGGATGCAGAAAGGAGAAACAATTCAAGAGTATTTCTCTAGAATATCACAATTCATGGAACAGCTAGAAGAAATTGGTGATACTCTAGATGAAGACGAACTCGTAATGACAGCCCTTAATGGTCTCACAAGACCTTGGGATGCATTCATCCAAACTATTTGTGCCAGAAAGGAGAAACTACACTTTGACAGTCTTTGGGAAGAATGCATTCAAGAAGAAACGAGAGTAGCTAACAGAGAAGCAATACTATCAAGAGATGAAGATCAAGCCCTAGCTGCTCATACTAAAGGAGGAAGGAAGAGGTCTTACTTCCAGAAAGAAACTCATCAACATAAGGAGTCTCACTCCCCAAACAAATTCATACATAAAGAATCTCACCCTCCAAAGAGATTCCAGAAGTTTCAAAAAGGTCAAAGAAGAGAAAAAGATTTCTCATCCTACCAATGTTACCATTGTGACAAGATGGGACATATTGCTAAGAATTGTCCAGCTAGAAGAGAAGAATACAAGAAGAGAAACAAGAGGCACCATGCCCACATAATTGAAGATGAAGAGCCACCCACAAAGATGATAAAAGAACAGATTGAAGACTATGTCTTAATCTGTGCCCTCTCAGGATCAGTGTCACTTGGTAAGGACACTTGGCTCATAGACAGTGGTGCTTCCAAGCACATGACAGATCAAAGAGACATTCTCTCTTGCCATACAGAAAATAACTTTCCCCAAAAAGTTACACTTGGAGACAATTATCAGTACCCTATCAAAGGAGTAGGAGAATCAAATTACAAACTTGATTCAGGAACCCCAATGAAGATGAAGGATGTACTATATGTACTAGGTTTGACAAAGAATTTACTTTCTATCTCAGCTTTCGATAAGAAAGGCTTCAGAGTTGCTTTCATAGATGGAGAAGTTCTTATGTGGCCCAAAGGAAAAACCATGGAAGAAGCAATTGTTATTGGAAAAAAGAAGGTGGCTTGTATAAGCTAAAAGGTCACTTAGAAGCAGCTTTGACTCATTCCATTGAGAATCCCTGTGAACTTTGGCATAGAAGACTAGCTCACATTAACTACAAGGCATTTCCATATGTAAGCAAGGCAGTCACAGGTCTACCAGAATTCAAGGTTGACCACGAAGGTGTGTGCAACGGATGTGCACAAGGAAAGAACATCAAGAACCCTTTCCTGAAGAGAGACAGTAAAGCGGAAGGAGTCCTAGAGCTCATTCACTCAGATATATGTGGCCCAATGCCATCAACCTCCATCAGTGGGTATGTGTACTATGTATCGTTTATTGATGACTATTCTCGCAAAACTTGGGTTTACTTTTTGAAATCAAAAGATGAAGTGTTTGGTAAATTCAAGGAATTCAAAGCCTTGATAGAGAATCTCTTTGAAAGAAATATCAAGATACTTAGGTCAGATAATGGAGGAGAATACACCTCAAAAGAGTTCGTAAACTTTTGTAAAGATGTCGGGATCAAGAGGGAGCTCACCACTCCCTACAATCCTCAACAAAATGGTGTAGCAGAAAGCAAGAACGGAACTATAATGGAAGCAGTGAAGACTATGATCCATGATCAAGATCTTCCAATGCACTTATGGGCAGAAGCAGCAAGAACAACAGTGTATGTACAGAACAGATTGTCCCATAGTGCACTTGGGTTCAAGACCCCTGAAGAGATGTTCTCCAGAAAGAAGCCAGAAGTAAGCCATCTCAAAATATTTGGTTGTCTCATATTTGTACACATTCTGAAAGAGAAGGGAACCAAGTTGGACCCTTCAGAAAAGAAGGGAATATTTGTTGGATACTGTGAGGTCTCTGTTGACCGCTCGTTTAGCACGGAGGTCAACTCATATATAATGAAGATTATCTATGTCGAAGACAGCAGGGTTCTACTGGGTGTTTTTAAACACCGGCACTTAAATTTTTGTAAACGGGATCTCCGCACCCCTGCGAGGGTAATAATGTAATAATGTCTGCATGAATCATAGTTAGGTCAGGTACCTTGGATGTCGACATCAGGGGAGTTCTTTTCATCGGGGGTTTTTTAATCTCAGGGGGTTAATGTGGCCTAACTAGTCAGGTTAACTTTCCGGAGTTTTTCCCTCCCATGGCTGCCTCCAAAGTGGTGGAAGGCGCTCTGATGATCTCATTCACTGAGTAACCTTGTAGGATTATTGTAAATGACCATGCTAGGCAGTGTCTGAAGTTTCGCGGAATTCCGTCGAGTCTAAGTTATTTTTTTTAATTAATTAAATTTTAATTAATTTAATTAATTAATTATTTTTGAGCTTAATATTGTAAAAACTTCGTCTTTGGGAGAAAGATAGGGGTATT
>ML777279.1:1168268-1186766 GCA_009831015.1 Picea engelmannii | reverse complement strand
AAACCCTAAATCACTGTTGAAACCCTAATTCACTGTTGACTTCTATTTTTAGCTCATAATGACTTAAAAGCGCTTTTAACCCTTTTTAGCTCAATGTCACTTTCCAAATATAACACCTGTGACTGGAGTGACCTCTAGTAACCATGTTTACCCCTTTTCTGGCCCTGGCTATAGTCTAACGGGGCGGTTTAGACCATTAAGCCTCCTCTCTGGATCTCCTATTTGGAAAGGAACATTACAAATGATGATGCCATTCCAGCTCCCTGTTGTGGATGATGATATTGATGATGAGAAAAACTTCCGATGATTTATAGATATGTCAGTCAATGTTCTAGATGTTGTTGATATCGTTGCCCTCTCTCTCTCCTGATGATGTTGTAGAATACCCTTCTTGTTAAGGGGGAGTGTTGAAATATTGTAACTGCAAAGAGTATTCTATTTATTATTGAGTTATTATTCATTAGATCAATCCCCTTTTGTGGATTGATCATGTCGGGCATTGTAATTGACCAAATCTCCTTTTGTGGATTGTTCAAACCCTAAATATATTGTGCAAATTAAGAAGTCGGCCCCCAGGCTAATTAAAATGGTTTTAACCACTAAGAAGACAAGTCAGCCCTGGCCAATGAAGAGACACCTTTCCAGTGCCTGCCAGTTTGTATAAATAAAGGAAGCTAGAGCCTCATTATCTCACTCACTCATTCGCTCATCCAATGCGCAAGTTTGGTAGCTGCAGTCGGGAGAAGAAGGAAGAGAGAGGTGCATTGCTCAGTGTTGGATATTCTCCAGTGTTTTGATTTATTGTCTTGGCATTGTATTGGCTATCTATATTAAGGAAGTTTTTGTTAGGTTTTCTCCCCCATAAGGGTTTCCCAGGATAAATGTTGTGTATCTTGTGATTGTGTTTCTATCGGTGATCCTATCTATGCTATGGTTATCTAGTAAATTGAAAAGAAACCTAATAATAGCTTAAACCTTAACACCAAAGCCTACATCATAGTGGGAGGGCAAGACCCCCCTGGGTCCAGGCCTTCTAGGTTGTCTCTGGTGGAACATCCTCCTCTCTCTCTGGTGCAAACCTCTGATCTGTCTCTGCCCCTGGTTGGGGTCTCAGCATCCATCTGGTGGGATTTTAGCCCTATGGAGGTCCAAACTAATCATCTCCCCATGTGTACATGTTCGTCGGGTGTGGCCCTGCAACAACAACAAGTACGCCCTCCACAGGCTCATAAGTCACAGGGATCATAACAATGTCAATCACATCTAATAATCAAGTTATTTAAACATGTGCATAAAACCCCCCTTTCCCAGGCAAGTGCTCAAAGACGTTATGCTATTCTATAAGCCAGGTTTAGAGGGGACGTTAGGAGGTCCTATTGGACTAATTCTCATTGGACGTGGGATGTTTCCAAGTGAAGACAAATTCAGGCCATGTAAGTGGATGAGGTGGTAAGGGATGTCTGAGCAATGGGTGCAGTGATGACAGGGTAATGTATGGCTTACCTGTGGGTGCCTCTGAAGAGGGTGAGTTGCACCTTGTCATGTATGCAAATGTTTCCAAGCCCATTCAATGCTTTTTATATTTTTATCTTATTGCTTTTTCTTTCAAGAGACTAGTTAGGGGACATTGCCCTGGCGTGGTGACTAGTGGCGACAATGTTACCCACAAGCATTTCACGGAGATGAGAAGGTTGGCTCGTGATGAGACCCCCTTTCTCTTGGCTATGCCACCAAGAGCCACTACCCTGGCGTGGTGACCAGCTGAATGGTAGTGTCATACTGCTACATGCCCATGGACCTAATAGGCTGGCTCATGATGAAACCCCCTATCCTCCAACTAGGTCTTGATTTTATTATTTTATGGGTCCCTCTGTTTCTTGCTGAGAAGCCTTTTATTGCTTTCTCGAGGATCCTTGGGCGAAGCATCTGAAGGTTTTGTTCTTTTGGCTTTTATCTTTTGCCAGCTACTTTTACCCCTCTAGGCCTTTAGCCCCTTCTTCCCACAAGGTAAGGTACAACCCTTTGCTAGCTTGGCAAACCCAATGCCCGAACCAATGTATGGGATGGATGAGAGGGAAAAAGATGAAAAGTGGTAAGTATGGTGGGAACGGACAATGACCTTTCATGAGCCCACCCAGTGGCAACTCAAACCCTATGGGAACCAACTTGCTAGGGCATCATGTCATTCCCCCCAGGTGTGAACAGGTGGAAAGGCATAAGGTCCAAGTGCGCGTTAGAAGTAAAAAGAATTAAATGCACATATTCAAATGTTTTGAGAATCAGAGTGACACATACCATGATACCCGACCTCATTACCTCATGGAGAAAGACCCACTATTGCAGAAGGACCAGGCCGATGGGATGGATGTTGCTGTTGCTGACAAGGTGGAGGCGTTGAAGAAGAAAGATGGGCCCTCCAGGGCGACGCTCAAGTAAATATGCCTCTCGGTACTCCATGTCTAAGACCTATAGGCCTCGAGACATAATCTCCTTAGTTATCCCTAGGCTAGGGGATAACATTTGGCTCCAACTCGGGGACATGTGTTCACCGTAGAGCGCATGAGAACCTCAACATCTCTGGCATGACCTGTGACCTGCTTGATCTCAACAAAAGATTATTAGTAATCATTTGGGATGGTAATATCACCCCTGGCTCATATATGATACAAGTAAGCAAATCATATGTACAAATGGAAATACAACTACTCTAGCATGAAATGCAAATGGTATATACAATGAATGCAAATGCCTACCTACTTACCTCTACTTACATGTTGGTTGAATGTTAGGTGTAGTCAAATAGCCAATGAAACCATCCTAGCAATATCTCATAATGCATGCCTCTGTGCTTCATCATAAACCAAAACAATGATAAGTCAAGCACAAAAATAACATGAGTTAGAAGATGAATTGTACCATCGGAAATTGTAAAGTCTAGCTGATGGAGGCGGGAGGGAGGGACAAAATCATGCCAATTCGCACCTTTAGGAAAGTGCTCAATCCAACTCGGAAAGCAATCATGAAAAGTCCAAGGTTCAGAAGGTTGAAAAGAGTCTGAAGGTTTGCTACCTTGGATATCATCACATCCTGAAGTCTGGGAAGGGACTAGCAAGGACCTAGAAGATGACTGACAAATTCTTAAGGGAAGGTTGAAAGATTGAGATGACAGACTTCTTCTTGAGGTATTCAACCCACCCTTGAAATCTAGTCTTTGCCTCAGAGGAAACTCAAAACAAAGGACATGCTTCCCAACTACACCTTTAATGACATAGCAAGATGAAATAGTCGAAGCGAGCTGGAAAACATTATCACAAGGATCCTTCTCCGGGAAAACGATGTCCTCACTTCTATCAAGATCTGAGCACAACGGTGGTTGATAATCTTCTTCATGGAATAAATCCAAGTGCTCAAAGGAATAATCGTCAAAATCCTCAAGGTATAACCGAAAATCACTAGGAGAATATAGCACCATGTCATCCTTGGGTGTCTGAAAAATGTTTGTAATCATACCATCTCCTTGTTGCCAATTGTCAAAATTAGTAGTCTCATATGATAGTTGTAAAGGCAACTTTTAGAAATAACCCTCGATGTCGTAAATGGGATCCTCATTAGAACCAATCACATCCCACTTACGCCTTCCAACATGTATGAACTCATCAATATTATCAACAATGTCACTACCTTTATCACAACATGAAGGATTTAATGCATCCAAGGGCTCCTCTAGTACCTCTTCTCTTTCCAAATCATAAAACAAAGCATCATCAAAATCTTGGAAAGGGAGGTAACTTACTGTGCTCACTTCTTGTTTCAGGAGCATCACTGGCTTGGATGACTTCATCAAAAGGAAGAGGGTCCAGTACTTCACTGTGACTCATCTCTTCATCTTCGTTGGAAAATGAAGGAGCTAACTTTTCCAAGGGTTCCTTTACTTCTTCACCTTCTAAATCATAGAACAAAGTGTTATCAAAAGACTGGAAAGTAAAAGGACTCACCTCATTCTCTTCATCTTGTGCAGGAGAGACAAGACCTTCGAGAGTATCATCAGACAGAGGAGTGGTTACCAATGCTTCATCCTCATAATTCACTTCTCTAGTTAAATCTTCACTGCATTCTATCGAATCATGGGAAAGATCTTTCTCCTCTTCAAGGGGTTGATAATTTTCTTCATAAATTTATCCTTCTATATCAAAGGGTTCTTGGTATTGAGTAAAGTACACATCCCTGAAATCTCCCACAATCTCAGTGGTGAATCCTTCATCCTCTAGGGCTACTGCGAGATTCTTAAGGGCATCTTCATATATCAGGCATTGTGGTTTCACAAACTCAATAAACCTACTGATGAGGTCTACGAAAGATGAAATACCCCTATTTTCGCAACAAATCTTAAACCAGTCTTGCAAAAAAGATGGCAGAGAGAGTATGAATAGTTTTACCAGAACATCCTCCCCTCCCAATTTTATCTCGCCTATATACTTCAAGAATTATACAATGTGAGTAATTGGGAGGCCTCCAAATCTTGGAGAGTTGCTTGACCATTTTGTATCAAAATAATGCGGGTATCCTTGAAAACTTTTGAAATCAATAGTCGGATACACTTGTTCCCAGGGCGCCATGATCCCATAACTTGGAAATATCACAGAATTGAGAGTACAGTAGCACCTTGGAAAAGGTTAGTGGAGTTGCCAGAGAATTTTCTTGAAACTATCAAAGGGATGAGGGGATCACCCTCAGTGGAGTCGCCAGGTAAGCTTTGGAAAGTAAGGGATTTTGAGGAAAGGCTTACCGAGAAGTGTCGTCTTGAGGGGAATTGACTCAGTGTTCCCCGGCAACGGCGCCAAAATGTTATTGCACAATTTGTACTTATTCCAAAGGAAAAGGTTAAAGGAAGGCAAATTGACGTAACGGGAGGTTATCCTATAACTGTCACCTCAACAGGATACCTCTTTCTATTTAGGGTTGATGGCCCAGGGGAGACGTCCCCGGTGACCTGGGGGGTTTGAGAAGGAAAAGGTTAAAGTGTCTATGAAAATATCCCCTCTCACAAGTCACACTAATCAGAAAGTCCCAAGGTTTTAACCAATGAAGTAGTAAAGTATTAAGATGTACCTACCCAGAACAAAACAACAAGAAAAGGTATCTTTTGCAAGTACAACTTGCTGTTAGTACTTCATAAAACCATGGACTTTATCAATAAAAGCAATAGTTGACATATGATGAAGCAAACTGAATTTTATAGCAACAATGTTTATAATACAATAGCTTCACAATAAATGCCTTAAAATGGCTTCAGAATGACCAAGAATAATTACTCATCAATATCAAAGTATTAACATTTGTCAGAAGCAGATAAGGCAGTGTATGAATCAACTTTACAATTGCTTTTAGGTGATTTTAGTGCTACAATAGATGGTTGTAGCTTACTTTAGTAACAACAGCAAATAGGTTAGTAGATTAGACTATTCTAAGGTTAGGAGTAGTTAGTAGAGAGATTAAGGTAAAGGTTTTGATAGTGGTTTTTGTCAATCACTCAATAGTATGGCTTAGATCAGTGCTTTTTAGGGTAAATGGAGTCCTTTTAGGCAACGACAAATCTTGAAGGAACAAATGATAATAAGAGAACTAGAGACAAGAGGGGTCAATAATTGAAGTGTTGGTATCCCAAGGCTTCAATTACCTAACCCTAGGGGGAAAATGGCTACTAGGAAGTAGGTAACCCTGGGCCCTAGTAGTTTTCCTCCTTTAGTTCAAGATGAAAAAGATGACGGCTTAGATGAAGCAGGTGTTAGGGTGTTGCAATGGCAAGGCCCTTAGCAAAAAGCTTCAAGAAAATCGATTTTCTAGCATAATCTAGTAGGTGAAAGTTATTAAGGCAAGAACAATAAGATGTGCTTAGCCTCCTAGAGTTTTAAGCTAGCAATTTCATAATCTTAGTAAAAATGCAAGATATATACAACCATAACCATTCAATGAAGAAGAATTGCAAAAAATTTACTTACATTCACCAATAATCATCTAGCAAATAGCCTAGTTGAACACTTCCACCAAGAAAATTGTTAAAATACTCCAAAATAAGCCTCCTTCAAGAAGTGCGCACTAAATTTCAGCCAAGAAACCCTAAGTAGGGCACAAATTTCAGACCTCACTAAGTGTGAGTCAAAGATGATGACAAATAAGAGTGATTTTTCCCTTATTTATACAGTTACAATGACCAGAATTAGGTCAAAAAGGCCGACATGGCCAATTTACATGTAATATCCAGTTTTTACATTAAATGACAAATTAAAACCCTAAATCAAGCAGAAAAGGTGACGTCATGCCCTTTTAGGTTGACGTTAGGCCTCTTTGGTGAAACGTTGGCCACCAGGAGCAAAACGTTAGGCCTCCTAAGCCTCTGGATCAAGCCACATGTGCCACTTGGCACACAACTGCCTCCAAAGTGTCCATCAAACGCTGGGTGACGTCAAGGGTCACAGAGGTAACGTCATGGGCTTTCCAAGGCCTACATCATAGTGGGAGGGAAAGACCCCCCTGGGTCCAAGCCTGCCAGGCTATCTCTGGTGGAACATCCTCCTCTCTTTCTAGTGCAAACCTCTGATCTATCTATGCCCTTGGCTGGGGTCTCAGCATCCATCTAGTGGACTTTTAGCCCTATGGAGGTCCGAACTAATCATCTCCCCATGTGTACATGTCCGTCGGGTGTGGCCCTGCAACAACAACAAGTATGCCCTCCACGGGCTCATAAGTCACAGGGATCATAACAATGTCAATCACATCTAATAATCAATTTATTTAAACATGTGCATAAAACCCCCCTTTCCCAGACAAGTGCTCAAAGACGTTATGCTATTATACAAGGCAGGTTTGGAGGGGACGTTAGGAGGTCCTATTGGGCTAATTCTCATTGGACGTGGGATGTTTCCAGGTGAAGACAAATTCAGGCCATGTAAGTGGATGAGGTGGTAAGGGATGTCTGAGCAATGGGTGCAATGATGACAGGGGAATGTATGGCTTACCTGTGGGTGCCTCTGAAGAGGGTGAGTTGCACCTTGTCATGGATGCAAATGTTTCCAAGCCCATTCAATGCCTTTTATATTTTTATCTTATTTCTTTTTCTTTCAAGAGACTACTTGGGGGACACTGCCCTGGCGTGGTGACCAGTGGTGACAATGTTACCCACAAGCATTTCACGGAGATGAGAAGGTTGGCTTGTGATGAGACCCCTTTTCTCTTGGCTATTCCACCAAGAGACACTACCCTGGCGTGGTGACCAGCTGAATGGTAGTGTCATACCGCTACATGCCCATGGACCTAATAGGCTGGCTCGTGATGAGAACCCCTATCCTCCAACTAGGTCTTGATTTTATTATTTTATGGGTCCCTCTGTTTCTTACTGAGAAGCCTTTTATAGTTTTCTCAGGGATCCCTGGGCGAAGAATCTGAAGGTTTTGTTCTTTTGGCTTTTATCTTTTTCCAGCTACTTTTACCCCTCTAGGCCTTTAGCCCCTTCTTCCCACAAGGTAAGGTATAACCCTTTGCTAGCTTGGCAAACCCAATGCCCGAACCAATGTATGGGATGGATGAGAGGGAAAAAGATGAAAAGTGGTAAGTATGGTGGGAACGGACGATGACCTTTCATGAACCCTCCCAGTGGCAACTCAAACCCTATGGGAACCAACTTGTTAGGGCATCATGTCATTTCCCCCAGGTGTGGACAGGTGGAAAGGCATAAGGTCCAAGCACACGTTAGAAGTAAAAAGAATTAAATGCACATATTCAAATGTTTTGAGAATCAGAGTGACACATACCATGATACCCGGACTCATTACCTCATGGAGCAAGACCCACTGCTACAGAACGACCAAGCTGATGGGATGGATGTTGTTGTTGCTAACAAGGTGGAGGTGTTGAAGAAGAAAGATGGGCCCTCCAAGGCCAGGCTCAAGTAAATATGCCTCTCGGTACTCCATGTCTAGGACCTGTGGGCCTCGAGACATAATCTCCTTAGTTATCCCTAGGCTAGGGGATAACAAGGTTATTACATGAAGATGAATAGGATCCCTTCGAAATCACAAAAAAGGCAATGGTATGTCTCCTTGATCTCATTATTCGTAGTGGATGGGACATGTGAAGAACATAGAGATAAGAGGCTTCCCCTTTGTACCCAAGCAAGAAAGGAAATCATCTTCAGTTCAATTCCATAATTAGACTCTAAGATATACTTCTTGAGCAATAGAAGCTTAGCACAAACTTCAGTAGCTAAGTCATCTAAGTATCTATGAATAATGAAAGTCCAAGCTATAAAAATCTTCAAATTGTCAAAAGTTACATTAAATCTAACATTATAGTGGAAAGAAAGGGATTCACATGATGAACAGACCACAAATGCCATGCAGAGTACCTACAAAACTAGGGAATAGTGTTCATCATTTTGGTACATTGCTTATTAAACATCCTAACCTGCCACATGGAGGTTAATTAAAATTCTAGCTAAGTTACATGAAAAGAAGCATGCTATTGAGAACGACCCTACTTTTTATTACCTAAGGAGTAATTCTCCAAGACACTAAAATTTGTAGTCTTCCGCTTGTAACTATATGCGGGGAGAGGACCCAGGGGCCAGGAGTCGCGTAAGAAACAATTACCTGTTACACGGAGTAGTGACAACTACATGGTATTGACCTTTAGAGGAGAATCTGCAATAGAGGTTCGAGATGACCATACAGCTTTCCTTAGATGCACAAGGATAATCCACTGCATAAGCTATGCATAACTTAATGTTGACATTCCTGAAGTTGCCTTAGTACTCAATTGTGGCTCTTAGCGAAAGGTAGTTTGATTGTAATGCAGATTTTGTATGGAGTTCTGCACTCTCTCCAGTGAAAAATATAGGGGTTTAACTACCAAAAACAAAACAGAGGAAAGATGATGACAATCTGTTTTCTTTGGGAGCTAGGGAAGCTTTGGGGTTCAAACATAACTGCATGCTTATTGGGCACCCATGTTCTCACCATGGCTTGGGAAGTATTTACCATTATGTTTTACATATATAGTTGGGAGTATCTAATCTGACCAAGAAGTTTAAAAGTTCTTGTCTTTATTTCCTAGATAGCGTCCTTGAAATAACACGAAGTGTTGCATAAGGAAAAAGTTATGTATACCTGGAATATGAGGAGAATATGCAAAAATTCCTTCAAAGTACCAGATAGCCTTTGTTGCATAGGGAAAATGGTCAGTTAGAAAGCTCCCACCATTCTCTCTATCCATTGTTCCAGTGAATCCCCATTCATTTCCAGGAAGAGCACCCAAATCCAAGATTTCCACAACAAGAAGATCACCAGGCCTTGCAGGAGCACCTGATGGATCTATAATCCTGATTGGCCCACTAAGGTAGTGTCCCTGCCAGTTTATTTTGCATTAAAAATAATGGCCCCGGATCAATAAAACACTTATTCTCTAATGCACTTGAAATTTAAACTGATTCAAAAGCAATTGCAGAGGCCTAACTCAGAAAGAAAACTAATGGAGATAAGTGGGTTCAATGTAGAATATTACGGTTGCATCAGAGAACTTGAGATCGTCTGCAGAATTGTTGTCCTTAATTGCACCCCCACTCCAATCAACTGCCTCGACTCTGAAAACTTCTCCTTCCACAACTTGTGCAACGTGGGGGATCTCAGGATGCCATCTGTTGTGTAGAGGCTTCTCCTGCTCCCATGGCTTCTTCCACACATCCACAGTTATTACAGGCATTGGTGTCGTCGGAGCCATTAATGTCAATCCACTGTAAGTAGAATCAAACTCAATACCATTCGAAGCAATATATTACAGATATATTGGGCATTAAGGTATTTGAAAGCTGAGGAAATTTGAGACCAACAATTCAAGTGGTATAACCTCTACCAAATGAGCTTCTTGTATGAATCAACCTTCCAGAAACCCACTGCAATCTCTCTCTGCTAAATAGTAAATTTTCTGCATCGCCATGGCAGGGAAGTCTTTCACACTATTTTAACTCCAGTGGATTTAGTAGGAGAAAGCGAGAGAGCTCGATTGATAGCAATAGATTTGAAAAGGACAATAAGGTGAAGTGACTTGAGTGGTGAAGTTATATAAACTCCAAAGATACTTGGGGGGTGGTGAGGTGGAAAATGGACTTTGTAAGGTGGCGTTTTTTTGGTAAAGGACTCTGACACAGAAGGTTGATAAGGATTGGTTTAAAACATGGGTTTTTAAGGCCCTTTTACAGTGATTTTGGGTGATTCTGGATCAGGTGAATCTGGTATAAGTTTCGCCCGGCTTAGTTGAAGAGGGTTGTTCATATAAGACATGACATCATGGTAATCAAAGGTGATGGCATCTTCGTGATTTTGTTACATTAACTATATTAGAATTAGAACTTCAAAATTAATTGCATTTAGTCTTTTTAAAATTAATTGTATTAAATCATTATTACAATTTTAAAAATTTGTACAAATTTTTAAAAAAATAATATAGGCAAAATTAATTAGATAATAATTATATTTAAAAAATTATTATTATTTTATGATGATGGTGATTAAAGTTTATTAGATCAAAATTGGTTTATCCTACCTTAAGAAATGTAAGAGATTTTTTGGATTTCTTTAAAATGTTATTTGGATGCTTAAAAAGCATTAAGAAAAGCCAAGATCACTAAAGTTTTGATGACTTAGAAGGTTAGGATTCAAAGTGTCTCAAATTGTTATTTATTGGTATCCTTTTAGTCTTTAACCCTAATAGTAGTTTATCGGTTCATAATTATTTAGGTCTTCATTTATAAATATTTCATACCCTTTTAAGCTCGGAGTTTTACTAAGTATGTCATATTTATGGTCATTAGAGCTTACCATACTATAAGGTTAGTTTGCCTAACCTTTTTTGCCCGAATTAAACTATATTTATGTTCAATTATTTTGCCCTACCTTTTTGCTTCTATAAGGTTAGTTTCAAGTTGTGATTTATTTTTTTAATCCTACTTGACTATTGCTAATGTCTCTTCATCTTTTTGTTCTTCTATATCGAAAATTATGAGGTTCAAGACTATTTTGTTAAGTTCGTGGTCTAACTCTATGAGCTTATTCATTTCCTCTTTGATAGATTTGATACCCAATTTGTGTTCCACATTTTTTAGGGCCAAATTGTTAATTAGCTTTTATTCTAGCTCTTTAATCGTGTCCCTAAGATAGTTATTTTCTTTGACTTCTTCTTCATTGTTTTTATTCTTGGTTGTTTTTTTCTATTTCTTGTAATGTAGCCTCTCTTCTCTCTCTTTTCTACGTTTTTCTATTGTTTTTATATGTTCATGCAAACCATCTAGGGCTACTTTGTTCGGCCTTCCTTTATTAGATTTAGGTATCAATGGTGTATTACTCATATTGAAAATAAAAATAAACAAATGAGAAACGTGTGCACCTGATTCACAATAGGGTTTGAATAGTCACGAACTGGATTTAGTTACAACAGATTAGATGTACCGCAAACCAGATAGACCTACAAAATGTATTCACCACATCAATTCATTGTAGAGATATCAATTCACCCGTAGAGATAAATATTCATGCATTATGTATGCACCACAAAGATAATATTCACCAACATATATATTCACAACATCAATTCATATCAATTCACTCGTAGAGATAAATATTCACACATTATGTATGCACCACGGAGATAATATTCGCCACCATATATATTCACCGCAGAGGTATATTCACAGTATATCTTATTTAAATTTAAAATTTTATTTTAAATTATTTTTATCATAAATATTAATGATTTATTTTTAATTGTCAATTGGGTTTAGCCCGAGTGGTTTGTGGTGTTTCCCCTCACCCAGGTTCAATTCCCACAAGTGACATGTTGAGCTCTTAAATGAACAAGTTATCGAAATGGCAAGCCCCAGATGTAGGTGAACTTCAGTACCCACAAGCAAGCATGGTAGTTGGCAGACAAGTTTCAGCCACTAGCCACGTGGGCTCACCGCTGCCACCCTCCCATGTGAATTAACTATATGCAACGCTCGAGGTCAAGGTCATTTAATGGTCTGGCATTTCCTCATCTGTGTTAGTTAACGCTAAGTACTTTGACAATCATGTCGCCTCAGAGTTGGTTTTTAGCACCTGCAAGGGAGGGAAACAGACATTCCAACCCCGACAAGCTCTGGTATATGATCTACCTGGCCTGGTCTCGTTGCTACGTCGCTCCTCAGTTGTTCGAAAATGATAATTCTCTTAATGGTTTGGCTCCTCCCTGCGTTGTGGGCATTCATTCCATAGAGTGTGGTTCTCTCTGCGTAACGTTGGAAGTTCGGGAAATTCATCATATAGGTCGGCCTCCTGGTGCAACCATGCCCAGAAGAATGTGGGATACCCCTCAACGAGGAAGAGGAGGGCGCAGATGTGGATGCATTGGACCGTGAGGCATGACAACGGAGGGTTATGACCACTCTGTTCCAAGGAACCTAAGGCACATGCTTGATGACTGGGAGGAAGAGCTCATCATTCAACAGTGCGTGAGACAAAGAGATCGGACTCGCGGGAAACACTATTGGATAGTGAAAAATATGTTGGCTCGGGTATTAATGCACTCCTCTGGTGGTTGGAATGAGAGAAAATCCTCTCCTACCTACTCCTCCTCCACTCACACTTCGGCTCCAGAGAGCCCTTCCCAGACGCCAATTCCCCCATTGCATCAGGACCCGCAGCAGGATACAACCCCTCAACATAGGAAATCTTTGGTTGGAATTGGGCACTCCTCGGTCTACCAAAGGAAGTAGGTGGAGCGTCAAGAAATGGCAGGGGCCTCCTCTATCCTCAATCCGGTTCCCCTCCCCGCCAAAGAACCTACAGATAACTCCTCGGACTCAGCAACCTATCGTCATCTAATCATAGAGGAGAAGCCTGAAGATGCAGCTTCCAGTCTCCCTCCCAAGCAATTCAACTCCTGCAGGTTTTCTTTCCTTCATTATGATTGAATTTTTAGCAAATGTCATCTAGCGTGTTTTAATTTATTAATTTTCCTCTTCATCTTGTCAAACATGTCTCTTTTGAATCAATTTTGTGCTTTTTGTATGCCTAGTTTCCCACCCATGGGCAAGTAATTATCTTTAGAATTCAGAGGCCTGGTTTCCCTCTCAAGGGCGGGCTTGGACTCGTACTTTTTTCCTCCTCGGGACTGATAAGAGGGAAAGCTCTTCGCAGACCACCCTAACATCTTTTGTATGTATTTTTTCTTTATAATATTCAAACCAATGAATATCCAACATATTTGGGTACTTATTCATGGGCTTCCATTGGAATTTTGGAATGAATTTGTTTTACAACTAATCGAAGGTAATATCGAGTGTTTCATTACAGTTGAGAATAATATTTGGGACTCCTTTGACAAATGAATGGAAAAGTTGCTTGTTGAAGTTGATATTAAGGAAGGGATGTCGGTAGAAATTGAAATAGTCAAGGGGGACTTGGTGCTACTTAAATCGTTGGAATACTAGAAAGTGCCATGGGGTAGGCCATTTGTGGAGAGAGTGTAGCATCCAAAGGCCTAAATGGCAGCCTAAGAAGAAGTGATGGATTAGAAAATTAGACGTCCCAGATGATCAGAGTCTATTGGCTCAGGAGGAAGAAAAAACAATGATGTCGCCCTATCAGGGGGTTGATGTCGACATGTCTCTCCCTAATTAGAGATAAGACTTCTCAACTGAAAAGGAGGATTCCCATAAGGATTATTCTTCAGCCGATGTCTATAAAGGTAAGGACTCTTTTTCTTCAGATTCACAACCTCTGTATGTTTTTAATGAAGAACCCCTATCACCTAAAGGAGAGATTCGAGAGGGCGAATCTCAAGTAGTTTTGGCACCTAGTGGTATTTTATTACTGGAAGATGAAGAATTGTCGGTTTTGAAAATGGAGCAGGGTGCATCTCTAAAGTTAGATGAAGGAGGGCCACCTGATAAGGTTGAAAATCCTGTGGATACCTTCCAAAATTAGTCTATTTCTTCCTCATATCATTTTTTACCTAGGAAATCTAACTTGGAAGATGAAGGAGGAGTGATCAAGGGTGGTTTAGGTTTGATGCACTCTAAGCCATATCTAGTGGGGAGAAAATCATATATCTCAAAAGCAAAATCAAAGGCCTCAAAGGAGGTAAAGGTAGGAAAACAATTGACTATACAAGGGGCACTTAGAGCAAAGAACCCCAAGAAAGTTGCTCCATCACAATCCTTTTTTCCTTCAATGTTATAGGGCTAGGGGGTGCCCTTGATATGTTACCCCTCAAAAGGTTTATTTCTGTGTATAGGTTGGATTTGATTATGTTCTGAGAGATGATGTATGAGGGGACAAAAGTGATTGAGTTTCTTTCCACTATCTTGAAGGAGTGGAATTTATGTGCTATGGATGTGCAGGGATTCTTTGATGGTATAGTAATTGGATGGAATGATAATTTTGAGGCTACTAATTTAGTTGATCTTATTTCTGGAATCATGGTTGAAGGAAGGGCCAAGGGTGTATACAAGCGATTCAAAATTGTGAACTTGTATGCTTTTTACAGTAATAGGTTACAATTCTGGGACAATTTAAAATAACAATAGACCTTGAGTGGGGATAACATGATTGTAGGTGGTGACTTAAACCTAACTCTGAATTCAAGAGAATATTGGGGTGAGGTGGCTAGACTGGATCCATTGGCAGACTTTTTCACGCATTTCTTTAAAGACTTAAGATTGGTGGATGTGGAACCAATTAAGGTTGTTCCGACTTGGCGAAATTCCAGAAGAGGCATGGCCAGTGTTTTGAAAAGATTGGATTGATTTCTTGTTTTCGGGAAGAATCTTGAGGATATTTGTAGATGCAAATCATGGATAGGTTCTGGTGGGCACTTTGACCATCTACCTATCCTATTGCAATTTGAGGTGGAGAAACAAAATGCTCTTTTCCATTTAAGTTTAATCACTTGTGGATCTCAGAGGAAAGATCCATAGATCTAATTCTGAGAAACTGAATAAAGTATGAATCATCCTCTCATGAATCTGCCATGCTTCAGTTCTCAAACAACTTGATTCGGGTTAAGAAGTTGGCTGCAAAATGGGCAAAGGTAAAAGCAAAAGAATATCAAAAAGACTTGAAGGACGTGGAGGCAGTGATACAAGAGAGTTTTGACCAAAATAGCAATGGGATTTTCAATGATGAGGAAGGTGAATGCTTAAAAGAACTTGAAGGTAAAAAGAAAGTCCTTCTGGAGCTGGAAGAAACTAAGTGGAGGCTTAAAATCCGTGTTATCTGGTTGACCGAGAGAGACAATAATAATAAAAATAATTCAAAAACATGTTTCCTATAGAAGGAACTTTACCCATATTTGGGAGTTGAAGGGTCCAGATGGTTCACAGGTCTCATACTTCAAGGATCTTTTCCATGCATGTATACAACATTTCCAATATTTGTTTAAGGAGAGTGATGTAGCTAATACAGGGGAGATTATGAAAGTAGTCAGACCATTTCCTATATTCTTTAATGATGAGATGAATGAAATTATGGAGTCAGAGGTAACAAAGGAAGAATTAAATGTTATTTTGGGGAATTTTAAGAAGGCCAAAAGTCCAGGCCTTGATGGTTGGATAGTGGAATTCTTCTTAGGTTTCTATGACTTCTTGAAGGACGAGTTGGTGAAGGTGATTGAGGAAAGTAGAAGACTTGGAAAGATGTTGGGGGATTTAAATGCCACCTTTATAGCGATTATTCTGAAAAAGAACGACCCTTCCACCTTTGATGATTTCAGACTGATATCCCTTTTCAATCTTGTCTACAAGACTGTCTTGAATATCATTGTTTGTAGATGACATTTTACTTTTTGGTAGAGGAAATTTGAGGGAACAAAGTTACTTAAAAACCATTTTAGATTTATTTTGCAAAGCAACAAGGATGGAAATCAATATGAACAAATCTTGTATTTTCACAAATGGTATGAGTGATTATTTCTTAAGGAGACTAGAGCATCTATTCCCTATGAAGATTGAGCCCCTAGATCTGGGTGTCGAGTATTTATGTTTTCATCTAAAACCTAACAAGTATAAAAATGATGATTGGACTTGGCTAATAAAGAAAATCAAAGACATAATTACTTGTTGGTGTAATAGGTGGCTTTCTCAAGGAGGAAGGCTAGTATTGATAAAATATGTTCTAGAAAGTATTCTCATTTATTGGTTATCCATAGCACATGTACTCAAAGGAATATTGGATTAGATGAGGAAAAAGTGTTATAGTTTTTTGTGGGTAGGTAGAAGAGCTCAATAAGGAATTCCATTGGTCAAATGGATAGGATAGCTAAACCCAAGGAATTAGGTGGATGGGGTCTAAAGAACCTGTATGTGTTCAGCCAAGCTTTGGTAGCCAAAGTATATGGAGGATGATGTTCAACAAAGGACTATGGGAAAAATAATGAATGAAAAGTATCTTGAAAACAAAGAAGTGGAGGTTTGGTTAATACAAGAGAGAAAATAGTTTAAAGGGCCTTCCAACATATGGAAAGGATTGGTTAAAGCTTATGACATTCTTGGTCATTGGGTTGCATGGAAAATAGGGAGAGGCACGAAGTTAATAGTTGGCAAGGACCCTTGGATAGGATGTAGTGGAAAATATATGCTCTATGAACCTCTTCAACATGCATTACAAATTAAAGGAATTACATGTTTAACGGATGCGACAAATTTGATGGTCCAAGAAGTTGGGATTCAATCTTGGAAAAATGCAAAGTCATTGGAACTGGAAGGTCTTTTGGCTGAAGAATGGACAAACTAGACCAATCTCCTAAAGCATAGTGCTATTATTTTAAAGGACCAGGATGATGAATTAAATTGGTCATTGAATAAAGCATTAGGGGCGCTTACAACCAAGTTAGGATATAAAGCCAAAATCAATGAAGGATTGGTCGATGTGAGCAAGTGGTGGTGGAAGTTGGTATGGAAGTTAGCATGTCCTTTAAAAATCAGAATTTCCTTATGGATTTATTTGGCTAATAAGATCCTTAAGTGGGATAATGGTCAAAACAGAAACTAGATAGGGCTCGGTTGGTGTTGGTAAAAATGATTGTGAATATGTGGACCATTTATTCCTTTACTGTTAATTCACCAAAACTATATGGATGGAAATTTCATTTAGTTTCAAATTACAAATTCATTGGAATCAATTAAATCTGCTAGAATGTATGGAATTTTGGATGACTGATAAATATGTTTCCTCACATAGAGCACTACATGGGTATGTGTTATGGGGCATCTAATTAACTAGAAACAAGTTGAATTTTGAATATAAGGAGGCAAAATTAGGAAGACTTTCACATCACATTAGAGTCTCTTATGGGGAATGAAGGAAGCAACCAAAGAATATTGTTCCAAGAAGCCTTCAAGAACCGATTATTGATCACGCTAATCCTTGGGGATTTTTTTATGGAGCATGCTAGGGTACTCCAAAAACTTGTGGAGTTGGGGCCATTCGTTATCTAGATAATGCAAATTACTTTTTACTAAAGTATGGGGCAGGTTTGGGCACAAACAATAGAGAAAAAATATATGACATTTGGATCCCACTTAAGGTTGCAGTGGCAAGCATGTTAAGAGGATATAGGTCTTTGGTGACTCCAAACTTTTGATGGACTAGGAAAATGGTAAAAGTAACATTTCTAACTTAGAGTTACAACCTATTTTGGATAGGATTATGGAAAATAAATTAATTTTTGAACAGGTGTCCTTTGCTCATGTCCACCGAGAATTCAACCACAAAGATGATCAATTATCAAAGGAAACACCCATTTTGGAGGAAGGATGTTTGCATATTCAAGAGATTAAGGATCATACTCCTACAAATTTGATACACTTACAACTATTTTGATGAATATATTTTTGGTCGTGCTTTATGTTTTGTTTATGTAAAGTTAGAGAGAGTTTGTCTCATGGTTTTGTCTTATCATCAATACGATGTTGTGGAACTATTTGTTTATAGAGACTTGTATAAGGATGATTGTAAGAGTCAAAGTCATAAGGATATGCTATAATCTTATCTGATAAAGGTAGTTGTAATGTCCCTTTCCAAATAAGAGCTCCAGAGAGGAGGCTTAATGGTCTAAACCACCTCGTTAGACTATAGCCAGGGCCAAAGAGGGGTAAACAGGGTTACTAGAGGTCACTCCAGTCACAGTGGTTATATTCGAAAAGTGACATTGAGCTAAAAAGGGTTAAAAGCGTTTTTAAGTCATTATGAGCTAAAAATAGAAGTCAACAGTCAATTAGGGTTTCAGCAGTGATTTAGGGTTTTGGAAGTCAACAGTGAATTAGGGTTTCAACATGATTTAGGGTTTTGGAAAGCTATAAAGGAAGGGCCAGTGACCTAATTCATCATTATGCAGATTATGACTTGTCATTGAGGAGAAGAGGCACATCTCAGGAGAGATAGTTCAGTGTATTCTAGGAGGAAGACACCAGTT
>ML777279.1:1141047-1161752 GCA_009831015.1 Picea engelmannii | reverse complement strand
AAAGATACTATTAAAAAAAACGTCAAATCAAAATTTAAGGAGAAAATGTGGTGTGATAAAGAGTTAGAGGAAAAAACAAAATTAAGGTATTATAAAGATGTAATCAACCCTAATCTAGAAGATCAAAATTATCTATCTGTTTTTCCAAGTGTAAAGAAACAAATAAGCATTTCTAAGATAAGAACAAATTCTCATGAGCTCCATAGTGAAACTGGGCGTTGGTCAATTCCTAAAACGCCATGGGATGAAAGAGTGTGTCACCTTTGTGACACTAAGAAGGTTGAAGATGAAAAGCACTTTCTTTTAGATTGTCCAACCTATACCCATATTAGATCTCATTTTCAAAATATTTATCACACTACCAACCTTCCTAACATCTTAACTCAACAAAAGTATGGTGATCTTGGAAAGCTTCTCTTAATGCTTTTCGAGCACAAAAACAAAATTCTAAAGAATCACAAGTAATCACTTAACCTCTTAAGGTCCGATAGACCAATTCGATCTTAGTGGACGTTAATCATCATCATCATCATATATAAACTAAGTTTCAATTTTATTGAACGATTAAAAACTAAATTTATTGAACAAAAGTGCTCCCTATTAATTAAAAAGAAAAATATACATATAGTTAAATAACAATACATATAAGCTTAACAAAATCTAGCTAGATGTCACTACATATAGATATAATAAAAATTAATTGAAAAAAAAATCAAATGAAGAGGAACCAACCAATGTGTAGTGATTGGAGTGATCTTGTGAGAAATCAATCATCAAAAATCATATATATGCTTTATAGTGAATATTAAATTAAAAATATATAATTTATTATTAAAACTTATATATATTTTTGGTTAATATTATCAATTTAATTATATTTATATAATAAAATAGACAAATTTTTAACCAAATTAACATTTTTTTCTTTATAAAATAGCAAAAAACAATCAATTAGCGAAATTTCACCCTTAAAAAATATCCTAATTATGATAAACTTTTACTATAATTTATATAATTTTTTATACTCTTTTGTAATAAATCCAAAAATGAAAATAAAGATAAAAAATATAAAAATCGTTAAAAAGGAATTAGCAAATAGTTCCCTTTCACATTATTTATCTTTAAACTTACATAAAGTCTAAGTGTCGTGTTTCCCTCTCTTAACTCAATTATTCACAATAATAGTTTAGGTATCAACATGGACATGGAAAGGCTTAAGACTTTAAAATGGAAGTAATCGTAAATTTATTTATTTAGTTATTAACAATAATGTATCTAGATTATATTAGAACGAGGGTTACATAGTTGAGTAGCTTGCACAAAAATACAAAGGTTTTGGTTGGAGCCATTATTCCAAAATGTGAAATTCATACAAGTTCCATCAAGAGGAGTATACAAATTCAAAAAATTTATTATAATGTGGTAGGTGTACTACCAAACAAACTATTGTAATAAGTAAAATAAGTGGAAAAAATAATATTAATTAGAAAAGAAAGTGCTAGATGTTGAGTTCGGTAGGGCTTTCCCTCGAGAGAAGTATACAAATTCAAAAAATCTGTGATAATGTGGTAGGTGTACTATCAAACAAACTATTGTAATAAGTAAAATAAGTGGAAAAACATAATATTAATTAGAAAATAAAGTGCTAGATGTTGAGCTTGGTAGGGCTTTCTGCTTTCAGACATTTCTTTGCTTCCTTGTTTTTGAAGGTCTGTTGTCTTGAACCTTGAAATCTACAACTTGAAGAGCACTACCTTTGTCCAATTCCAATTTGGGGTTGTCTAGGGGCTTTCTAAAGTCTAAGAAACTTTTATTGAGCGAGTGGAATCTAACACTGGGTTGTAACTTACAAATTCTTGCAATGTTGTATTCCCATGAATCCTTCAACTTCTTCATGTCATTCACAGAGATCCATAACATGCCTTGAAAAGTTTATGTCACAATTATTCATGGTTGCATTTGGTTATTGTGCTTTTCTCTCAAATTATGACTACCATTTGTCCCACCAAATTCTTTCATTTATAATGCTACATTGGGCTTCACCCAATTCCTTAAGGCATTGCTTTAGCCCCTTCTTAAACTACCCAAGCTCACAAATGACATAGAAACCAAAGAGTAATGATATTGTGCAATGGTTATGCTATCCATGGTTATGTTTTGATTTTGACCCTCGACAAGAGTAGGGGTACACACCACGAAAAAGTTTTCCTCTATTTCTCCCCTCACCCCCATCCCCACCCCTCATGAGTGTGAGGAACACAACACATGATAGACACCATGAGAGAGAAGCGCATTAGGAATAGAAGAAACACCAAAAAAGAAACTAAGTATGAGGAGGCTAAATGGCCACAAATTGTGCTCAACATTATTTAGGACCCTGAAGACTCTTTGACTTAAAAGATTAATGAACAAAACCCAAAGAATTCCATGAGGTAGTTGCCCATCAAATTAAAGCCGAATTCCATGGGGTAGTTATCCATCAAATTAAAACCACCCTAGCCACACAACAATGCATGCATATGATTCATAACTCTTCACACGAGTGGAGATAGATGAGTAATGAGGAGATACCAAAATACCATAATGGGGGATCACATCATTTTCAAGGAGTGTATCATGTTGAATGGCATCACCAAATAAAATAAACCATAAAAAACCTTGGGGCCGGGGGGCGATAAAATGTGCTTCCCTTGTTTATCATACAATTTCTAATTCTTAGACCGGTGCCTAGGTTGGCTTGTGCATCGGCTAGAGAAATTCGGTGGTGTAGGATGTGGTAAAATGTTATCTGATTAATTTTTCTAACCTCTTGGAAGATTCTTTGCATTAAACTAGCTAGATTGGGATGTTGGGGAAGAGTATTTCTTCGAACATCTCTTGGAATGATCTTTGAGTCCCCACCAATAGCATCTCGTTAACACCTTATGCTTTGAGAATCAACAATAAGCCTTTGAAAAGTGTGAGAGCCTCAACTTCGCTAGTTGTACATATCCCAACCTCCCAAGCATATGATATTTTTTGTTTACCTACAAACTCAATGATAACTCCCCCCACCTTTAAACATAATCATAAATTTATAAATGAACTTTTAGAAGGATTTAATTATTGTTTTTCGGAATAGATTTATTTATTACATGTTAGTCGTGAGCATTTATCATTTATTAATAGGTTGGCCATTGTTTACATTGTTGGGTATTCATTAGACCTCATATAAACGACTATCATGATACACATATTACAATGACCCCATTTATAGAGTGAATCAACCACTTTTTGGAAGGTTTGAACCATGGTAGAGACTATAACAATGCCCTATTTTCATCACCCAACACACTTTTCATGATTAAAAACTGTAACTATTATGCAAGATTGCATTGGTTTTTTTTCACATAGTCAATTTTAAATCTAAAGAGCATAATTTATGGGAAAATGATCTCCATTTAGTTATAAAATTAATATTATATCAATATTATTATGTAACAACTTGATTCAACTATAAATCCTCTTACACCTCAAATTAACATTAGTGTACCCTACATTTTTTTGCCATATGTGACCCATCATATGAGCAGATTATGTGCCTCATTGTATCATGATGAGCCAAAAGTGTGGTTGCATTTGCACTCATGTATTGTATTGGACCACACTTAGATGTTATATGTATTGGTGTGGGGAATATGAAGTATTTTTAGACCACTTATGGTCATGGATGATTTTAGGGGCTAAATTTCGCTCATGGGCTAATTTTCCATGTTTTTTCCAAAAACGAGATTCGCTATTTTAAAAATGATTCGCCCAAATTCTATAAGATAAAATTATTTTACTTTAAAAATCGCCAAAATTTTATAAAAACTATATAAAATCCTTTGAAATTTGAATATTTTTACAAAAACATCGCCAAACATTTATAGTTGGCATATGAAGGATTAGTAAGATTCGCCAAGGTTTCTATATTTTAAAATAAATTTCCATCCTTAAAATCATCCCTGGTTATGGTCAGTCATGGCCCATCATTTTAGTCCCCACTTTAAGATAGGCATTTCCCTTATGGGTCCAACCGACTACCCCTTGATGTTGGTAACTCTTCATCATGTCGATCATTTATGATCTAGGTAGTCACAAGACCATCTTGGGGTGGATCTATTGGGACACATGATCTAGGGGAGCTACTAGTCTCTCTCACTCCTTTGTATATTATGTAAAAGTGTTGCTCTTGTTGTAAACATTGTCGCAACTATGTATATCACACTTATTTTATGCCTAAGCATGGATCCCTATATTGTGTATCTGTCACACTTTCACCATCTACTATCAGAGATGATTTGCAAATGCTCATAGGTAGTGTCACGATTCTCGAGTTAGTACACATATATGTTGAAATAATGTAACTGCAAAGAGTATTCTTATTATTATTGATATATTATTTATAGGATTAATCCCCATTGTGGATTAATCATGTCGGTAATTGTATTAGGACCAAATCCCTTTTTGCGGATTGGTCAACGAACAATTGTAATAGGCAGAATAAGAAGTCGGCCCCAAAAGTTATTATTGAGACCCAGAAAAATAATAAAGGTGGGTTTACCCACCCAGAGTGAGAGGTCAACCCTGCCAGTGAAGACCCTTCACACGTGCCAGACTTGTATATAGAGAGAGGCTAGCGCCTCACTTTATCACACAACTCACTTGCTCATTCTTAAGAGGCAAGCTGCGACTTCCCAGTTGGAGAGAGGGAGAAGAGTGGCGCATCTTTTGGAGAGGACTATATGTATTGGTTTGAGTTATCTCTTGACATTGTATTGGCAATTTATGATAAGGAAGTTTTTGCTGGGTTTTCTTCCCCTAGAGGGTTTCCCAGGATAAATGTTGTGTCTCTTGTGAATGTGTATTTCTCAATGATCTTGTTCTTATGTTTCTCTTATCTATTGAAATGCAAAGAATTATAATAATGGCATAAACATTAACATGGTTTCAGAGCCAACCTGAAGGAAACATATTTCGCAAGAGAAAAACGTCACTGTTGCAATACCTGCAAATTAGGGTTTTTAAAAAATGAAGCTTTTCAGCTCCAAAACCACCTAGAAAGTTGTGCCCTCCCCCAAGGATTATTTTGGCACTTAGAGCGCACCTTTTTAGTGGCTGGATCTCTCGAAAAGTGAAACCCTAGTTTCACAAAAGTACTAGAAGTACCAGAAAACCAGTGCTAGAAGCACCAGTCCAGAAATCCGCAGATCAGATTTGAAGGGGAAAAAGTTGGATTTTCTCAAATCCAAGAACACCAGGCTACTCGCCTCAGCCAAGCACACCTCCTCGTAAGGTCAAAAATTGATTTTAAGCATTTTCATTTTTGGTCATTTTTCATAGCCTCAAGTACAAGATGTCTGCAAGCACAAAGTTTGTTGAGAAACTAGAAGGCATAGAAAAATTCTGTGCCTGGAAGTATAGGATCGGTCTGATCCTTGCAAAGAATGACCTAGCAAAATTCATCAAAGAAGAAGTGGAGGAACCTGAAGATGCCGTAGAGAAAGTGAATCACCAGAAGGACTCAATCAGGGCTCAAAGAATCATTGCAGATTCAATCAAAGACCACCTGATCCCGTATGTATCGTCCAAGAAAACTCCGAAGGAGATGTTTGAATCTCTAAGCAAACTATATGAAGGAAAGAACATCAACCGAAAGATGAACCTAAGATCTCAATTGAAGAATACCAAGATGCAGAAAGGAGAAACAATTCAAGAAATTAAAGAACAGTTAAAAGCAATTGGAGACACCATAGATGAAGACGAATTCATAATGACGGCCCTAAATGGTCTCACAAGACCTTGGGATGCTTTCATCCAGACGACATGTGCAAGAAAGGAGAAATTACAGTTTGAGAGCCTATGGGAAGAATGCATCCAAGAAGAGACAAGGGTAGCTAACCGTGAAGCACTACTAGCAAGGGACGATGATCAAGCCCTAGCTACTCATACAAAAGGAGGAAGGAAGAAACCCTACTTCAAAAGGGAAACTCATAGAGATCCTCAACCTTCAAATAAATTCAACAACCAAGAATCTTATCCAAGAAATTTTCAGAAGAAAGGACAACGCAAGGGACGAGATCTCTTATCCATACAATGTTATCATTGTGCTAAGATGGGACACAAGGCGAATTCTTGTCCAATCAGAAGAGAAGAATACAAGAGGAAGCACAAAAGGCAACATGCCCACATAGTCGAAGATGAAGAACCACCTATGAAGATGATTAAGGACCATGTCTTGATCTCAGCTCTCTCAGGATCTGTATCACTTGGAGAGGACAGATGGCTCATTGATAGCGGTGCATCAAAATACATGACGGGTAAGAAAAATACTCTCTCTTGTATTTCAGAAAAGAAGTTTTCTCAAAAAGTGACTCTTGGAGATGATTATCAATATCCCATCAAGGGAGTGGGAGAATCAAACTACAAGCTAGATTCAGAAAACTCAATAACAATGAAGGACGTACTCTATGTACCGGGCTTAAAGAAGAACTTACTTTCCATATCAGCGTTAGACAAGAAAGGCTATAGAGTTGCCTTCATAGATGGAGAAGTTCTTATGTGGGCTAAGGGAGAAACCTTAAATGAAGCAATCGTCATCGGAAATGAAGAAAATGGATTATATAAGCTGAAGGGTCACCCATAAACTGCCATGACCCATGCCATCGAAAACTCATGTGAAATTTGGCATAGAAGATTAACCCACATCAACTACAAGGCGCTACCATACATATGCAAAGTTGTCACAGGTTTACCAGAACTCAAGGTCGATCAAGAAGGCATATGCAATAGTTGTGCGCAAGGGAAGAATATCAAGAACCCTTTTCCAAAGAGGGATAGCAAAGCAGAAGGAGTATTGGAACTCATTCATTCAGACGTTTGTGGCCCAATGCCATCATCCTCCATTAGCAGGTATGTATACTATGTATCATTTATTGATGACTATTCTCGCAAGACTTGGATATATTTCTTGAAATCTAAAGATGAAGTATTCAGTAAATTCAAGGAATTCAAAGCCTTGATAGAGAATATTTCTGAAAGACAGATTAAGATACTCAAGTCAGATAATGGAGGAGAATATACCTCAAAAGAGTTTGTGAACTTCTGCAGGGATGTTGGGATCAAGAGGGAACTCACTACTCCCTATAATCCTCAACAAAACGGTGTAGCTGAAAGGAAGAACAGAACAATCATGGAAGTTGTAAAGACCATGATTCACGATCAACATCTTCCTATGTGCTTATGGGCAGAAGCAGCAATGGCAGTTGTTTATGTGCATAACCGATTATCCCATAGCGCACTTGGGTTCAAGAACCTGGAAGAGATGTTCACCGTAAAGAAGCCATAGGTAAGCCATCTCAAAATATTTGGTTGTCCAGTGTTTATTCATATACCAAAAGAGAAAAGAAACAAGCTGGACCCCTCAAGAAAGAAGGGAATATTTGTGGGATACTGTGAGGTCTCCAAGGCCTTCAGAATCTACATACCTAGTCACCGCCATATTGAAATCAGCAGGGACTTGACCTTTGATGAAGAAGCAACACTTAAGAAATCAAGAAGATGCCAGCTTGAAGAAGTATATGAAGAGGAACCTGTAAATCCCAGGATTGCAGAATCCGTGAGGGAAGTTCCCAGAACTGCAGAACCTGTAAGGGAAGTCATAACTTCCCCTGATGAGGAGACTCCTGAAGATCATGATATAATAGAAGTTCAAGAACCTCCTCAAATGACCTTCTCCCATAAAAGAAAGCATGCTTGGGCAAGAGAGCTTATTCAATATGGAGAGAAGTATGGTGTTCTAGAAGGAACCTCGAGACAGGTGAAAAGACCAAAGCCATTCTCCAGTTACACGGCTTTGATGTGTAATCTACTAGATGAAGAACCTACCTGCTTTGAAGAAGCCATTCAAAAGAAGGAATGGGCAGATGCCATGACAGAGGAATACCAATCCATAATAAAGAATGACGTATGGGAAATAGTTCCCAGACCAAAAAGTAAGGATGTGGTGTCATCAAAATGGCTCTTCAAAATAAAACATGTTGTTGATGGAAGTATTGAGAAATATAAAGCAAGATTTGTCGCCCGTGGCTTTTCCCAGAAGGAAGGCATTGACTATGAAGAGACATTCGCTCCTGTGGCCAGATACACTTCGATCAGAACCATCACAGCTCTTGCAGCTAAGATGAAATGGAAGCTGCACCAGATGGACGTGAAGACAACTTTCATGAATGGTGTTATCGAAGAGGAAGTGTATATAGAGAAACCCCAAGGATTTGAGGTTGAAGACAGGAAGTCTCATGTTTGTAGATTGAAGAAAGCCTTATACGGATTGAAGCAAGCCCCTAGAGCTTGGTATGGCCGTATAGACAGTTTCTTGACGAGCTTAGGATTTACCAAGAGTAAAGCAAACTCAAATCTCTACTTCAAAATTCTGGATAATGAACCAGTAATATTACTACTGTATGTGGATGACTTATTCTTAACTGGAGAAGAAAAGCTCATCGCTGAATGTAAAAAGAGACTTGCCGCAGAATTTGAAATGAAATACCTTGGCCTAATGCATTACTTCTTAGGTCTTGAGGTATGGCAGAGTCCAGAAAGGATATTCCTTAACCAAGGGAAGTACATAGTCGAAATCTTAAAAATATTCGACATGCTAGAATGTAAGTCCATGAATACACCCATGGAAATGAAGTTGAAGTTGTTGGTCGATACTTCGTCAAACTTGATAGATGCCACACTATACAGACAAATTATTGGATCGCTGATGTACCTGACGAACACCAGACCAGACATTTGTTTTGCAGTGAACACCTTGAGTCGGTTTCTGGTAGAGCCTAGACGTGTTCACCTAATTGCTGCAAAACATGTGATGAGGTACCTTAAAGGTACACTGGATTATGGTCTCAACTATGATGGAGATCATGACTTCACATTGAGTGGATACACTGATTCAGATTAGGCAGGAAGCATTGCTGACAGAAAAAACACTTCCGGATGATGTTTCAGTTTGGGATCAGCCATGATCTCGTGGCAGAGTAGGAAGCAATCTAGTATTGCTCTCAACACAACAGAAGCAGAGTACATTACCGCATGTTCTGCTAGCTGCGAAGCTATACGACTTCGAAAGTTGCTGACTGGCTTATTTGACTTGGAGATGAGAGCAACCGTGATTCTATGTGACAACCAGAGCTGCATAAAGATGACAGAGAATCCTATATTCCACGACAGGTCGAAGCACATAGAGATCTACTATCATTTCATCCGTGACATGGTACAGAGAGGAGCCTTGAAGCTCCAATACATTAGCACAGATGAACATGTTGCTGATGTGTTGACCAAACCTCTATCTCGTGTAAAGTTTGAACACTTTCGAGATAAGCTTGGTATAGTTCGAAAGGACCCTCCCTGAAAGGGGGAGTATATATTTATATATTCCTTGCTTCCGACCTCGTTGTTAGATGTAAAGCAAGATGAGTCATTGCTTCTGACCTTGCTATTAGATGTAAAGCAATACATTGTGTGTTCCTTGCTTCTGACCTCGTTGTTAGACGTAAAGCAAGATGAGTCATTGCTTCTGACCTCGCTGTTAGACGTAAAGCAAGACACTGTGTGTATTCCTTGCTTTTGACCTAGTTGTTAGACGTAAAGCAAGATGATTCCTTGCTTCTGACCTTGTTGTTAGACGTAAAGCAAGATGATGATGTGTTCCTTGCTTCTGACCTAGTTGTTAGACGTAAAGCAAGATGATTCCTTGCTTCTGACCTTGTTTTTAGACGTAAAGCAAGATGATAATGTATACCTTGCTTCTGACCTAGTTGTTAGACGTAAAGCAAGATGTGACTGACACTGAGCTACCAGCTTATCAACTGTGACATTGAGCTAGTGTAGTACTGTGATGTGCCGACCTAGTGCTGTGATGAGGTATCATTTTTACTGATACATATTGATGTAGATGATGATGGCATTCTTTCAAGAATGACGATACTGCCGATGAAGAAAACTTCCAATGACTCATAAATATGCCAACCAATGTTCCAAGACGATATTGACGATACTGTCCTCCTGATGCCACTGATGATGCAGACCTCTCTCGCCTGATGCTGTTGAAGAATACCCTTCTTGTTAAGGGGGAGTGTTGAAATAATGTAACTGCAAAGAGTATTATTATTATTATTATTGATATATTATTTATAGGATTAATCCCCATTGTGGATTAATCATGTCGGTAATTGTATTAGGACCAAATCCCTTTTTGCAGATTGGTCAACGGACAATTGTAATAGGAAGAATAAGAAGTCGGCCCCAACAGTTATTATTGAGACCCAGAAAAATAATAAAGGTGGGTTTACCCACCCAGAGTGAGAGGTCGGCCCTGCCAGTGAAGACCCTTCACACGTGCCAGACTTGTATATATAGAGAGGCTAGCGCCTCACTTTATCACACAACTCACTTGCTCATTCTTAAGAGGCAAGCTGCAACTTACCAGTTGGAGAGAGGGAGAAGAGTGGCGCATCTTTTGGAGAGGACTATCTGTATTGGTTTGAGTTATCTCTTGACATTGTATTTGCAATTTATGATAAGGAAGTTTTTGCTGGGTTTTCTTCCCCTAGGGGGTTTCCCAGGATAAATGTTGTGTCTCTTGTGAATGTGTATTTCTCAGTGATCTTGTTCTTATGTTGCTCTTATCTATTGAAATGCAAAGAACTTTAATAATGGCGTAAACATTAACAATATCTCTAGGCATCAGTCACATCCTCTAAGTCGCAAATGGGATAAGTATGCATGCATGGACATCCTCTACAGATGCCACATTGAAGATTCTAAAATGAATTCTCATTTCATCACTTTTTGAGCATCTTTTCACTTGATTAGAGGGTCGACCCACACGTGTGGACTTTATGATAATTGTGGGGTGTTTTTATGAGTTGATTTGACTTGCAAGGGCACTTTACATGCCTTGTGGAGGATCTTTTCTTGAGATGAGGACGTGGTCACACCTTGGAGGAATGTTTTGAGCATTACTGATCACATTTAGAGGATCCATCCACTTCTCGAGGTATTATTCACCCTTTATAGGAGGTTGTTCCACATAAAGAGGCTAGACGTTGACACTTTTCTTGCACACGATGCTTGTACACCATGATTTGAGGCCTTGACTACACTTTTTCATGGAACATTGAGCTACTTGAGAAATTCGACCCCTCTTCTATGGGACAACCCCCCTTCTCATGAGGGTTTTATGTGCATGTGGCATATTTTACTTGTATTTGACTTAGTATCTTTCTTTGTGTGGATGAAAAGTCACTTTTTGTGAGTCTCCTAGGATAATTTTAGAGAGATAGAAAATAATAAAGAATGAGAAGGATGTAGAAGGCTCATCTATAAATAGAGGCTCTCTTCTCATTCCAATTTGTTGTTGTTGTTGAACATTTGAGAATACAATTTATTGAAGATCTACCCATTGGATGTTTTGGTGTCAATTCTTGGATTGATCTCTTTCTTGGTTATTTTCTTGGTGCATTAAATATTTGTTATGGTGATTCAAGACTTCAACTAGATTTCAAGATCAATCCAATTGGAGGGTTAATATACCACTTAGAGAGGAAATGTTTTAGGTTTTGTTTCTTCCTTCTTCTCTTGTTAGCTTGGATAAGTGCTTAATCCATTTCTTTGTTTTTCCTCTTCATTCCTTGACAAGTTTTTTATGTGTTTTGATCAAGTTATAATTGATCTTGTTGGTGAAGTTTTTTTCCCTTGAGGAATACCTTCTTTTAGGACCGCGGTCCTCTTATCTTATCTTGATTGGGTTAGAGATTATTCTACCCTCAAGGTTCTAATCTCTTACCCTAATCCTTAAGATAGAAGTGACCAATTCTTAGAGGGCATCTTTCTTGACCCCATAAGCCCTAATTGGAGAAATCCCTAAAATTCAAAATCTTTTTGTTTGTTTGTTTGTTTGTTTAGAAGGAAATCTAACCGTGAAAAATCAAATAATATATTTACTTAGATTTGTTTCATTGTCTAGTGTAAAGTTAACGGTTAATTTTATTTCATAGACAAGTTTATTCTAGGGTTTATGCTTAATTGTTGATATCTAACCCCAAGGAAGAAAAAACGACCCTATAAAAAATAGCTTCAAGGTCTTATCTAATGTTTTGTTAGATGATTTAAGGTATTTCTCAAATATGGAAATTAAATTGCAGCAATAAAAATCAGATTTGGTGAAACCCTAAGGCTAGGGTTTGGTACTTCAAGCTATATTCTTACTCACACCTAGCCTCTACTTCATTCCTAGATTGTTTATACAAGTTTATCTTACATACATAGTGGTGAATTTGATCTCTAAAGTGCTAATAATTGTGTTTAATTTACTTAGATATTTATTTGGTGAATTCCAAGTGCTAACTTGCAAAAACCTAGGGGGATTCACCATCTATTCTACAAGTTATTGCTTAGTTAATGGTTATACATCTTTAGATATTGTTTATAACACTTTTTGGGTTGTTTTTGCATAGAATATCTCTTTCTCAAGTGGAAGCATTCAAGACATCTTGCTCCCTAGTGCATAACCTCTCTCTTGGATGGTCTTCTCATGCTCTAAATCTGAAAGTTATGTGTTTTTTACAATAAAACATATTTAGAGGTTTAGGGACAACCTTAATCTTGTCCTCTCTTAGTATGTAATCAATTGGTATTCACAAGCACACATCACACAATCAATTCATGTTAATTGTCTTCACTATTTTCTCCCTAAAGTAGCTTAAAAGTGGTTCTAACCTCTTGGAAGTTTCATTGGTTGAGAGATAGATATAAATGAAAATATGAAGTTGCTAGTGTTGTTCATTTTACATATCAGATTTAGCAGACACATCCATTAGTTCCTAACTCTCTCTTTCAAGTGGATTATACTTCTGGTTATTGATATTGTCCTAGTTGTATATCTTTAAAGCATTTAATCATTTATTGGAATCCTTGTGCATGGCCTTGTTATACACAGTGTGGATTCATTGAAGTAAATCATAAGTTTGCATAGTTTTAATTCACTTAAATAGGTTTACTTAATCAAATAGGGATACCCCTCTTGGATGCTAGGAGATGACCTAAAGTGAAGTGGAAAGTGTACTAAGGTGACACTGGTGCACTTCCCATTTTGTTTCCCCAATTAGCACATGTGTTGGGACTTTTCACAAGGGTGATAATTCAAGTGGTAACATTTTTGGCATCATTGTCAGGGATAAAATTCCATATCCTAGTTTTTGTTGGATTTGTTATTGTATGTGTATCTTGATGAGATTGTTGTGAATGCTAATATTGATTGTCTCATCTGGTGACTCCACTTAAAGAAAATATAACAAAGAGATACTCTACAAGAACTAATTGCCAAGGTATTGTTGATCTTGTGCCTCAACCTGAGCTTTCTTAGAGAAGAAGAAGATATAGGCATAAGACAAGAGAAGTAAAAAATCAATTAGGACTTGAATCTGTGCAAGATATAAGAAGATTGTTTACCGATAATTCAAGTTTCCTAATTCAAAATCAAATGGTTTCTCCTTGGTTCACTGTTTTTTATAAGCCATTTGATTTCACTAACATTGCAGTTCAACCTCATGATTTACCTGCTTCAATGGAAAAAATACATGTTTTTCATGTATGATGTCGGTGCTAAAGAACATTGAGAGACATTTATGGATTATGCTAGAAGTATTGGAATTGCTCATCTTGATGTCCTCTTTAAATGTTTTTCTTTATCATTGAATAAAGAATATAGAAATTGGTTTCTTGGATTGCCTAACAATAGCATAAATTCTCTTGATGCTTGTAGAAACGATTTCTTTGACATATGGTTGGAAAGAAAAGATAGTAGGTTTATTTTGAATGCTTTGACTAATACGAAAAGAAATGAAAATGAGACTACGAATGAATTTAATACTAGATTTGATAAAGTTGTTCAAGACATCCCTCGTACTCATCAACCTACCCATGCCTCCATCTTGTTGTATTACCTAAATTCTTTCCAAGGCCAATTTATTTTTCTTTATAAATGAAGCTAAGAAGAATACTAAGAGTTTGGATGACAATTGGACCCAATCAGGGAAGTCAAATATCTTAAACCCTCCTAATGCTAGAGTTGATCCTAAACCCAAAGTTGTTCATACCGCTGAGCCTGCTTCTGATCCTTTCATCACCATCTTGGAGAGAATGAAAATGTTAGAGATGAATTTCACACAAACAACAAATGCATTGGAGAATAAAGTAGTTCAACCCTAGAGAAATCAACAACAAAACAAGTTTCCTCTTATAAATGGGTGTCGGGTCCCTCCTCCAAATCAAAGACCTCCCACAACTTTAGAGCCAACTAATATGCTTGACCATGATATTCCTTACTATTTTCAAGATTTCAAGTTTCCATGATGAAAATACGTGGGCCATATATATTGAATTGATGAAGGCAAGTTCTCAAACTAATGATGGATATCTAGACTCTTGTAACAATGTGTCTGATGGAAGAAAAACATTCCACTTATCCCAATAAAATATGCAACAAGTTAAGGACAAGTCCATAGAAGCACAGAAGACAATTGAATTGTTTGGTGAGAATCCCTCCCTTGAAAAAATCAAAAGAATGTATTCTAATATATATAAGAGTATAACTTATCAAAGAATAAGAGGTAACCCTCCTCAAGGAGATCAAGTCCTCCAAAATTTTCTAAGAAAGACAATCAGCCTATAGGACCAAGTGTGGATATACCTTAGAGTGATCCTTCGAGGAATAACCCTTTTAATCTAAAGATGGATGTAACCGGTTGGTTGGGTAATGCTAAGGTGCATATTCCCATTGTTGAGTTAGCAACGATTCCTTATGTAAGAGCACACATTAAGGAAGTTTTGTGTCTTACGGTAATGATTCAATCAACCCAAGTTGTAGATGAAAGTAATGATGCCCCTATTATTCTCCAAACAATCAATCAAGAAAGAAGGAAGAACCCAAGCCATCAACCCTTTTTCATATCTTTGGTGGTTGGTTGATTATTATTGCTTAACTGTATCTTGGATTCTAGAGCCTCCACCAATGTAATGTCTCTTAGTGTGATAAATAAATTGGGATTGAAAACCAGAAGACCATATAGAAACATTTGTACAATGAATTCCAGAGAAGTAAAGGTTTGTGGCTTGATCAAGGATCTTCGTGTGAGTTTGGCAGTTTATCAAGATATCTCTCTGACTATGGATGTGATTTTTATTGATGTTCTGGATGCTTGAGGAATGCTTTTGTCTCGTAATTGGGTTGTTTATCTTGGAGATAACATCCAAATGGACCTATATTATGCTACAATTCTCACTTGTAAGAATACATGTGTGACTTTGCATCGTGAACAAATGATAAAGTATAATGTGGAAGACATGTTAGATCTTATGAATGAATTGGTTTGCTATGAGGAAGACTTAGGATCTTACATTGTGCTTGAAACTGAAATAGATCCCCGAGAAGATGTTAATATCGTTTGGAAAATGATCTTTGATGGAGCTAAGTCTAGAATAGTTTATGATGCAAGAATTGTGTTCACATACCCTTAAGGTAATACCTTAGGATATGCCTTCTACTTATATTTTGAAGCAATGATCATCGTGGTTGAATATGAAGAAATTTTTCTTGGATTGAATTTGGCCGAGGATATGGGAATTAAGATTTTGAAAATCCAAGGTGACTATGATCTGGTGATCCTACAAGTTAAGAATCAATTTGGATGAAAGAATGATAGATTGAAAAGGTATAGAAATGCTAGGTGGGATTCCATGGAATGGTTTGATGTGTTGTCTTTAGAAGAATAACCTAGAATGTTTAATGAGAAACCTAATGATTTGGTTGTAGTCACTTCAAATCTTCAACTGTGTAAATATTTACTGGAAGGTGGGAAGTTAGAGATCATATTTAGACCTTATGTTCCCAAAAATATTGAACACTGGCAAGTTTTTGACAATGATTCCCAAATCATAAGATTTATGAACAAAATACAAGAGTTTGTTGAAAATGAGATTGATTGTAGAGAAGAAGTAATGGAATATTAAGAGCAATTAAAGTATAATAAGATTATTGTGGTCTCTTTCCTTTGGAAAGAGTGTTTAATAGATATGACATGTACAAGGAAAACAAATAGATGGTCAAGCCTAACGAGTACATGGAATTTAATATTGGTTCCCAAAAAAGTCCTAAGATCTTAAAAATTGGCAGAGTAACTCCAAGTGAATAAAGAAGGGAAATTGAAAATTTGATCAAAGAATAGAGATGTCTTCGCTTAATATTATGATGACTCGAAAGCTTATAAGGGAGACATCATCTAGCATACGATAATGTTAAAGGAAGGAGGCCAACCTTTTTGAAAAAATTCGAGACAAATCAACCCAAAGTTGGATCCCCACATTAAAAAAGAATTGCAAAAGTTTCTTGAAGCCAAGATAATTGCACTTGCAAGACATTCAACTTGGGTCTCCAACCTTGTGGTGCTAATAATGAAGACAGGTAAGATAAGACTATGTGTTGATTTTAGGAATCTAAATGTGTTATCATAAAAGGATAATTATCCATTTCCTAACATGGAGCATTTATTGCAAAGAATCACAATATTGGCAATGTTATCTTTGTTAGATGGATTCTTAGGTTATAACCAAGTGTGAGTGAATGAAGATGATAGACATAAGACTGCTTTTACCACACCTTGGGGCACTTTTGAATATTTAAGGATGCCTTATGGCTTGCTCAACGCAGGTGCCACATTTCAAAGAGACATGGATTATGCACTCAAAGATCTTATTGGAAAAATAATCGATATTTATGAAGATGATCTAACCCTCAAGGAAAGGCACTCTCATGTTGGACACCTTAGACAAATATTTGAGAGGTGTCACAAGTATGGAATATCATTGAACCCAAATAAGTTGAAGTTTAGCGTTCTTGAAGGAAAGCTCCTTGGTCACATTGTTTCAAAGGATGGGGTAAAGGTTGACCTTGAAAGGATTAAAAGTATCAAAGAAATCCCATTACCATGAAGCAAGAAAGATTTGCAATTGTTTTTTAGCGAGATCAATTTTATCTGAAGATTTATCCCAACTTTTGTTGAAATAACTAAGTCCTTAACCAAGTTGCTTAAGAAAGATGTTGAATTCAAATGGGATGAAGATGGAAAGTCATATTTTGAATATATCAAGGAGGCCACTGTGAAATCCCCTATGTTAGTAATTCTAGATTATTTGAAGTATTTCCAAGTTTCTCTTTTGTCTTCGAGGATACCATCGTAGGTGTGTTTCTACAAAAAAATGATCAAGGTCAAGAGCAACATATATCATTTATGAGTAAATATCTTAGAGATGCCAAATTCAAGTATTGCACTACAGAGAAGAAAACCTACATTATTGTTAAGTCTCTCAAGAATTTTAGGACTTATACGGGTTACTCAAAGATATATGCATATGTTCCCCACTCTATAATAAAAGATCTTTTGGCTCAACAATATTGTTTGGGAACTGGAGGCAAGTGGGTGTCTAAGATTCAAGAGTATGATTTGGAAATTAAACCCACAAAGTTTATCAAGGGCCAAGGATGAACCCAAATGATGGAAAAAGGAAACAAAGTTTCCCTTGGAATTAAAGAAGGATCATCCCCCGTGATCTCAATCATATAAGAAGAATTGAAATATCATGATTGGTATTCAAACATCATTTATCACCTTAAGAATTTTACAAGTATGAATCATCTAATAGATCATAAATGAAGAGCATTGAGATTAAAGGTCTCCAAATTTTGTTTCACCTGCCAAGGTGTTGGATGGAGAAATCCAAATGGATTGATCGTCCTATGCATAGACCCTGAAGAATATAAGAAATTGATGGATGAATTTCAGAAGGGGCTATGTTGTGACATCATGAGAAGAACCACTACCCACAAGATTATAAGACGTGGTGATCATTGTTGGGTATGTGTTATACTCTTTGCATGTGCGTGTGTGTGGGCGCGTCAGATACGACAACTGCGTCTGACGATTAAGGGATTTGTAAATTAATCCCGGATTAAGGGATTAGGGTTTTGGTATCTACGGAATACCTAAAAACATTGTATATATTGTATGGCGAATGGTGAAATTCGATATAATGAAAATAAGAAAGGTTTTCCCGGTTGAGGGTTTCCGGTATAAAATCTCTGTGTACTCTGTGTATGATCCATTGATTAATTTCTATATTGCTTAAGAATCTATATGAATCGATTTACTTCGCATGTTTAAAACTTACATGTGGTATCAGAGCTTGTTTTTGGCTTCAGAGGGATGCCTTTGTTGTTGAGGGTTTGGCTCGGTCTTGATAGATCAAGTTTATCTTGGGTCTGTGATGAACCTGGGTTTAGTGGGAGATTTTGCAGTGGAGATTCGAGTAAAGAAAGAGGACTGGCGAGATCATCTAGAATCGAGATAGAGAAGTTCAACGGTAAAAAAATTGAGCTATGGAAGCTCAAGATGGAGGACCTTCTTGTAGACAAAGAACAATGGATCGTTGTGGATCGTGGTACACAGCCTACTGGTACACCATCTACAAGCACACAGGCTACTGGTACACAACCTACCAGTACACAAACTACTAGTACACCAGCTACTGGTATGTCGAAGGAAGATTGGGACAAGTTGGACAGAACAACAAGGAGTACTATTCGACTCTGCTTGGCAGATTCGGTGTTGTTGAATGTCTCAAAAGAATCTACAGCCAAGGAACTATGGGATAAGTTAGGGAATTTGTATCAATCAAAGTCCCTGGTAAACAAGTTGTTTCTTCGAAAGAAGCTGTATCATCTTAGGATGGAAGATGGAGATTCTGTGACAGAACATCTAAATGCCTTTAATACTCTGGTAAGTCAACTTGGATCTGTTAATATTACGATTGCAGAAGAAGATACATGTATTACTTTTTTATGTTCTTTGCCAGACTCTTGGGATAACCTGGTTGTAGCAATAGGTAGTACCACTCAATCTACATTGAAGTATGAGGATGTAATTGCATCCTTGTTATCTGAAGAGATGAGGCGAAAAAGCATGGATGGTCACAACACAGATGCTTTATTTGTAAGAGGGCGTACCCAAGACAGGAACCCTGGTAAGCCTTCGTGATGGAGATCTAAATCTGCAGGTAGATCTAGGTCTCTAGGAAAATCTTTGAGGAAATGCTGGAAGTGTGGTAAAATAGGGCATTATAAGAAAGATTGCAAGTATAAGAAGGTTGAAAAACCAAAGGGATCTGATAGTACCTCTTCCACGGAGGCGAAAACCTCCACTACAGAAGGAGGTGATGTTTACCTAGCATCTACAAGTACACATGCAGACCATGATGTATGGTTGATCGACTCAGGTGTATCATACCATATGAATCCTCACAGGGAGTGGTTCTCTGAATATGAAAAATATGATGGTGGTGATGTATTCCTAGGAGATGACTCGACAACAAAAATCTTGGGACGTGGAAGGGTTAAGTTGTTGCTAAACGATGGAAGGATTAGAACTTTTCCTGGGGTTCTACACATTCCAAAACTAGCCAGGAGCCTAATATCTGTAAGCAAGTTGAGTGATGCAGGAGTGAAAATTGTATTTGAAAAGAACACTTGCAAGATGGTACGAGGAGAAATGGTGTTGATGAAGGGAGTTCGTTGTGGAACTCTGTACAAGTTGTTGGGAAGCACTTATACTAATGGGTGTAACAATTCTGTTGTCCTTGAGCAGAAAAATGAAGGAGACAAGACCAATACTGTCCCAGAAAAGAAGACCATGTTGTGGCATCAAATACTGGGGCATATTGGAGAAAAGGGCCTTCGAACACTACACGGTAAAGGTATGATTGAAGGTATGTCTAATTGTACTTTGGATTTTGATTTCTGTGAAAATTGCATATATGGTAAACAAAATCGAGTAAGATTCCCATTTGGTGCTACAAGAGCAAAGGGGATCTTAGAGTTGATACACAGTGATGTGTTTGGACATGTTCCCGTTAGATCCCTAGGTAAATCTGTGTATTATGTTTCATTCATAGATGATTTTTCAAGGAACACATGGATTTATTTTCTTCGAAAGAAATCTGAGGTATTTGATAAATTTAAAGAGTTTAAGGCTCTGGTAGAAAATTAGACAGAGAAGAAAATAAAGGTATTGTGAACAGATAATGGTGGAGAATTCTGCGGAAATGAATTCGAAGAATTCTGTAAGAAGTGTGGTATAGCAAGGTAGAAGACTACTCCATACACTCCTCAACAGAATGGAGTTGCAGAAAGGATGAACAGGACACTGATGGAAAAAGAAAAGAGCATGCTCAGCGGTGCCGGGTTAGGACAAGAATTCCGGGCAGAGGCAGTGAGTACAACATGTTACCTGGTCAATCGATCACCTTCATCAGCGTTGGATGATACAACTCCACACGAGGTATGGTTTGGATAGAAATCCTCTCTTCAACATCTTAGAGTGTTTGTTTTTTATGCTTATGTACATGTTCCAAAGGAAAATAGGAGTAAGTTGGATAATAAAGCTGAAAAGTGTATCTTTATTGGTTATAAAGATGGTGTGAAAGGTTATAAGATTTAGAACCCAGAAACCAAGAAAATTGTTTACAGTCGAGATGTTGTTTTCAGAGAGGTAAAAGATGTGTCCAAACAGGAA
>ML777279.1:1105587-1140069 GCA_009831015.1 Picea engelmannii | reverse complement strand
AGTTTTGAGCAGGTATATGTCAAAACCAGGGAAGGAGCATTGGACAACAGTAAAGAGGGTCTTCAGGTATCTTCGTGGCACCACCAGTTATGGATTGTGCTACCAAGGAAGACCGGGATTGGACAGAGTGGTGGACATACATGTCTTTGTTGATGCAGACTGGGCTGGAGATTTGGATCGCAGAAGATCTACAAGTGGGTATGTGTTTAACCTATTTGGATGAGCAATCAGTTGGATGAGCAAAAGACAGGCTGCAGTGGCACTCTCAACTACAGAAGCTGAATACATGGCAACCACTCATGCAAGCAAGGAAGCAGTATGGTTACAAAGATTGTGTTTAGGTATTGGGTTGGTACAACAAGCAATGATATTAGACTGTGACAGTCAGAGTGCAATATTCCTGGCAAAGAACCCAGCTTACCATTTGAAGACAAAGCATATTGATGTTTAGTATCACTTTGTGAGAGACATGGTTGAGGAAAAGAAGGTGTCGCTGGAAAAGGTTGACACTTTGAAGAATGCTGCAGATTCAATGACAAAGTCTGTGAGCACATAAAAGTTCTCCTGGTGTAGGGTAACAATGGGCATTGCTGCCCTGGATTGTTGACTATATAATCCCCTAGACCCCTGGATGAAAAGAAAACAACAAGTGGGAGAATGTTGGGTATGTGTTATATTCTTTGCATGTGTGTGTGTGTGGGTGCGTCAGATACGACAACTGCGTCTGACGATTAAGGGATTTGTAAATTAATCCCAGATTAAGGGATTAGGGTTTTGGTATCTACAGAATGCCTAAAAACATTGTATATATTGTATGGCGAATGGTGAAATTCGATATAATGAAAATAAGAAAGGTTTTCCCGGTTGAGGGTTTCCGGTATAAAATCTCTGTGTACTATGTGTATGAGCCATTGATTAATTTCTATATTGCTTAAGAATCTATATGCATTGCTTTACTTCGCAGGTTTAAAACTTACAATCATGGGTCGACTATAATTTCAGAAGCCCACAAGTTTGTAAGATCATTTTAGCCTTGTTAGAGCTTCATAGGGAAGCAAAAGCTAGTTTATCTCCCTTTGTAGCCAAATATAGTGGAAGCACCCTTCCAACAATGGGGCCTTGATTTTATAGGAGAGTTTAAGGACAATTCCAAAAATGGTTATAAATGAATTCTCACAGCCACTAGTTGCTTCACGAAGTGGGTTGAAGCCATACCAACCAAGAGGGTCGTTGATAAGGTTGTAATGGAATTTTTGGAAGAAAAGATCATCACTCATTTTGGAGTGCTAAAAAATATCATCATTGACAATGACAAATATTTCGGTTCTTCAAAGTCTTCAACCTTTTGTTTCGACTACAACATTGTCCTATCCTGCTCCTCCAACTATTACCCTCAAGGAAATGGTCTTGTTGAGTCAAGTACTAAGAATTTGATGACCATTATTAAGAAGACTGTGGGGGACAACAAGAAACGTTGGGATAATAAGTTGAAGTGTGCACTATGAGATAGTAAAAAAACTACTAAAAACTCCTCTAGAAAAATCCCATTTGAGCTAGTTTACAGGATGGAGGTAGTGTTTCCAATGCACCTGAAGATCCTAGTTTACAATATAATGAAACAATTATCCTCCAATCAAGGTACAATAAAAACATAATCAACCAAATGATCGATATTGATGAGAATTGAAGAGGCACCTTTGATAATCTAGCAAGGAGTTAGGAAAAGATGAAGATAAAATTCGATAAGAAGGATCGCCCAAGAAGTTTCCAGAAAGGTGATATTGTTCTCATGTAGAACATAAGAAATGAAAAGGTGGGTAAACTATTGAGAAAGTGTTTTCATTGATGTCAAAGTGGTTACATGTATGAATGGGTTGAACTACAAGAAGAAACTCAACTACATGAATTCAATATTCCGGTAGTGACTGTTGAACTACAGGAAGCAACTCAATTACATGAACTCAGGATTTTGGTAACTACGTGTTGAACTACAGGAAAAAACTAAACTACAAGAACTCGAGATTCTAGTAACTACATGTTGAAATACATGAATCAATTCAACTATAGGAACTCAAGATTTCGGTAACTACATTTGGAACTACATGAAGCAACTAAACTATAGGAACTCGGGATTCTCAGGTAACTATGTGTTGAACTACATGAAGAAACAATAACTATGTGTCGAACTAAAGGAATTCATGATTCCAGTAATAAGGCAATCTGAAATGGTCTTTTGACGTCGTCAAGGTATTGACGTGGTCAAGGTATTGACATGGTAAAAAAAATACTATGGGATTATACCATAGTTTTGATCTTTCTATGGGAAACAAAACCATTGTAAAAACTAGTATAAATATCTTATAAAATTGAAGAGTAGTAGTGAGTGAAGAATGAAGAAGAGTGGGTTAATATGAGTTAGGGCCAAGGAGAAGATCAGAGGAGTTAGAGTTTTCAGAAGAAAGAGTGCAGCTATGCTAAAGATCTGAGTGTGAGAAATAAGACTACAGGGACAAAGTGTTGAAGATCAAGACTGTATGAACAAAATGTTGTAGATCAAGACTACATGCACACATGTTGTAGATCAAGACTGTAGGAACATAATTCTATAGATCAAGGCTGCAGGAACATAATGTTGTATATCGAGACTGTAAGAAAAAAATGTTGTAGATCAATACTGCAGGAACAAAATGCTATAGATAAATATTGCAGGAACAAAGTGTTGTAGATCAAGACTGGATGTACATAGTACTAAAGATCAAGATTGCAGAAGTAGAGGGATGTATATTGAGACTGCAGGTACAGAGTGTTGAATATCAAGACTGCAGGAACAAAGAGTTGTAGATCAATATTGCAGGAAAAGAGTTTTATAGATCAATACAGTAGGAACCGAGTGTTGTAGATCAAGACTACAGGAACAGAGTGCAATATCCATATCATAGTGTTATGCTGAAAATCAGAGTGTTGTAGATCAAGACTGTAGGAACATACTGTTGTAGATCAAGCCTACAAGAAATTAGTGTTGAATATTAGAGATAAGATTAGAAATATTTTAAGGGGATTGGAGTCTTTTGCAAGTGGGTGGTTGCAAAACCTTAAAATGGCATTGGTGTCTCCTGCACGTGAGTGCTTACAAAAAACAAAAAAAGGGGATTGGTGCCTCCTACAAGTGGGTTCTTGCAAAAACAACAAAAAATGGGATTGGTGTCTCCAACAAGTGGGTGCTTGCAAAGATTGTAATCATAGGTTGGATCCTAGATTATATTAAAATATTTTTTTTTGTGGTTTTCTCCCATATGGGTTTCCATGTTAAATATATGGTGTTATGTGTTTAAATGTATTTTTGAATGATGTTTTTCTTCCCTTTAAAGTTATTACATGTTTAAAAAGAATAATAAGTAAAAATATTGATTCACCNCCCCCCCCCCCCCCTCTCTCAGTATTCAACAATTGGTATAAGAGTATATTAATTCAGTGAAAACCTAACAACTGGAAGGAAGATCCTTTAGGAAAAATGGCCAGTCAAGATCTTTCTTCTTCAACCATACCTCCTCTATTCAATGGAACAAATTTTACTTTCTGGAAAATCAGAATGAAGACCTACCTTATGTCACTTGGCATGCAGATCTCGCAGATTGTGGTATATGGATACAAACCCCCAAAAAATCCTCCAACTGACGAAGATGGTAAGAAATATTACTACATTAATGAAAAATACCTAAATTCCATCCAAGATGGACTTGCAAAAATAAAATTTGTTAAAGTAATGCAGTATAAATCAACAAAAGAGACGTGGGACAAACTAGTAAAAAATTATGAAGGAGATGCTAAGGTAAAGTTGTCCAAACTTCAAACTCACATAATACAATTTGAAAGTATAAGAGTGAGTGAGGATGAGAACATCACTAGCTTCTTTCTTAGAGTAGATGAGGTTGTAAACACCATGAAAGGGCTAGGTGCAAATATTGATGAAGTTGTAATAGTTTAGAAGGTATTGAGATGTCTTCCATCAATACTTGATGCAAAAGTTTCTTCTATAGAAGAACTACATGGCCTAGATAAAATGACTATGGATAGGCTCCATGGAATACTCATTGCCTATGAGGCGAGGACCAAGAAAAAACAACCAAACCTAAAAGAATCATTTTTCAAGGCATAAACCAAATCACAAGAGCATCAAGATCATAACTACTCCAACCACATCTTTGATGAAGAAGAAGCCAACTTTGTGAGAAAGATACAAAGGGGCTCTGGAAAATATAAAGGTATGCTGCCATTCAAATGTTTCAATTGTGGTAAAATAAGTCATTTTGCATTTAAATTCCCATACAAAGAAAACAACACTGATGAAAAAGAAGAAAAAGGTAAGAAAAAATCTAGGAAGAGTAACAATAAAAGTTTTTTTAAGAAGAAAATATTTTACTCGAAAGAGGATAGCATTAGTTCCTTTGATGTTGAAGAAGAATATGAATCTGATACAAGCCAAGATGAAAATATTCTCATGTCACTTGAGCATCAGATTTCTGATCAAGAGAAGACCGACATAGATGAAGGTGAGGCAATGGCATGGGGGCTTCACTCAATGAAATTGTGACATAGCACGTTCATTTGTGGGATATCAAAGAATACCCCTAATTTCACTAGATATTGAAAAAAACACCGTAAAATCCTTTTTTTGACCCCTGCTTCCAATACATATGTACAATTTTAAAACCCCCTATTTTTACCAGATATTATAGGTATCCATTTTTTTCATGGCATTTTTAATACCCCTTTTTATTTCTATGCTTAGAATGGAAACATGACGGAAATCTTATACACTCGCAAATCACAAATCATAAACGTAATTAAAAAATAAGCAAACCTCAGTGTAGTGACATCCAACCTATTGGAAATAGATGCACACAAGATTAAGCATCGTCAAAGAAAAGAGCAAGTAGAGGATAACTGACAAATTATAAAGTAGGTGAAATGATTGGCCTTAACAACTTACACCAAAACATGGAAGTGAGCTATAAAATACAAGTGAACTCAAATAGTGAAAGAAGATTATCTTTAAATGGGGGCTTCAACAATTTTAAGACAAAGTAATTAAAAAATAAATAATCATGTATTCTTCATGTAAGATAAACCAACTCTTGTATATATAATACAAATTACTTTAATTATTATTCAATCAATCGAACTATAAAAAGAGCATCGTTGTTTCCCTATTTGTTTTAGATTGGATGATTTTCATATGAAGATTTTGAAGATAATAAATATAGGTATGAATTTTAGGATAAGGATCAAGATGGTAAGACATTAGGAGAACACCTACATAAAAATGGGATGAATTGGATAACAAAATAATTGATAGCTGAATTTTACAAGAATAGTGTGTCCCCCAAAGAGCGGGGAAAACACAAATTCCATGGACTACATTACATCCACTGCATAGTACAAAACACTATGATACGTTGTAGGAAAATGTGTCCCCAAGGGCATTGATATTGTGTCCATCTATTGACAAACAATACAAATTGAATAAATTTGCACAATTATACTTTCTGGACAAAGCTAAATATAATGGATAGGACATTAAAATTAAGACTCCTCAAGTTTAGTTTCATTTTTACATGCTCAACCCTACATGGTACTTTACTTGGAAATTCAATCTGAAAAATAGTCTACTAGTAAATTGAATGACTTGCTACCTTAAAATTCACCCCATGCAATTATTTAAAAAATTCAATGTTTTTAAAAGTTAAGAGTAACACATTTTTTTGTAACTCTGTTATTCTATAAAACTAGCATAAAACTCTCTAAATGTAGGTCTAGTATGCACCTGAAGTTTGCATATGTATCCAATATTTGACACATCAACCATTTGTGTGAACTCAAGACATGCATCCTCGACATTTGCAATCTCGAGGGGCATATCAGACCTAGGTTTAAATAGGATTGTGCTTATGTCAGTAGTCATTCCACCCAATGCGTCATCTAGATTCTATGCACAAACACCAAGAGTTTATGAATCACTCACCACTTCCACCTAGGTTGTAGAATATACCTTGCTTCTCTTGTTGCAATAAAATATATAAAAAAATTATTTGTAGATGAAAACTAAACGACAAACTGGAATTTATTCAATATCGACAAAGAAAATGAGGATCTCAAATACTATTGAAAAAATAAATTAGTTGCCTAAAAATATAAAAATCACCAGTGGTTTGTTGTTTGTGTATGGTATTAAGTACAATCAATTATAACAACTTGTTATGTAGTAGTTCTAAAAAATGCCCTTGCAAAACAAAGCTTGTGATCAAATGTTGAGAGGAAAAACCCATTAGGCTACTTTCTTATAAAATATTATAACGAGCAATTTTCTTACAATTTATATATTAGACTATACATTAGATAAATCATCCCTCTCCCACATGGTTGTTTTACTTCTACATACATCTACCTTGCATACCCTTTGCACCAGTATTCCATGTAGAAAAAATATCACTAGTAACTTCAAAATCCAAATAGGGCTCTCTAGTAACTTTGAAAATATCAAGAAAATATATTCATTGAATAAGATACTATCCTTCAAGTGGTTATTCCATTGATATCAAGGATTTTTTTTCATGAAAATGAAACTACAACTTGAAAAGAAGACAACATAGTTGTGAACTCGGACACCATTCAAATGCCTAGAATAACAAACATGTCACATATATTAAATTAACCATAATTTCAGACACCTTTGACATGTTGTTATTTTGCTAGTGTCTTGCTGAGTAGAATAGGTAAAAAAACATAACAAAAACTTGAATTACTCAGAAAGAAGAATTCTGCAACTCAAAATTGCATGCAAAACATAAATTCCACTTCGATAGGGATCCACTATTCAGAATGTTAAGGCCTTCATTGCATGCTTACAAGACACACCATTCACTGTCATTTTATTTTTTAAATGTTGCATTAAAATATATTTACATCTAATACATTTCATGAACTATCCAACACAAGAAATCATCATTGAAGCATTCCATTTACCCTTTGAAAACGAAACATTTTTGACATTACCTGAGTAAACTTAGACTTGTGAGTATTCAAAATAGTTGATTGAACTGAGTGCATGAGTGTATCATAGACCTATTCACAAAGACAATGGAAAGAATTTAGATGTCAAGAAAAAAATAGATCAATTATGCATGTTTTTGAAAAAAAACCAACTTTAGTTGACCAACAACATAATTCAAGCTGGCTAAATAAATAATAATTTCACCTGTGGCAGACGACTCTCATCAACACATAATTTCATATGCTCCAAAGTCATTTCCATTAATACATCCATCTTCTTTTCAACACTCGCCAAACTCTGCATTTGCCTACAACCCAAGTCAACCAAATGCAATTAAAGAAAAAATTGTACAAATGAGAAGAATTGCATATGTCCCAGAACATGCAAGCTAGTTACTGTAGTTCAAATTAATTTCAAGGAAACATTGTGCAAGTGATTCGGATTTATGAGCGGAATGAAATTAAACCATAGATTTATAATATTAACAGAGAGACACAGTGAGAAATAACATAGATACAATAAACCTTGGTTTCTATTAAATAAGAAATATGTTGAAAACTGTAAAATGCAGACTGAAAACAAGCTTGCTAGAATGGTGGCAGCTTATCTTTGAGAAGAGATGTGATGGATATGATCATTCGCAAGAAGATGAGTACAATGAGGCTCTGAATGATTTTTTATAACAAACATGAATTCCAAAACCCTAGACATCCAAAAATCTAACCCTAGGAGATGAAGCGCCAAAAGTCATGTGGGCCCCGTTGGGGTAAGTTAGTACATGAACTTCCCGGGGTCGTAAATTTTGCATATGATCTCCGTTTAGGGCACATGATAGCTCGTTGGAAAGGTATTAATGAGGAGCTTCATTTAGGGGTCTCAATGAGAATCATTGGCAATATTTGTAGTTCCTAATCATGAAAAAACATCGTTTAGGCCCTCAAAATGGCCTCGGAAGTTCAGGAATCGAAAAAATGCTAAAAGTAGTAAGTTTCCAAAAAAATGTTTTAAGCCAATTGGATAAGGTGGGTGGCCACCGAGATCCTCCTGGATCAATATTTCCCCCTTAGGAAACAATGGTCTCCATTGCGTTGAGTGCCCCCATCATATGAGAAAATTTCTGTTGAATTTGGCCTCGGGTGAGTCACTTGCCTTCATGCAAGAGTTGCCTTGCTTTGACAACCTGATAAAGCTGGATCCTCTGCTGGAGAGTTCCCTTGACCTGTGCATCCATGATTTTATTAGTGGATTCATGTTCCATGCAGTCAGGGTTGAGCTCTATTGGTGTCAATTATTCTTCTATCTCTGAGGTGTCCAATAATGGTAAAAAATAAGCCCGAAGGAGGTCCACATTGAATACTGGGTGAAAGGCAAGGAATGGGGGAAGTTGAGATCAAAATAATTTTCACCCATTGCCTTGGTGATGGTGTAGGGTCCATAACGTAGTGGAAAAATATTTCGATGAGGCCCTGTAAGGCGTTCTTTCTGCAAGTGCAACCAAACTTTGTCTCCCACCTGAAACGGGTGTGGCACCCGGTGTTGATCATGGCGTTGTTTGTACTTGACATTGGACTTATGTAAAATATACTGAACCTATTGGCGAATGTGTTGGATCCTCTCAAAGAACCGAGTGGCCTTGTCATCTCCAGTTGGAGCATGCAATGAGTCTGCATGGGTGGCTGCAAGGGGTAGTGCAACATCAATGGGACCCAATGGTTGAAATTCCAACCCCACCTGAAAGGGGTTGTGGCTAGTTGAGCTATGAATGGATTTGTTGTAGCTGTGATGAACATAGTGAGGACTCTCATCCTAGGTGTGGGGGTGATTGTAATTGTACATGCGTAATATGTGCACGATCATCTGATTGATGACCTCGATTTGGCCATCCCTCTAGGGGTGGAAGGCAGTGGACTTGGTGAGCTTGATGTCCAACAGTGACCGGAGGCTTGACCAGAATGTGCTGCGCAACCGACTATCCCGATCTGAGATAATTGTTTGTGGGATCCCAAAGTGTACCCACACTTGTTCAAAGAATAACTTAGAAATGGCCTCCGCTTTGATGCTCTTCTTGCAGACAACCATAATTGCCATCTTGGAAAAGCGATCAACAACCACAAAAACACAGTCATTTCCCTGCTTGGTGGACGAAAGGCTCAACATGTAGTCCATTGATATGGATTCCCAGGTCCTATTAGGTGTAGTCATAGGAGCGTATAGGCCTTGTTTCTTAATGGTCGGTTTGGAAATAATGTAGGCAATGCAAGATCAAATATACTTGATGACATCCTATCGAAGTTTCAACCAATAGAAATGTCACTACAACACTGCCACTGTCTTTTCCACTCCGAAGTGTCCTGCCACCTGACTGTAGTGGGCTTCCCAAATCATCTTCACTCACTCACTTGATGGAACACATATATGGCCCAAATGGCACAACAACCCATCCTGGAGATGGAAATTGGTGAAAATTGTGTTTGCACCCAACATCTGGTAGGTGTTGGCAAAGTTAGGATATGTCTCATAGAGGTGGGGCCATCTAGAGGTCTCGTGGCCGCAAGAATGGAGCATTGTGGTGAGTTCCGCGACTAGAGGTCGGTTGAGGCAAGCAACAACTCGATTGATACTTCTTGTTTTATACTTGATGTTGAGGTGGAACTACTGCAAATATGTGGACCACTTCTAATGGTGTTCATTCTACAATTTTCCTTGTGTCTGCATGAACTGTAACGACTTATGTTCAATGTGAATGATTGTCTCCTTCCCGAGAATGTAATGCCTCCACTATCATAATGCTTTCACAATAGAGTACATTTCTTTGTCATAAGTAGGGTACTTACAAATGACATATGATAGTGTCTCACTATGATAGGCCATGGGGTGGTCTTGTTGAGTGATGATTGTTCCCCCAACATAGTCTAAAGCATCTGTCTCAATTTCAAAGGGATGTTGACCTCAAAGGGTTGTTGCAGGTAAGGTAATGAAAGCACTGGGGCGGAGCACAAGCGCTGCTTCAGATCATCGAACGCTTTTTGTTGGGACAGGCCCCACACAATTTTTTCCTTACCACCACCTATGGTTAGTAGTTGAGAGCCCATGCAATATGGGAGAATCCCAACACAAACCTTCGATAGAAATTGAAAAGGAGTAAGAAGCTCCGATGCTCAGTGAGTGTGGTTGGGGCTGGCCAGTCATGGATGACTTGGATCTTGGCTAGATCAACATGCACACCCTTCACATCAACAATGTAGTTGAGGTACTGGACCATGTCCATACCGATGGAGCATTTTTCCAAGTTATCATATAGATTGTGGTGTCGCAGAGTGTGCAAAACCTGCTTAATATGTTGCAAGTGTTCTTCCCAATTCTTGTTGTAGACGAGGATATCATCCATATACACCACCACAAAATAATTAGTGAAAGGCCACAATATATCGTCCATCATCCTCATGAAAGTTGTTGGGGCATTTTTCAAACCAAAGGGCATGACCAGCCATTCAAAAATACATTCGTTTGACTTGAAGGCAACTTTCCATACATCTATCTATTCTATTGGGACCTGATGGTATCCAGACTTTAGATCAATACTACTGAAGTATTTGGCCCGCTTGAGCTGATCAAGGAGATCGTCGATTTGGGGAATTGGGTACCAATTCTTGACTGTGATTTTATTTAGGGCCCGATAATCAATGTAGAGTTGCCAAGTCTTGTCTTTCTTATGACCCAACACAATTGGGCTTTGTTATAGCAAGATTTGCCTCACCATTTCTATCTTGCACAGAGGACCTTTTTCCATTTCCCTATGCATACTTTTTATCCCTTTTTGATGAATCCAGAGCTAAAAATATACATTTTTCTACATATAAGCTTCCTAACTGTTATACAAGATGCGTATACACTTGCTGCTCCACTACAACTCAGGTATATCGGGATTTGTGCGAGAAAATACAAAATGAGGTCGGGTTTCCATGTCACGACAGAAGATCTCTGATCCTTGGCCTTCCATATACTGGAAACGTTCCGACTCGACCCTTTAGTTGCATTCTGAAGGCTATAAGAGCACAATTTTGAGCTATGGAAAAGAGGAGAAAGCATTCAACTTTGAGAGCAAAGTTAGTCTGGAGAAATTACTTCATATTGAGTCTACATCTCTTTGTCCCTCAAGTCTGAACACAGTGTTCAACCCCCAAGATCTTCCCTTATTATTGAGAGGACCTCTTTGCCTCTTTCTCATGATCTTGCCTTTGGTGGAGGATTGAAGTGGTGGGGACCCAGTTGGAAGGAACTTGGTTTCTTGGTTTTGAACCGCGCCGACACGGAAGTCTGTAATGTTGACACTTCTGCTGATAAATTATTAATAGAAATACTCATTTCCCGTCCTATTGGTATCTTGCAAATATATGATTATTATCCATGGGCGTATTTGTAATGTTTATTAATGGATTATGCTATCTGATGTGCTAACCCCTTTTATATCATCACTATATACTTGCTTTGCTTGTTTGTTGAGAACTTCTCGTAGCTATAAAGCTTTGGGTCAAAGTGCTCAATGGTGGAACATCATCAAACGTTGGATAGAGGTAGGCCTCTTTCTTGTATTGCACATTAGTTTATATAGCATATGTTGGAATTGAGTTGATTTCTGCAGTCATACTTGTCTGTTGTGGTTTACCCTTGGCCATAGAGAGTTTTTCCCTTGTAACAGAAATGGCGACTCCGTTGGGGAGAGATCTTCCTTCTAAGGGTTGAAGTACTTTTTCTTCTTACATTGCTCTTTTTCCTTTATGTTTCTTGTCGTATCACTGCTTGACAGATCCTGTTCACTATGAGTCTGAGTTTTTAGCCTTTTACCCTTGCCTGGCCTTGTTTTGAAGCATATACACCCTTTTTTCCTTGATAGTCGTGTATACATGCTTGCTGTCTCACTGCAAGAAGCTTATATACGCTATGTTCTCCTGAATAGTCGCGTATACCACTTCCCCTTGCTTGTTTGCTTGGTTGAGTGACTGCTGGGTAGGATTTAAAGATTGCTGAGCCTTTTTAGGTCTCTGTAGTGCATGTTGAGATCATCTGGGATGACAAGAAGCCTATTTGGAGTTGAATTTTTGGGCGTAGTCTTTCTCTTTGTTTTCTATTTTTAATTTTTCCTTGGTTTTTGGGTTGTTTGCTTGGTTGCCTGGTATTCTACTCGAGTTACTGCTTTTATACACTGTGGAATTCATCTGTCAAGTTGCTTATCAGTCCATGCATTTTCTTTTTAGAATATTGAAAATACAAAAAAATAAGCATTTTGCATTGGTTGGCATTTTTGTCTTTGAATTTTCATCATTAGCTTAGCACAGTTAGCGGAAGATCGTATTTTACTTCTGAATTGCAGATTTGAAATTGAAGACTGCATTGTTTTTATTAGCATATCATTCATTGAAAAGTTAAAGATAGAATTTGCATTCTATCCATATTTATTTTCTGACAGAGTCCTAACACCATGAGTTTCACTTCCATACCTTTTTGAGTAACCACGACCAATAAAATTTACACTCTAAACTAAAATTGATTAGTCACGATTTTATTTATAGGGTGCACAAACTAGCTTAGGGTTTAGTGCCTTGGAATAGGATTTTTTGAGTAAACTTCTCCAAGGAAATTAAATCAACATATGTGTCTGAGACATGGAGATGAGAAGTCCATTGTATAATTGGTAATATTAGGAGGCTCCGCTCACACTGGAGTTAATCATGAGGTTGTGCGAAGTTGGTTGAAGGGATAACCCCTGGATACTCACCTAGCGTCAGAGTTATTTTTGTGGATTTATTCGTATTTGGGGATCTTGATAGTGCCCATACCTCTATGAGAGGTGGTGCTTTCAAGGTTTCGGGCTTTGCTACCCTGCCCATACGGTGATATGAACTTACAACTGCTCGCCTGTGCATCGGTTATACAATGGTTTATTAGTTGCGTGAATTAGGTATCTCATAGGTTACTTGTAGGGGTTATTCTGCTTATGCCCTGTCAGATAAGGGTCGGACAACACATAACCTTTATGGAGGATTACCTCTCCGGGGGGATCTAACCGACTGGTTGTTAAGCCTATGAGGGCCCTTATAACTGATTCTGTTACCTCCAAACTTTAGCGGGGAGTCTTAGGTCCCTCTTGGACGAGACATACCTTCTTTAGCGAGGGAGGCCACTCAACCACTTTAGCCCATTTTCATTCATATTGTCCATTTGACTTTTTGGTATGATCTTTGACTATTAGTTGGCCATAGGATATATTTTTATTTTTGGAAGAGTCATAAGTCGTCGTGGAGTCGGACCAGCTTCCTCACAGGTCCCGTCGATTGTTACAGTTACCACCGGTTTTCGAGTCCTTGCCTTCTAAAAGGCGTAGAGTTATCAATAGTGGTACACACACATCCACTTTTCAGACTTGTGATCCTGCAAGGATGAGTACTGAGTCTAGTATTCAGAACACTGGGAGTTCTTCGACTCCCAATCCCACTATAATTAATGGAACTCCTTCGACACCTACAACCGCTACAGTTGCAGTGACAGAGGCTTACACCGGTACTATGGCTCGGCCTGTAGTTAATGCTTCATCTCTTGTCTCAAACCCTTTTGGAGGTTTTGGCCACTCACCGAGTTACAATGTTCAGACCATCCCCATGGTTTCTAGTCCATTTTCTTATGGTATGCCTAACTTTGCCTCGTAGTTTTCAACTGCCATCCCAGTTGCTGGTCATAACGCTAGCCTTAGAATTGGGGGCACTACACCTCCTTACACTCCTTTCTTGCTTGGTGGTTCTCATATTCCCCAAGAGAATCCCAATGTAGGGAGTGTCCCTATTCTTAACTTCGGGTCCAATCCCTCTACGACTGGATGGAACAACCCAGCTGGAGGACAAGTTCCGCCCTATATCCCTATCCCCTTGGTGCCGATTCTGACCAATACTTTTGGCATGACGAATCCACTTCAATCCTCTGGGTTCCTACCTGGAGGAGGTCAGTGTTACACTCTGGGCACCCCCCAACCTGGATCTAATCTAGTCGAGGGCAATTTTAACAACCCCCAGCTTGGATCTAATCCAACTGGGAGCAATTTCCATAACCCTTATCAGAACATTCCTACCGGAATGATGCCCAATCCATCTTCTATGAGTCAGCCTAGAGGAGGGTCTTATAATTCCAGACAAGGTTTTGGTCCTCACCAGAGTCCTGGATGGAACATAGTTCCTAACACACCATCTTTCGCGGGAGGATGGGTTCAGGTGTCGCAACCCCGTATTCCCTTTCTGGGCACGCTTAATCTACTAGATTTGTCTAAACTAATGAATGACCCAGTGAGTCATGACCCCACATGGCCCCCCGTCCCTACCAAACTTCCATCAGACATTCCAAAGTTTGAGGGTAAGAATGGAAAAGACCCTGGTGATCACGTCACTACTTTTCACCTTTGGTGCTCATCGAATTCTCTGAACCATGATTCTATTAAGCTACGATTGTTTCAACACACTCTCATTGGAGTGGTGTCACAATGGTACATTGAGCTACCTAGGGGGATATATGGGTCATTCCATCAGTTGGTGCTAGCCTTTCTCAATCACTTTCAACTACCCATTCGCTATGATGTTGGACTTGAAATTTTGTCAACTTTACGCCAGAATATCGACACTCACATCTCGAACCATATCCAGGAATGGCGTAGGCAAAGGCGGTTGGTTAAGACTCCTATACCCTCGGCCTTTCTTCTAGAATGGTTCCTAAAGTCTTTACACGCTCCTATTTCAAAGAACATTGCTACTTATGGGGTATTCAGTGAGGAAGAAGCTATCCTTAGATCCCGACAATTTTATTTGATCTATGCTCAGTCTGGAATGTTATAACACCTTCTTCCAGACGCACCACAAACAAATCATGATCCTAGACAAACTCCCAGACCCCATGCTGATGGCATTGTAGGGTCTGCCAATGTAAAGTCCACAGACTCGGCAACAAAGTCTGCTGGAGGACCAGTCTCGTCTGGATCCTCCAAACCCACCCAATCGACGGATGTACATTCCGTGCAATCGTCGAAGAACCCAAATGGTGACCAACAACCAGATGGGAATAAAAGGAAAGGACAAAATAATCATAATGGTGGGAATAATAATAATAATAAACCCAAGGACAAATATAATAATGGGAAACAAAATGATAATGCTAGAGAGGGAAGGAAAGAGAAGCGTAAGGTGAAGTTTCGTTGTAAACTTTGTACCGATGACCACCTCACCCACTTGTGCCCCAAACTTGCGGAGGCTGCGAGGATTTTAAATCTATCGCCTGCTGTGATGACAAATCCATTCCCACACAACCAACACTTAGCCTCAAGTTCTTTAAGCGTCGAAAATGTGCCTGGTGGAAGTCAAAACCCACCATCACAAGATGGTGATCGTGTTTACATCAATATGGTCAATGCAAAAATTGATATAGCCACCCACTCTCGAGATTATAGCTCTTCAAAATCTAGTACCAGCCTAGAAGCTCCTCCTCCACCCCCAGAGATGAACTTACAGATCGAGAAACCAGAGCCACTGCCTCGTATTCCGAAAGGAGTACTCAAGCGCTCTACCCACAACCCTAATGCTAGATCCTCTCAGAACTATTCTATTATTGAAGACCTGGGCCAAACCCCTTGTGCAATGTTGGCTTTGGAGGTACTCCAGATGTGTCCATCACAGAGGAATGCCTTACTCTCTGCCTTAGGAGATCTAGAGCCTAGTGGCTCGAAATTCATCAAGTTTGATGTCATGGATGTGAAGCCTCGCTTACCCTACCATGTGGATTTTCAAATCCACGTGGAGTATTCCAATTATACTATCAAATGAACGGTCATTGATGAAGGTGCTGCCACTTGCGTGATGTCCCTGGTCTGTTGGAAAGCTATCGGTTCTCTGACCCTTTCCAAGTCGTCAAACATGTTGGCTGCATTTGACGGTCATTCCTTCCACCCTCATGGTATTCTCCCCGCCTTTCTGGTCCATTTAGGTGGGAAGATGGTAGAGGTGGAAGTAGAGGTAGTGGATGCACCTCTCGATTATAACTTGTTACTAGGTCGCAATTGGACCTATGCTATGGTCGCTGTCGTATCGTCCATTTTCCGTGTGCTTTGTTTCCCTCATTAGGGGGAGATCACGACGATCGAACATTTATCCTTTGCGTACTCTAGTCCTAACGCATCTGTTGGACCGTCAATCTTGGTGATCGACAATTGTCAGACGACAACTGAGAATATCGGTGTCAGAATGTATTCTTCCCTCATGGGTACTTTCAACTTCTCGGCACTGATTCACCACATTTACGCCATGTCTAGTAGGCCTGCTTCAACAGAGAGGTACATTCCTTTCCACACTTCCTATTTTAGTGATCCTTGGACCTTACCTTCTCCGACTTCATCGATTGAAGGTCAGTCGCATGCTGGCATGGCTATACCACTATCGACAATGAAGATTGTGTATCAAGCTATCCTTGACTCTTCCGCCGATCCCAATCCTGTTAGCTCATAGACGGACGAGGAGGATCCCATTCTTAGGCCCATATGGGCCACTTCGTTATCTTGTTCGCATGATTTCTTAGATGATACTTTGCCTTCGGACAAAGCCATCCTTGAAGCCATGAATGTTTTCAAGAGACCTTGGGACGATATGCATCATCGATCTTATTTTCTCCCAAGTCTTGAAAGAACTGAGCAAGAAGATTTTCGATCTACCTTGAGTGAGATAGTCGGTCACACTGTAGTTCCACTTGATATGCACAGTATTTATGCCGAAGGAAATATGGAAAGTATTTATCCTACCGTCTCGATCGACATCTCTCGTAACCCTGACAAAATTTAGAACGTAAATATAGGTGTGGATTGTTCGCCAGAAGAGATTCTAATCTACACCAACCTCTTCAAAGAATTTCGAGATGTATTCGCTTGGTCATATGAAGAGATGTCATGGATCGATCCTCGCATTGTCGAACATGAAATTACAACTTATCTGGATGATAAACCTGTTCGACAACGTCTTAGAGCTGTTAATCCTAGGAAGGCCCCCACTATTAAGGTAGAGGTGGAGAAGCTACTTAATGCCAATTTCATCTACCCGGTTCCCTTGACCGAATGGGTATCCAACCCCATTCTTGTGAATAAAAATCAAGGAACCATCCACGTGTGTATGGACTTTCGCGACCTGAACAAAGCTTGTCCTAAAGATAAATTCCCCACGCCTTTCATTGATCAGATTCTCGATGAGTGTGCAGGAAGCGAAATATTTTCCTTTATGGACGGATTTTCAGGATATAACCAAATCCAGATCAAACCTAAGGACCAACACAAGATGACATTTATATGTCCTTGGGGTACTTTTGCATACCAGAAAATGCCTTTCGGCCTGAAAAATGCCGGAGCAACCTTCCAATGCGCCATGACTTTAGCTTTTCACGATCTCAAGCATATAGTCAAAGCTTACCTCGATGATCTTGTTGCTCACTCTCGCAAGAGAGTGGATCATGTCACCCACCTTCGACTGGTTTTCAAAAGATGTTGTTACTATAGAATCTGGTTAAACCCTCACAAATGCATCTTTTGTGTTAGGTCTAGCCATCTCTTAGGATTTTTGGTTTCCAAGACCGGGATCATGGTAGATCCTCTTAAGGTTGAGGCAATACTTCAATTACCTCCCCCACGCATGATTAGACAACTTCAAGGTTTACAGGGGAAAGCTAGCTTTCTGCGTCGGTTTATAGTGAATTATGCCAATATCACTAAGGGTTTCATGCACCTGCTGAAGAAAGACACCTCGTTTATCTGGGATGAGTGAGCCTAGGAGTCTTTCGATGCCTTAAAGAAAGCCTTGGTATCGGCTCCTCTACTGAAATATCCCGATTACAGTAGAGATTACTTGTTATATATTGCCGCGTTCCAAGAGATGGTTGGTATGGTTCTAGTTCATGAGGATGATGAGCTCCATGAGCATGTCATCTACTATCTCAGTCAAAATTTAGTCAGTCCTGAGCTTAATTACTCTCACGTTGAAAAACTAGCTTTAGCTGCCGTTCACGCAGTCCAACATTTACGACACTATATATCTCTTTGCAAAACTATTGTAGTCGCTGATATTAATCCATTTCAATACGTCTTCACTAGGCGTATCATAGGCGGGAAATATAATAAATGGATTGTCATCTTACAAGAATTTGATCTCGACTTTGCTTCAACCAAGTCCAAGAAGTCACTAGTTTTTGCACAGTTAATATCCAATTTCCCACAATTAGACGAGGATGTTATCCATGTCGATTTGTTTGCAGACGAACACATTTTCCTTGTCTCGTCGTCTGACCCCTGGTATGGAGACATTGTTTTATATCTTCAAACCTTGAAGTTCACTCAGCATCTCTCGCGAGATAATCGACGATGAATTAGATACCAAGCCAAAAATTATACCATCGTCAGTGACACTTTATATCGCTGAGGAATAGATAGTATCTTACGTCGTTGCTTAACTCACGAGGAAGCTGAGTTAGTTCTAAATGACTGCCACAAAGGGGCTTGTGGTGGTCACCTATCCGGGCTTGCGACAACCCAAAAAATCCTGCGAGCCGGTTACTTCTGGTCCACCATATTTAAAGATTGCATTGAAGCGATTAAGAAGTGTCACCCCTGCCAGGTGTTCACTCGGAAAATGCGCTCACACCCAGCCTCTCTTCACCCAGTCATTACCGTCGGTCCCTTCACCAAGTGGGGGGTAGATTTCGTCGATTGCAACCCAACTTCGGCTGGGGGGCATCAACACATCATCGTGGTTGTAGACTACTTTACCAAGTGGGTCGAAGCCATGCCTACTGTAAAATCCGATGGGAAGACTGCAGTCTTCTTCGTGTTCAAATAAATTATCACTTGGTTTGGTATCCCGAGTGATATTGTCATTGATCATGGCAGTCACTTTCAGAATGAAATGATGGTAGAACTAGCATCTAAGCTGGGATTTAAACATGGTCACTCATCGCCTTATTACCCCCAGGAAAATGGGCAAGTAGAGGCCGTCAACAAGTCTCTCAAGACCATTTTGCAAAAAATTGTCAATCGGAGTAATTCCAATTGGCACATCATGATGTATCCCGCACTTTGGGCATACCGAACCTCGGTTAAGACTGCCACCGGTTTTTCCCCTTTTCAGTTAGTGCACGATGTGGAGTTGATACTTCCCATTGAATGTGAAATCCCTTCTATCAAATTGGCAGTCGATCTCCTACCTGACACTTTAGATTTAGAGAGACGCCTGGTGCACCTAGAGAGTCTTGACGAGTAGTGTCGAGACACCTTTACGACTATCGAGGCAAACAAAAAACGTGTCAAGGTTTAATACGACAAGTCTGTATGTCCCCGGTTGTATACCAAGGGTGACTTGGTCCTTTTGTATGACCAAGCCAAAGAACCGCTAGGGGAAGGCAAGTTTAAACCCATGTGGCATGGTCCTTATATCGTGCGATGTGTTCTAGAAAAAGGGCCCATGAATTGGAAGATTATGAAGGGAAGAAATTGGTGGAGCCTAGAAATGGGCTCTACTTGGAAAGGTATTACACTTGAGCCATGGGCTTGAGCGAAACCTTTTGTATACTAATGTAAATTTAGTGTATATACATCTTTTTCTTTTTTCGGCTTGCTTATCGAGTTTTCCCTTTTGGTTGGAAGATGTCAACGGAGTCTTCGGTCTACCTAGGATTCGCAGATGGATCCAATCGTCATACACAGAACTTGGCTTCCTCTGCTTGGTTGATTTACTCACCCGAGGGTCTACTGGTGTCTTCAGGTGGCGTATGCCTAGGGCCATCCACGAACAATGTGGCCAAATATAGTGTCGTCATAGAAATTTTGCGCGATGCTATCTCACATGGTATTCGCTCTCTAGAGGTTCACCTGGATTCTCAGTTAGTCATATGTCAGTTGAATGGTCGTTACCATGTGCATGATCCGACGTTACTCCGTCGATTCCTACGTGTACGTATTTTAGAACGACAATTTGATTTTATTACATACTTTCACATTCCTAGAAGTTCTAATCATATATCCGATGCCTACGCTAATTATGTTTTAGATTGGAATTTGTCACATTAATAAAGCAAGGAAGACCATTAAATCAATGTACACATTGTAAGCTATGAGTAAAGCTGAAGATCCCTCTTTATATATTTCCAAAAAATATGGTGTTTATATTACAAAATTGGGGCTAAAACCCTCAAAATACATATACAACCGATATACATGTCCCATGACATCTACGCTTGTGGCGCCGGATGTGTATCATGATAGAAAACCACGACGTTTGCGAGTCGCTAGAAGAGTCGTACCCATGCTCTAGGTACACCGACAACCTGCTGCTGCATGGCTTCAGGTAGATCCTCCACTTGAACCATAGGAATCTTCTGTGTAAGATGCGACAGGTTACCCTAGATGTCCTGTAGGACTCTATCCGCTTCTACTCCCACTACCTCATCTCCCTGGTGCTTCTGCCTATGTCGTAGGAATCCTTCTGGCCGTTGCGGACCCACATCTGCAAACACAAGTATCGAATTAATAACACCATCCAAAAATATTTTTTGTCCTCTTTAATACCAAAATACAAATAAAATAAAAATATATAAAAACTTTTACCTATGGCGCCGTAGGCAACTCCTAGTGGAAGCGACATATCAGGATCTCCTCTGAAATCGATTCTCGCGTAGGGATAGTCGTCCAAAGCTTTGATTTGTCTCCAAATTGCACTATTTGGGTAAAAATGAAAATGATACAGTAAATTTTGATTTTATTACTATTTATAAGCCATTTTTTACCCACTTGATATAGTTTTATGCTATTGTTTTGTCTAATGGACTAATTCAAGAATGGTTTTAAGATGGTTTTTGTAGTTTCGACTCAATTTTCTTGCGGAGTTCAACGTCACAGTTGGTTGTTCATATCCTCGGGCAGGAATATTCATAACCTAGCATATAAGATAGGTATCTACTCCATCGTGCAATTTTTTTTGCATTATCCTTCGACTACCGCTTTTACACCTTAGGTACGAACCCATTTATTGCGACGCATAAACCTCAACCGACTATTAATAACATCGTTAATAAATGGTAGAGACTTACCAAACATGGGTACCCTAGTTAGAACCTCTTTGTCATTTGGTGCCCATGCCGAGTTTTTCCTTAGGACTGGGAGTCCATTATAATCCAATACATGACTTTACAATGAGCCTCATTTCTCATTCATGCACACACAGCCTTATTACCCGTGGACTCCCAATAACGAGTCTCAGTTAAGCTCTTTTTCGACTCATCCAAAAACTGAAAAGATTCTCGAGTGATTTGTGCCTTTCACACTCGTTAAAATTGGATTTGAAAGATCATGAGTCCTAGTTAAGCTCTTTTTTGACTTGCAATAAAAAATAGAAAAGATTGCCGAGTGAACTTGTCTTTTTCACACTCGTAAATTGGATTTGAAAAGACGTCTATTTGGCACAAGTTTACCCCTTTTTCACACCAAGTAGACTAAAAGATATAAAAAAGGACATTTTTTGGCTTTAAGTTGTGATTGCATCTCATGCTCTCACTTGCTGTATTGAGCTTTTAGTCGATTCTCGCTTTGCGTTATAAACCGTTGCGTAAGCAGTTTGCATCCTCAACCAAGCAGAGCCTTGTTTTTATCCTTCGCAATTTGACACCCTATACCCTGGAGGGAACATCACCCCGAGTGTCCATCTCCCACATGTATCCCCTTGCATTGAGCATAGGTACATTCCATTGCTGGAACTAGTTTTGCTTACTTGCGACACTCGTTCCCTCCTCTATATCATAGCATTCATTTGTTATGAAAAAATAAAAAAAGATGGGCGAGAAGGGAATACTATATTGTAATTGGAAGCAGTCGTGTCGCCTTTGAACATATCACAAAGTTATTGAGTCCTTGTGTCATCATAATTTTGGGTTTAGCATGGCCTTAGGACGCTGATATCGCTACAGAGTTTTCTCTACCGACTAGTTACTCTTCTAGTTCCTATAGAGAACGCTATTGATGCCTCCTACATCCAATTATCACATCATTGAGTCCATGCTTCTGGAGTTCACCATATGTCTCATGCTCTTGTTCAAAGGAAGTCTATCAACCTGTGTCGGCCACTCCTCAGAAATCTTGACTTTTCATGTCGGCCATACCCTTAGTTTGTCTCAAAATTACATGATACTTTGGTCTTATCATGCACCCTCGCCCTACTTTCATCATTGGTAGGTCACCTTGAACCCAACAATCGACATTTCATCATTGGTCGTTGACTGGGTGGTTTCCCTTGTGTTTGACGACAAGATATCTATTCACACTTTGGGATTCGTGCAGTGTCTTGGATGCCATTAGCCTTATTGATGGTTTCCTCGCCTTTGTCAACAGTTTTTCATCATCGGCTGCTATTCATAGGGTCCTTTTCGTGTACCGCTTGCATTTGGCACATGCGAAAGACACACAGGGTCATTGGTTCGTGAACATGTTCTTCGTCCAATCTCCACAAAATCATGAAGCTCCTGCTTTGTTCCTTGTGCTGACTGATGAGAGATTCCTCAATGCTCTCCTTTCAGCAGGTCTCTTTCCATCGACTTCAACTCATTTATTCTAGATATGGGACCTAGATTTTTATGAGTACCTTGAGGCTTGCAGTCATTAGTGGCAGGATCTCTCGCCATTGATAGATGGGAATACATCAATGTCTTCTGATCAATGGATCTCTCAAGTGTTCAACACCAACTCCTTTATTCACATTTGTAGAGATGTACTCGGTGACTTGATACCTACTTTCATCATCGGTAGGCTATCTCGCGTTTGTTAACGATATACTTCAATGACCGGTAATCAAACGATGTCTCATCGTGTTCGACCTCAACTTATTTATTCACATGATGTAGACTTGCACCTTTGGCGGATAGTGTAGAAGACTTGAAGACATCACTATGTGGCCGAAGCTTTCCTGAGCTGCTGCTTCCATTTCATTGGACCAATACCTATTTGACTTTAGAGATCATGGGAGATCAGATTGTACTACATGGTATACAAATATCTTTAAATTGATTTTTGAGACTGGTTTCACTGGGCCTTGTTCGTGACTATGCCAACTTTTGGCATATAACCACATTTGTATTTTCCTATTCATGGCCATGAACACTTGTTTGGTATATTTTTCACATGGATCTGCATTGTATTCTTGCCAACCATGTATGCAAAGTCAGTACATAATGTAATGAGCAATTGAGTTCGTCCAGCTGGTTCTCTACCACTCCACTTCTGGGTTATTTATAATGTATTTCAGTCATCGCAGATACTCCTATGATCTCACACATTAGGGGGCATCTATTATAGCAAGATTTGCCTCACCATTGCTATCTTGCACAGAGGAACCTTTTCCATTTCCCTATGCAGACTTTTTATCCCTTTTTGATGAATCCAGAGCTAAAAATATACATTTTTCCACATATACACTCCCTAACTATTATACAAGATGCGTATACGCTTGCTTCTCCACTACAGCTCGCGTATATCGGGATTTGTGCCAGAAAATACAAAATGAGGTCGGATTTCCATGTTAGGACAGAAGATCTCTGATCCTTGGCCTTCCATATACTGGAAACGTTCTGACTCGGCCCTTTAGTTGCATTCTGAAGGCTATAAGAGCACAATTTCAAGCTATGGAAAAGAGGAGAAAGCATTCAACTTTGAGAGCAAAGTTACTCTGAAGAAATTACTTCATATTGAGTCTGCATCCCTTTGTCCCTCAAGTATGAACACAATGTTCAGCCCCCAAGCTCTTCCCTTATTATTGAGAGGACCTCTTTGCCTCTTTCTCATGAGCTTGCCTTTGGTGGAGGATTGAAGTGGTGGGGACCTAGTTGGAAGGAACTTGGTTTCGTGGTTTCGAACCATGCCGACACAGAAGTCTATAATGTTGACACTTCTGCTGATCAATTATTAATAGAAATACTCCTTTCCCGTCTCATTGGTATCTTGCAAATATATGATTATTATCCATGGGCGTGTTTGTAATGTTTATTAATGGATTATGTTATCTGATGTGATAACCCCTTTTATATCATCACTATATACTTTCTTTTCCTGTTTGTTGAGAACTTCTCACAGGTATAAAGCTTTGGGTCAAAGTGCTCAACGATGGAACATTATCAAACGTTGGATTGAGGTAGGCCTCTTTCTTGTATTGCACATTAGTTTATATAGCATATGTTGGAATTGAGTTGATTTCTACAGTCATACCTGTCTGTTGTGGTTTACCCTTGGCCATAGAGAGTTTTTCCCTTGTAACAGGCTTCCATGGGGTGATGAACTGGGTCGGATGTGCCCCTTGTGGAGCATTTCTTGGATCTGACGCTTGATCTCCTCATTTTCTAGCAGAGAGTGGCGATATACTGGCAAATTGGGTAGCGATGCGTCATGGTCAGATCGATGGGATGCTTGACCTGACAGTGAAAAGGTACCCCAATAGGTGATGAGAACATGTCTTTGTATTCTTCCACGATATTATCCACTTGCTTCTGATGCGTGGAGAGGTCATCCACGGAGGCCATGGATGTGGCTGCAACCTTTCGCTCACTCTAATATCGAATCACAAACAAGACAAACTTCTCGGTCTGAGAAATGACCTTCCTGCATTACTTGGCAGAGATCAAGGAAATATCACTAGGTGGGACTGCCTTAGGTATCCTATACAATTTCCTGTTGAAAGTAATAATAACATTGTGAGGCCTAGATGTCATATATAGCATGACGTTTCCATAAATAAGGTTTTCCCAAAAGAACATCACAAACTTCAAGGGGAGAAAAATCACACAATACCTCATCTTTGAATGGATTGATGCCATACGACATGCAACACTGTTGGATGATGTGAAGATCACTTCCTTGACAAAGCCATTCAATGGTGTAAGGATGCAGGTGCAACATTGTCGGCAAGGCTAGATGCTTGACGAATTCCGCTGAGATGAGGTTCTTTTGGATACTACTATCAATGATGAAGTGTAGTGGAGTGCCTTTTACCCACATCTATGAATGAAAGAGGTGCCTCCCTTCCTCTGGCTCATCAGGTTCACCAGGCCGGGTCTTGGTGGAAGAAACAGTGGCACTGGGTTTTGCGTCAATGATTTGTCTCCCCTTTTCTGGTTTTGACTCAGAGTCGGATCCAACATCTGATTCAAAGGCTTTTACCTCAACCACCAATGACTTCTTTGAGTGGTAATCAACAATTTTATGATAGGGGATCTTATGGAAGTCACACCACTTCCTGGTATCTTTCTTTGTCTTCCCATTGTCCTTCTTTGATTGCGGCTTGGACTGGTTGTCCTGAGGTTTACCATATTTGATTTGTTCTTTTTTCTATGGGTTGGGGATTCCCTTTCCCTAATTCTACTGTGAGGGTTCCCAGAACCAAACTGTTGCGACTTTTGTTTTAGCTTCTGCTTGATTTTGACGACATATCGATAGGCCGCGACCAAGGATGAGATGTACAAAATCTCCATTTCTGTCTATATGTATCTATGTAGGTCATCGTGGTACTTTAACACTAGATGTTGCTCACAATATTTGATACATATCTTGGTCTGCAAGGTATGGAAAACATTAGTGAACTCTGGCATTGTTTGGTCTCTTTCCTGCCGCGATGTGGTCCATCTTGTATACAAGTCGCCATAACTTCCAATGGGGTAATATTTTTCCTTAATAGCATCCCTGAAGGAACCCCAAGTGGGTGAAACTACAAATAATGTGGATCCCTCTATTTTATTTTTCTCACAAAAAGTCTCCCACCAATCTTTGACATGGGGGACGACCTTGAGGAGCACAAACGTAATCTTTTCTCTATCGGAAAGTTGTGGACAAAAAAATACCATTCTAGAAGGTTTAACCATTTATCTATGGCATAGACATCTTTTTGACCTTCAAATATAGGAATATCAAAGTTGATATGTACCTTTAATGGGGTGGCACTTTCATTTGAGGTGGATGTGTCTCTTGTCGGCAATCGTTGAAGGATTTGTGCAAAGTTGTCCATCATCTCGTTCCTCTGTCACTCAAGGGATTCCTCGAGCAACATTTTGAAAGGATCTCATGTCCCGTCGTCTTTATTTTCTCTCTCCATGGACGTTTCTTGGGTGTGCGAGAGCAGTTGTCCTCAAGAGAAACAAGCTCGAGACCCAACTCTCTATACCCTGACCGCGTCGGGGACATGCATTAAAAAACCGACAAGGAGCAGATCGCTCTGATACCACTGATCTAAAATTATGAGTGGAATGAAATGAAACCAAAGATTTATAATATTAACCCAGAGACACAATGAACAATAACAAAGATACAATAAAACTTGGTTTCTATTATATAAGAAATATGCTGAAAACTATAAAATGCAGACTGAAAATAAGCTTGTTAGAATGGTGGCAACACATCTTTGAGAAGAGATGTGACGGATACGCTCATTCAAAAGAAGATGAGTACAATGAATCTATGAAAGAATTTTTACAATAAACATGAATTCCAAAACCCTAGACATCCAAAAACCTAACCCTAGGAGACAAAGCACCAAAAGTCATGTGGGCCCCGTTGGGGTAAGTTAGTACATCAACTTCTCGAGGTCGTAACTTTTGCAAACGATCTTCGTTTAGGGCGCACGATAGCTCGTTGGAAAGGTATTGATGAGGAAATTCATTTAGGGGGCTCAATAAGAGCCCAAAACTATCATTGAGGTGCCTGATCACAAAAAAATGTCGTTTAGGCCCTCAAAATGCCCCCAAAAGTTCAGGAACCAAAAAACTGCTAAAATTAGTAAGTTGCCAAAAAAATGTTTCGAGCCAGTTCGACAAGGTGGGTGGCCACCAAGATCCTCTTGGATCAGCAAGTTATACCTCACTACCAGGATAAATATCAATATTTTGAATTAGATGCTTCTCTCTCTTCTATTTTAAACTTACTTTATTCATGAAAGAAAAAAACATCATTTCCATTTTAACTTCATAAAGACTAAAGTTGCATCAAATGAAAAACAAAGGAATTGTGTGAAACACCGGCGCAATATTTATAACATTTCTCTCGCATGTACATTCCTAATTTTTAGAAAACATAGGACTTAAAATAAATTTAAAATGGGTAAATACTATATAAGAACTCATACAATAGAGTAATTATAATTTACCGAATTATTACTCTACATTACCAAAACTGTATATAAAAGGAAAAAATGTATAAGAACATAAATTTGCCAGGTAAAAGTGAATGCGCTTAAGTGATCTCATGGAAAGTGGTTATTTATAAACCCAAATGACAAGGGTGCTTAAGGAAACAAATAAAATTTAACACGTCTCTCCACTAAATGTGGTTGTACCTCTTCTTTTATGATTGTAATGCGACATTATTAGTTGAAAATGGTAGGTATCATTATGAAAAAATCCAATATGATCTAATACAATACTTGGAGAGGGATGCTACCTAATACCTTTTAGAGATAGACAATATGATCTATTTACACAAATTCAACTCAAGTATAGTGACAAAATGGAGGCAAGATAAGACAATACCCACTGCATTAGACTACTAGCTAAAGTAATTAGCTAAGTTGTCAAATGCTTTCTAAGGAAAATTAAATAAAAACTATAATAGACCCACAACACAAGGTAGTTTTAACGAAACAAGTAGTTTCCAACAAATTCCATTGACTATTTCCCAAGGTTTCATTGCTTTGAGGTTGTTAATGAGCTTAAAAAGGATACCAAATGAAGGCATATACTAGGTAATTTGTTCTAAAGCTGGTAAAGGCAGTGGTAATTGTTACATGCCATTTTTTTCTTGGTCAAAAGAATAGGGTCATTGCATGTGATCTTCCTAAGGGTCTGTTGAGATTTATAGTCAGAATGCTAAGCATAATACTTGAAGTTTTCAAATATTGTAGATCTTATTGGAAGATACAAGAAACCATTTGTGTAATGATTTGTTTGGGATATTGACAGAGGCCTTCCCTTGGACATTGTTTGGTAACTCTCCATCCCTATTTTGGTAGGGATGGATTATTTGCACCGATAGTTGCGAATTATTCACAGTGATTTAAATCCTGAGAACATTCTTCTATACTCTTCTACCGATCCATCAAAAGATCCAAGGAATTCTAAGGATCCTCCCCTTCTTTCTCCTGTTATAGAAAAAACAAACCTACTTTTGAGGTCTTCCAGTAGAAAATACACAGTGAATGGAGTCATTTCAAGGACTCGAAAAAATAAACTAAAGAGGAAGGCTAAGAGGGATGCAAACTATTGTATGATCAATGTCATAGCTCGAGAAAATGAATTAGATTTGGCTGATGGAAACCAGTGAAATGTAAATAGTGGACAAAGTGGTGTTACAAACATGGAAATCATTATGGTTGTTGACTTAGAATCTCATCATGAGGCAAATAAAAAGCTCATTATTCTGCTGAGATTTAGAGCTTGAAGTTAATGGTTTTGAGATGCAAAGTAGTAGACTTGGGAAATACTTGCTAGATTCATAAGAAGTTTACATATGATATTCAAAAAATGAAATATCGATCCCTAGAGGTTATTTTGCGTTCAAATTATTCTACACCAGTTGACATGTGGTCATTTCCTTGCATGGTTTTTGAACTGGCTACATGTGATATGTTGTTTGATCCTTAGAGTACAAAATATTATGACCATAATGAGGACCACCTTTCCCTAATGATGGATCTTATTGGAAATATACCTCGTAATATTTATTTAGGTGGGATCTATTCACACGACCTTTTAGATAGGCATGCAGATTTAAAGCACATTAGATGACTTCAGTATTAGCCCTTAGAGTTTATACTAGTAGAGAAATATAAGTTTAGTGAGAAAGATGCTAATGATATTGCCAATTTTTTATGTCCATTAATGCATTTTCTCCAGAGAATATGCCTACAACACGAAAATTCCTCCTCCATCCATGGATCAAATTCCAAATGGAATATACTATGGAGATACAAAGGTGTTTATCCCTAAAGGAATCAGTGCTATGATTGTGACTAAAATGAAGGAGACTACATAAGCATTCCTCGGAAAGACTATAAAGGATGTTGTGGTGATTGTCCCTAATTATTTTAATGATGCACAACACCAATTTGGCGTGCACAACAACCCAAGGCCTGTTGTGTATGCCAATTTGGCATGCACAACAGGCCTATGGCTGTTGTGCATGCCAATTGGGTTGTCGTGCATGCCAATTTTCCATGCACAACAACCCAAGGCCTGTTGTGCATGCCAAATTGGCATGCACAACAACCCAATTTGGCATGAACACCAACCTAATTTGGCATGCACAACAAGCCTAGGGCTGCTATGCATGCCAAATTGGCATGCACAACATGCCTTGCGGTACTGTGCATGCCAAATTGGCATGCACAATAGCCATAGGCTTGCCGTGCATGCCAAATTGGCATGCACAATAGGCCTTGGGATGTTGTGCATGCCAAATTTCCATGCACAACGGGCCTTGGGTTGTTGTGCATGCCAAATTGCCATGCATAGTAGCACAAGGCCTGTTGTGCATGCCAATTTGGCATGCACAACAACCATAGGCCTGTTGTGCATGCCAATTTGGCATGAACAACAACCATACGCCTGTTGTGCATGCCCAACAGGCCTAGGGATAACACATACAAGATTAGATCTAATACAAACCAAGAAGCTATCCATTATGGGTCACGTTTTGTTATCCATTATGGGTCACATTTGAGTTCTTCAAGCTACAGGATTCTATTGCAAAGCATACCAGGAACAAAGCTATATTGAAATTTTTTAGTGAAGGTCCTTACACATCATTTACATGTGCCATTGTTAAACATACAAAGCCTACAAACCTAGAAAGCCTATAGATCTACGAAGCCTAAGAACCTCTTATAATGTGTTTAGAAATCTAAAAAATATTCATTTGAAATCCGAAACAAAAGAAAATTGTTGTTGAATTCTCATGTGCTTCTCATCATGATCATTAGTTTATAAATTCATCATTGCCCCTTTGTGAGAGAAATCAAACACATAATCTTAATAGTAACTACCCTAGTTATCAATTAACTTGCAAAAGATGAATGAACCCAAAAAACAGATTCACAATATAAGTAGTTTAGAAATTCAGAATCCACTTTCCATACACAACAAGCCCCAAGGGCCTGCTCTATATACTCGAAACACCTAACAAATGTATACTTGAAAATAAATACAATATGGGCATGGCCACCAAAATTTGATATGCAAAAACTTGTTTCATCCTTTTCAAAGTTTTGACAAGGATGATGCGTTGTTTCCACTCCATCACAAAGCATGATTATAATATCCAAAAAAATTAAAATCCTTATAGTTTTATATTCCAAGGGTGCAAGTGCCGATTTTGAAGCTATTGTAGAAGTTTCAAGAACCCTCAAAACCAACTTTGCAACAAAGTAATAATAAATATTTGAAGCCCAATAATTGTGTGTTGAAGTATCCCAACCATTCACCATTCAATGCATTCACCGAACCTGAAGCCAAAAAGTATGAGTGAGTATCAAACTACTACAAACAAATCAACAAGAATACAATCAAGAATGCTTTAAAAAAATCTATAAGATAGTAATAAAAAAGAAAAAAAGAAAGTATAATGTTTTGAAAACAGTGTGAAAACAATACCCTATTTAGATTTTTGACAAAATATTCAAAAAAATTGTAATCATTTTCTTCTAACTTGTATGTGTCATTCTTGTTATTGTATGATAAGTTGGCCACTGCTATAACAACTTCAAGTTGTATGAAATTATGATCTGTCAAATCATACTTGTACATGTGGTTCTCCTTTATTTGATTGTACCAACAAAGTTGAAGCTCAATTGCTTATGGCCTATCCAAAAGATCAATATCATTATGGTAATCAAATACCCTATTACCATCCTTCTTTCTTATTATTTGATCTTTTCCAATGTACCAAATCCCAGAAGAAACACCCAGTTTTGTACTTCGGGAAACACCTTTTCTTGTAGTACATTCAGTGGTAGGTATAGACTCACTGTCAAACAACACTGCACAATCTGATCCAATTCCAAAACCAATTGAAACACCCTTTTTTGGATCCCTCTCATATCTCCTAAAGTAGACCCCATTTCTCACTTTAGTCAACCTCTCTTTGGATAATGTTGGGTTTCCATTCAAATGACTAACCAAACAAGATTTATACATATCCTTACCATCGATCTCCACCACTGGTTTGATAGTTGTGTTTACATTCTCATCAATGGAATCTAAAATTTCATCCAACTCATGTCTCCACTCACTTTCCATTATTCGCAATTCACTATCATCGAGTACCATTGAGGGAAAAGGTTGAAATGTAGAGTTGGGATGACCTAGTGGAGAATCATCAACTACTTCATCCACAAATTAGAGTGTTAGAAAATTTTGATCCTCTATCCATGGTTTAAACCACCAAGAAAATTTTGTGTCTCCCTTTGGTTGCATGCCAAGATTTGATAAATTCCATGTGCATACTCTATAATTTTGTCATCTATAGATATTGAATCATATTGTGACAAAACATCAATGTCCTTGCTCACTTGTTGGCACAATGTATTCCAGATGCTCATTTGTTTCTTATGAGATTTTTTAAAATGAAGCCCTTGGGGATTTGATTCTTCTTCATCAAATATATTAAGGATTCCAATGGCATGAATTAAGTCTGTGAAATCATAGGCCCTCTCTACTCCAACCATCCCACCAACTTTACTAAAGAAGTTCTCACAAACATCTGACCCAGTTAGGTGCAATACACATGACAAGTTGGAGTATTGATCCCTAAACAATCTCATCAACAAAACTACAAAGTGGAAAGAAATTTGCACATCTTGATATGCCTCTCTGCTGATTAAATTTATGTTGGCATTAGTATGAGATTGTTTTTGTACCCAACATAACCATAATGTAAAAAAATGATGAACTCTTGAAGCATTTCGTACTCTTTCCCAAAGAGTCAAGCTACAAGACAAAAAATATCAATATAATAAGCAACAATTGTTAGGTAGGTGTATGTGCCTAATGTTCTCTCTTTCGAACCACATGTACCTCTCATATCCTTCAAACAAATCTAAACATGCCTTGAAGCAATGTGTTGTGATGAACCCGAATTTTGTCGATCAATCCTCTCTATATCTTCAATTTTAAGCTTGTGATCATCCACTTTAAAAGTGTTATAAACCATTTTGACATGGTTAAAATTAACCACCTCTTGTCCAATTCTCAAATCTCGTCTACCGCTAAACAAAGGATTCACTAACTTTTTGTCGTTGTGGATGTAATCTTGGTCATGAATTCTTGTTACTTTGAAACCATCATACAAACCAGTTAAACTCCATCCTTCCCAAGGAATTTGATATCTAATGCTTGTAGTTGAAGAATAGTCCTTCAACATAAGTTGTCTTCTTCTACTATCTCCATCCAAGGAATGACCAATAATAGGTCCCAAAAAATTCTCAACATGTTTCTTCCATAGGTATTCTATTTTTTCCCATTGTTGTTGATGAACAAAATTTGTATTGAAATTATTGCATGCTATATGAGCAACTAGAACCAAACGAGGAATCTTGTCATGTAAAGGGTTTGCAATAACAACACATGCATAATGCCCAATCACACAATTCTTAAAAGTGTTTGTAATAATCTCATATCCCGCAATTCCCTCACCAACTGTCACCAAGAAATGTGATTGGCACTTATGTTCTTCTTTCTTACCACAAAATCCCACCATTGTATCACTTTTTTCTATCCACCTGATATGTTTTTTCACAATAGTTTCATCTTGAGCAAGAAATATAAGAATTGGGCCCTCTATATCGTGTTTGGATTTATAAGAAGCATAAACTTTTCCAACTGCCTCAAAAATGTAATTTTGCTCCCTTGGGATATATGTCAATGATTTTCTAACTTGCCTTAAAGTTGTAGATATTGAAGGGCCATCCAGATTCAAACTAATAAAGCTATGTAATCTAGGACGTTCCCACAACTTATGCATCTCATAGATAGATTTAGTGGATGTAGTATACCTTCTTCCTGCTTTTGGATGCATCAGGTTGCGAAAAATATCTTGGACAAATTCCGAGACTACATTTTTACCTTCTAACTTTCCTTGCTTATGAGCCTCACACACATCCTTGCAAAACCTAAATACATCCTTTCTTTCTGTAGATTCATTTTTTTTTTTCATTCAAGGACCTCATTCTAATAGACAATGTAGCAACCTCCGTCCTCTCCGACCAAATAGCTCGCATTGTTGATCTATGGCTAGCATTTGCCGCTCATGCAATATTTTTGAGTTCAATTTGAGTTAAATGGTCCAGTCTTCTCCCTTTCCCTGTATCTCTCTCGTGTCTTTTAATGTTCCTCCTTGATTCATGATATAAGCACATCCTAAAGTCATTACATTTAGGAATCAACTTACAAAAATTGGATGTAAATGAATTGAAAGGGATCCATGTTTCAGAAGCCCTCTGGCAATGAATATGCCTATATGTGTCATCAATACAACATTCAATACCATAATAACATAATGTCCTCTTATAAGTGGATCAAAGCCCACCCCCATGTCCTTCAACTTTGAAAAAGGTCGATTTTGGAGGAAAAAAAGATGAGGCGAGACGAGTCATTGCGGCTAGGGCCCAAACCCTAGCCGCCTCGCTCTGGTATTCGAGTGCAAGAAGCGATCTGCAGCAGCCGAGCACCCAGGGTTCGGCACCCATTGATTCGCCTGTGTCCCCAAGCTTCTTCACGCGTTTTGGAGTAGCAGTCTGCCAGGGAAGCGGAATGGTGTTGCAGCATATTGCCTGAGCGCTTGCTCGCGATTTGGAGAAGCGGTATTGGTGTTTCAGTGTAGTGTTTGGTTGCAGGGATGCGTCTAACAGCGACCAGGGTTTCCTTCAAAGGGTCCTTGCGAGGCCTGAGACCGCCTACGGGTTTGCATGCGGGTGGGTACAGTGGTATTGGCTCACCATTACGATTTGATCTTGTTTGCAGGAGGTCGACTACGATGGCCCCAGATCTAAACGCTGAGAAGGGAAAAGATTCTTTGGAAGCATTCAAGGCGTTAGTTCGTTCGGCAGGCCCCAAACCCAAGCCTTCTCTCTCGTCCAAGTTTGTTAAGAAGATGGAGGAGATCCCCTCTCTGGAGCTAACTCCAGAGCAACCTTGCTCTCTTGCCCTCCTTCTAGCAGAAACGTCCCTCATCGAAAAGTTTACAGGGTTATGGCCTAGCCCCAAAGCGGTGTAGGCATGGACGAATGACTGTTGGAAATCACTGATAAAGGGAAACGTTTCTCTGTTTGCAGTAGGCAGGGGTTTTTTTGTCTTCAGTT
>ML777279.1:1086545-1104776 GCA_009831015.1 Picea engelmannii | reverse complement strand
TCTTAGTATGCTTCTCTATGGCACATAATCCCCCCCATGTTGATCATCCATTAGGACCTTTATATCCAATCTCTCCCCATTTCTATCAATATAGGGATCCCGATACCCCCAACATTGTAATTTCAAGGGAGATAGATGACCTACAATAATATGAAAAATACATTAAAAAATGAACTAGTTTAAAAAAAGATAACAAATAAAATAATGTGCACATTCAAATTCAAAAAGGAATTAAATTAAAACTTGCATAATTAACACACCTGAAGTAGAAGCACCTGGATTTGTAGAACCCATATGTAATAGTGATGGTGATTATGGAACCAAGAACCTAGTCAAACTTTGTTGGGACTTCTCAATGGTAGGCTTCTTGGGTCTACCGGTTGTGCCAATCCTTGACCTACTTGTATTATGCAAAGCCTCATCTGTAGAAGTAATATGATTCTTTGATTTCATGTGTTCATTCAAAGAATTGACAATATTACCACTAGCTGGCACTAAATAAAACCATTTATTGCATCGTGTACATTCCACTTTTACTTTTCTCTTGTCTTCATATTCTACAAATGTTGCTTCCACCACCTTGAACAAATCATGATCATGTGTCTTGTTGAAATCATTGGAAGTTTGCTTGCTTTCTCAATCTCAAATCGATCTCCAACCATTGTTGTTCGTGTTGCTTCATCATTACATTAAGGAATTTGACTATTCCCCACTGTTAAAATGTTACATTGATGATTTGTTGATATGATATGAGAATTTTTTAAGTTGATAAACGTTCAAGATGCCAATGATATATCCCTTGTTCCATAAGAATCACCAAAATTTTCACACAAGATCTTTATCTGAGGTTTTCCCTTTTCTGAAGATACTTGGAGACTAAGCTTCTCCCCAACAAATTGTTCCATTAAACTATTCACTTTGTTTTACCAAGATGCCAATACAATAGGATCAACAAATATGCTTTGTTGTACAAACTCTGATGCAGTTTCAAATATTGGTTGTTTATGCATAGGTTCCTCCACATGCTCTCCAATGTTTCCAACATTTGAATATTTTTCCACTACACCTTATCCAAATGTTTCAATTTCCAATGTGTCTAGTTTCCCCTTGACAATTATGTTTGTTGTTTCCACTCTCCATTTTTCCTCTTGCTTTGGATTTAACAAGTGCCCTTTACTACCAAAAAATTCAAAAGGATATCCAATGAGTCCATCATCCACAATTTCATGATGGATTTCAAAAAATGTAGAATCTTTTCGACCCCTGACTATGCCAAAGACATAATTCCCTTCATTGGCTACAATTTCATATTCCAAAGACATCTGCATTTCCATCCATATGTACCTTAGTAAATTAAGAACAACAAGTATACCAACTATTAAGACAACTTAAATTTAAAATGACATGTAGATGTAACAAATTTATAGCTACCTATAAATTTATGGGATTAAGAAGAAAATTTCAACCTAAATACTTGAAATACTAGACACTATAGGTTACCTACACTTTTTGCTTACAAACATTGCAAGAAGGTGTTAATGTGGATTGGTGGTGGTATTCTTTATTTTTTATTTTTTGGTGTTATTATTATTGCTACCATGCATGGAATGCTGCAAGACAAAGTAGATTGTGAATGACAAAGGTAAGAATCCATTTCTTTTACAGAAATGTATAAACAAATCTTGGCAAATGTTCCAATTGAGATGAGTAAATCGATTAAATGGAATGTCATTCAAGGTTAAGTTCCCTTTTGTTGATTTCTATAGCTAATCAGTGTTAAAACAAACAAATATGAAACTATAGTCTCATACTTCACAAGGTTTCAACAGGTTCATGATGAACTTTCAGCTGTTGGGGAAGTCGTGGATGAGATGGAACTTGCAAAATCAACATTGAAGGGTTGTACCAAGCAATGGGATACATTTGTGATAGGTATCCTTTCGAGAGACAAGCTTCCTGATTGGACCAGATTGTGGGATGATTTTACCCAAAAGGATATTTGGGAGGAATCTATAATTGGTGGATAGTGCAAAATTGGAGATGAGGAGAATATTTCTCTAGTTGGGCAAGAAAATAAGGGCAAGGGTAAAGCCAAGAAAAACTGGAGTGGAGGAGCATCTTCACAAAGGAATATTCACATGAGCAAATTTAAGTGCTTGGGCAAGGAAAGTATGCAATTGATATCTTGAAGAAATTGAAGATGGAGGATTGCAAGTCGATGTCTACACCTATGATCATTAACTTAAGGACGCTTAATGTTTATGAGGATGAGTTGGTGGATCCCACTTTATACATGCAATTTATAGGGTCCTTGATGCATCTAGTCAACACTAGGCCAAATATTTTCTTTCTAGTGAATACACTCAACAAATTCATGGTGGAGTCGAGGATGGTTCATTGGGTGGTAGCAAAGCATGTGTTGAAGTATCTTCGTGGTACAATGGACTTTGGACTAAGATATCTCATAGTTCACATAGTGCAGTTGCATGGGTACACAGATTCAGATTGGGAAGGGTGTGCAATGGACAAGAAGAGTACTTTTGGATGTTGTTTCAACTTGGGGTCCACCATGATCTCATGGTTTAGCAGGAAGCAACACTCAGTTCCACTTACCTCAATAGAGGTTGAGTACATGGATACAATTCTAGCGAGTTGTGAGGCTATTTGGATTTGCAAGATGCTCACATGGTTATTTGTTCCAAGCATATAGAGATCAAATACCACTTCATCAGAGACAAGGTCCAAAGAGGTGTTGTGAGATTACAATACATATCCAGAGGGGAGCATATAACATACATTCTCACCAAGCCTCTAGTGAGAGGGAAATTTGTTTTCTTCAAGGACAAGCTAGGGGTGGTGGAGAATCTCTTTTTTGCTAGGAGGGAGTGTTGATTTCTATAATTTATGGGTTTTAAATAAATTGTTGAAGTAAAATAGATCAGATCTGGTATAAGAGAATTAACTCTTTTGAAGGACATGAACTAAGAATTCTTGGGATTTGAAGATAAACTTAAAAAAAAATATTAAAATAAAAATAAAAATAAAGGTTATTTGTATTATCCAATTCCATTGCGGCCCAACCCATACTTTCATTACATTCAACAAAGTAGTGATATCTATATTCAAAGAAACTAACAGTAAATATACAAAACTATTGTGCATGCAAAGCCAGGTCCATTTGCTAAAAAACTTGTGGGGATATTTTCTTACATACTGGTTAAAAAGTAGTATATTTCATATTGCTTTTATAAAGTCATTGCAAAGTCACAATAACTATTGCAACAATATTTTGTATTTTTAATTATGGGTATATTACACAGGGAATGGGCTATTGGGTACATAGGTTGTCCCCATTTATTGGCTTAATGAATTTTCTTTAAGTAAGTTGGGATATTTTCCACATGGGGAAATAAAAGTAAAATCACGTTCCTTAAAGACTTAGCATCCTTCCTCTCACAGTCACTGGGCCTTCCAATAGCTCTCAACAATGGGGCATGAACCCATTGGAAGAGAGGCTAGTGAAGGTATGAAAGATCAATGATAATAAGGGGTAGAGGCCCAATGTTATCATCCATGCCCATATTCCAATGTTCAATAATGTTGGCCCCAAAGGGGGTGATGCATCAGGTTCCTTAGGATTTAAGTAAATTTATTTGGTAGGGGGGTAATACAAATACCAAGAAATTTCACTTGGTAAATTGAAATATTTTCAAAGCAACTCAAGAGAATAGAAAATTGGGGATAAGGGACCCTTCTCCCTAATTTTGAGAGAAAAGATAGTTTGGAGGTTGGTAACAAGTAAATATGATTGGTGGAAGAGTTATCCATAAAAACTATTTTTCTGATGAAAGGCTCTAGTGCATAGATGGAGATGTTGAAAATAAAAAAAGGCTCATCAATTCCAAGATTCATCAGAGTTGCGGCTCCAATAATTTGAGATAAATTAACATGGATTCCAAGAAACATAAAATCAATTAAAATATAGGTGGACAACATTATTGGCAACCAACTGCTTGAAAAACAAGTAGATATGCTTCCCTTGAAGAAGTGGATGGATAGTCAAAAACTAAAAATCTTATATGATATATATAAATGGTCAAAAAGCTTGGGCCATTGGATGAACTGGTATATTGGAGATCTCTCCACACATATCCTTCCACTAGCCCAATATTTCTTTGGAACTCTCAAAGGATGTGTGCCTTGGAACATATCAACATTAGATTGTAGAGGGTGGGGATAGATGGACTATAGTTTAAAGGAAGATATCATTGTCTTCTCTAATTGCATCCTCTTCCTCAATGATCAAGAATTTGGAAGCAGGTTTGGCATTCAGATGGATTACCCAAGGAAAATATTTTTTGTTGGACATTGGTGCATGATAAAATTTTGATTGTTGAAAATCTTTTGATATGAGGAATTTAGGGACCCATTGTATGTGCACTATGAATTTCTCATGTATAGACAATTCAACATATATTTCTAGAGTGTGAATACACCATCAATATGTGGCAAGCTTCTTTTGTAGAAATTTGTTTGAGAATGGAAATACCAAAGAGTCAGAACAACATGTTTATTCACTAAGTTAAAATATACAAATGAACTTTCAAGAACAAACCTCTCCTTGAAATATTATGGGAAAATCTCCCTAAGTACATTTTCTGGAAAATCTAGTTAGAATGCAACAAGGATGTATTCAAATAGGAGTTTGATACACCTCTTAGAATAGCAATCAAAGCCAAAGGACTCTTAGATAAATATATCAACTCCAAAGGAAAGCAATTCCCAAAAATTCAATATTGGGAGGAGGATGAACATATTTGGATTCATTATTTTCAAATTTCCCCTGCTCCCTTTAGAAAAGTGAACTTTAAACCATCTTTAAGATCAAATTGGAAACTGTAATTGGATGTATCTAAATTTTAACAATGGAGGTCATATCAACATTCATAATTTTTGTTTTTTGATGAGGCATCAAAACATAATCCATGAGTGGTAGGCACGAGGGGGATATTGACTGATCCTGAAGGAAAAATTCAAACGTCATAAGCCTAGGGGTTAAGAATTTCATCCATAATCTTACTCTTTGCTTCAAGGGTTAAGGTAGGCAATGGAAAACCAAATTCAACACTTAATTCTTGTGAGGGATTCTAGTATGGTTGTCAACCTTATGCATAAGAAAATTAGTCCAACAAATTATTGTCTTGCCTCTATATTGCTTCTAGTGAAAAATGAGGACATGAAAATTTAAAAGGTATATTTTTCCATGTGCCAAGGATCCACAATAGTCAAGCAAATCTATTAGCCAACAAGGTGATTGATTTAAAATTTTGGGATATTTTGGTTCATGACCAATTAACCCTCCAATATATTCCTTAAACACCCCTGATAAATTTAATGACAAGTACCATGAGCACACTAAGACATGTGTCATTTATGTGCCAGCCCATCCACCAAAGCAGAGCAACTAACACGATGAAACCCAAGTCTCCCTCGCACATGCTCTCATCGACTAGGATGAAAGGTAATGCATATTTTGGTTTAATTTGCCACAAATAAGGTGGGACAATGGCCAAATTAATATTTGTTTGAAGGAAGGAAAGAAAACATCTCTACTCCTCTTAAATTCATTTGGCTCAAACACAAAATTCCAAGTTGGTTGGTTCTATCTTCATTCTGCTTGCATATTTTTGGTAGGTTTGGATGCATAGGACACAATTAGCACTGCATTCCTCTTTAGATATGGTCATTATATTCTCAAATTTGAATTTTTGAGGGTATTTTTTCTAGGTCTAAAGCTTATGTTCTCACTTGAGTCCTGGGGGCATTCTTGATTAATTGGTATTTCGAATAAATCAATCTTGGCCTTCAAGTCGATGGTGGTTTTTGTTTAGTTTGTTCTTTATTGGATATCTTTAGTCAAGAGATTGGTGGTGATTGTTATCAGTGCAATTTTATTTGGTTATAGGAAGTATAATTTTTTCTTTGATTTTTCTAGAAGGGGTGTAGGGTATGTACTTTGTCCCCTTCCACTTATAAGTTGTGGAACATAGTGTCACATGTTTGTTAAAAGGGGAATTTTCAAACTAGATTGTATCAAATTCCCTCATGTATATTTGGTTTCAAGTCTACAAGTATGATATTTAAAAAAAAAACCAACACTTTATCATGTAGATAAAAAACCAAGCATCCACCATGGATCTGCGTGACTTTCAAGAGTTAAGGAAGATCTTAAGAACCCATGAAGAAATGGTGCAAGAAAATAAAGTGTCCATTCTTACTGTCATCACCAAATTTCATGATTATGAACAACAATGTATTTCACAAATTGCAGATATTATGAGCACCTCGATGCAAGTCAAACAACAACTATTTATTCTCAAGACATAATGAAACTTCTTAAAATATATGGTGGGGAAGATGAACAAAGAAGCTTGGACAATGGCCTCTAATCAACGCATATTTGAACAAGGTGAACACAAAGATGAAGACATTGTCATTCAACCGATGGAAGAAATGGAAATTGAAGAACCAGAACGAGAGAAAACAACTACAACCATGGAAGAGGTTGCAAGTCATCACTTCTTTTACTAGTCTATGTTTTTTAGAGTTGTTAGTATCTTAGGTGTCTTTTACACGATATATAGCAGTAGGAAAATTTGGGAAATTTTTCCATGTATTACAAAACTCTATTTTTTGATATCAATATCTACAAAGAGTATGAACCATGAAGACAATATGTATGTTTTAAGAGTGTTGTTAGCCTAGCTACAACCATTTTTACTAATATAATTTACCCAGATCTTATTTACCTATGAATTACACAATTTTAAATTAATCAAATTTAAAGAATCAAATGAAGAATAAGTTAACAAAGAAATGGTTAAGATACTTTAATAATCCATTAATTATTTTATTAAATTATGATATCAATAAATGAATTATTTTATTCAATCATGATATTAATAAATTGAAAGGTTAAGATAAATATTTAAAAGTTGAGTATAATTTCTTTAAGAAGAAAGTTCAACTTAGAAAAGGAATCTAACTAGACTATAAAGAGCTAACCTAAATGAAACTAATAAAAGGGTTTCTAATGAATCAATACCTATAGTTACGAGATGCTTGATATTATATATATATATATATATATATATATATATATATATATATATATATATATATATATATAAAAGNATATATATATATATATATATATATATATATATATATATATATATATATATATATATATATATATATATATATATATATATAAAAGCTTAGATATCACTTTAAATTTGTTATCATATTTAAAATATTTATTTTATCATATTAATATTATATATGTTGTATTAATATTTTCATTGAATTTTATTATGTTATAAAATTATTAATTTTATAAATTAAAGTAGGGTAGTTAGTATTACAATGAGAATACATTGTAGCGGAGGTTTTTCTGGAACTTCCTCAAAAAATTTAGCCATTTTCTATTTATCGCGGAGGTTGTTAAAGGAGGTGGGTGGTCAAAGGTTTTTTTACTGGTGCACATGTAAAGTCCATATGTATCGGTGCTCACATAAAACTAATGCCTTGGTGCATATATATGTCGAACGCATTGAGGTAGGGTAAAATAAAATAAAAAAATACCAAATTTATTTTCATTATTACACTTCATTGTGTGCTTCCAACCTCTCAGACAAGAATTGATGCTCACTCTTCTTCCATAGCTTCCCCCTTTGTAGTGCTTTATAGTCAGTACGATAGCTCCACTGTTAGATTCCACACATTTCCAACTTTTGGAAAATATCGTGAATTTTCATTTCTTTTCTACGGTGGTTAATTTTGTGCGGTGCGTTTGAATTCTTAGGCACACTCAAAAGTTGATGCATCCTATAAATATATAGGAAGCACTACCAGTGGTGTGTATACGATTCACAAATGCACCAGTTCTTCACTGAACAACACCACGCCAAATTTTGAAAAATAAGGATTGTGATACGTCTTTATAGACACCCCATTACCGATGTGTTATAAAACACAACACACTACTAAACAAAATGTTGATGCTCCAAGAAAATTGGAGCATCGATGTGTTCACATTAACCAATCACACTACCTAGTTTCCAACATAAAAAAATGTAACCTAGCGGTGCCCCAAAGTCCACTAAATGCATTGGTGTTGTGAGCAACACAAAACCATACCAACATTTAACAATTTAGTATTGTGGTGCATCTTATGGGACACCCCGTTACTGGTGCATCTTAAAGACAATGCACCACTCAAAAAATGTCGGTTCTCCAAGAACAATGGAGTGCTAGTGCGTTCCATTTAACCAACAACGGACTGTCAGTTTGTCGGTGCGTTCCATTTAACAAAACACATCGGTGGCGTGCATAGCATGGCACCATGAAAAATATTTAACAATTTAGCATAGCATCACATCTTATAGAGCACCACATTATCGTGTGTTCTAAGAGACAACACACCGCTAAAATAAATGTCGGTGCTCCAAGGAACATGGAGCATCGATGCATTCCATATAACAAACTACACCACCTAGTTTCCAACCTAGTAAAATTAACTAGGCGGTATGTCCCAGTATCATAAATGAACTAGTTTCATCCACAACATGACATTGTTCCAAACATTTAATAATTAGCATATCGGTACATCATACAAAACACCCCCTTATTGGTGTGTCCTCATACACAACACACCACTTAAAAACATGGTTGATCCATGAAACTTGGAGCACCGACGCGTTATATATAATGCAATACCTCGTAACCCACATAAAAATTATAGGGAGCGATGCATCTATGTCTAAAAAATGCACCGGTGCCATGCATATCACTGCATTGCCTCACATATTTAACATTTATTTTAGAGGTGCAAATGACGGGAGACCTTGTTTCCGGTGCATCAGAAAACTAAATGCACCACTAAATACATACAGGTTCTCCAAGCATAACGGAGAATTGATGCGTTAAATATAACCAACTGCATTTCTTGGCAAAGAACATAGGTAAAATGACATAGCAGTGCATCTTGTGGGACACCCCATTCTCAGTGTGTTATAGAACACAACGTGTTCAAAAAAATAGGTATTCCAACAGAGGATGAAAACCTTCAGTAACCACTCACACAACCAAATCAAATATCAACACACTGATATTTTGACGTGGTAAAACCCCTATGGGGAAACATCCACGGCCCTAGCCAACACGGCCACTTGGAGAAATTTATTAATGCAAAATAAAAATATTACAAAGAGATTTTACAAGAGAGTTTCTCACAGTCGATCATCGGAAAATGACCCTCCATGCCCTTTAAATAGATATCATGGACCAATTGAGTGTTAAGCCACAGATCAATGTAGCCATTAAGATCGAGGAGAATATGAACCATCATATCACTCTATGTCGGGAACATATCGTGCCCGAAAAATTTCCTTACTATAAATGCATACTAAATAAACACATTTTTACCTAACGACACATTAGACCAAGTAGATATTAAATAACTCCTAAGTGTCTAAATATCCTAACATCCCCCCTTAAGAACAACTTGGGATAGGATTTAAGAATTTACAAAAGTTATACAATAGGAGAAGGAAGGAGGCGTTAGATCTCATCCCCCCTTAATGACAACTTCCTGAACTCCTAACATAGATCGAAGTTTGGAAAACTTCGCTTTTGTAAGAGACTTTGTGAAAATTCCTGCAACTTGATCTTCTATAGGGAAAAATTGCACTCCAATAGCTCGATCATGAATGAGATTTCTGATGAAGTGCATGTGTAACTCGATGTGTTTGTTCTGCTAATGGTGAATTGTGGATTTGGCGAGCTTGATGGAACTCTGATTGTCGCACCAAAGGCTAGTTGGATGTTGTTGTTGGAACCCAAACTCTGAAAGGATCTATCGAAGCCACAAGGCTTCCTGACTTGCATTTATTGTTGCTATGTACTATGCTTCTGCTAAATAAAGTGCAATAGATTGTTGTTTCTTACAGGCCCAATTGCCAGGTCCTGAACCAAGGCTAAAAACATAACCTACAATAGAATTATGATCATCAGGGTCACCGACCCAATATGAACCAGTGAAACCAACCAATAAAGGAGTCCCCCCTGAACTGTAATGTATCTCAAACTGAACTGTACCCCGGACATACCAAAGTATCCTTTTAGCTAATTTCCAATGGCTTTCATGGGGTGTTTTCATATATCGGGAAACAATACCAACAACAAAGGAAATATCAAGATGAGTATGAGTCAAGTATAAGAGGCTTCCAACTAACTGATGGTACAAAGTGGCATCAAATTTGGGACAAGCACAGGTGGAAACAATCTTGACTCCAGATTGGAAGGAAGAAGGGGATCATTTACATCTTTCCATGTGGAAGCGACGAAGAAGGCCACAAGCATACTTAGACTGGGAAAGAAAAATTCCTTCATTGGTTTGCAAAACTTGGAGGCCAAGGAAATAGTGCAAAAATCCTAAGTCTGTCATTTCAAATTTATTCTTAAGGCTGGTTTTCACATGGTTTAAAAGTTGTGAGTCACTACCAATAAGGATAAGGTCATCAACATAAAGGACAAGGATTATGAGATGCCTTCCTACTTTCTTGGTATAGACATTAGGATCAAAATGGAATCTAGAAAATTCGTTGTTAATAAGAAAGTTGTCCATTTTGGCATACCAAACTCGGGGAGCTTGCTTAAGACCATAAATAGATTTCTTAAGGCGACAAACAAGGCTAGAGTCATTTTGGACATAGCCAGGAGGTTGTTCCATGTATATTTATTCTTGAAAACCCCCATGAAAGAAGGCGTATTTAACATCCATATGATGGACCTCCCATTTATGTGAGGTAGCAAGGGAAAGAACAAGGCAAATGGAATTCATTTTGGCTACAGGGGAAAAGGTTTCATTATACTCAATTCTTTCAACTTGGGAAAATCCTTTGGAAACTAACCGAGCCTTTTGCCTTTCAACACTTCCATCTAATGCATACTTAGTTATGTAGACCCATTTACATCTAACAAGTTTTCTTCCTTTTGGAAGAGGTACAAGATCCCAAGTATCATTTTCCATTAAATAATGATACTTTGCATTCATTGTGGTATCCCAATATGGATGACCCGAAGCTTTTGCAAATGTCTCTAGATCATGAGTGGATGAAACTCGAGCCAAAAGAGAAGAGGCTCACTGGAAATATGACCGTGTCCAATGTTTATATGAAGGATCACTGACAAGATCACTAACCGCTTCTCGTGTTGAACGGACCCATCCAGGAAGCGATGGTGCTAATGTTGGTTCAGGTTCAATGGACTCATCTGGAGGAAGGTGAGCAGGTGGAGGTGGATTTTCATCCTCAGTGCCATCATCTAAACAAGAAACCAGAATAGGAATAGAAGAATGCACAAACATCAAAGATGGCTCACGGGATGAAGAAGGCACAATCGTTGAATTAGGCTCAAAAGCCAAGAGATTTTCATCAAATTTAACATCTCTTCTAATAATAATTTCATTATAATGTGGTTGAAGAAGTATGTAACCTTTGACATCTTCAGAATAACCAACAAATATACACTTCTCACTTTTAGGCTTCAATGCTTTCCTTTTCTCATCAGGAATGCAAGCCCATGCTATATTGCTAAATAGAAGGAAGTGACTTACATTTGGTTTAATTTTAGTCCATGCTTCTTTTGGTGTTATATTTTTAAGAGCCTTTGTGGGAGTGTGATTTATTGTATAATTTTCACATTTGATGGCTTCCACACAATACTTTAGACTTAATCCCTTAGATTGGATCATACAATTAGCCATTTCTTTTAATGTGTGGTTCTTTATCTCAACAATGCCATTTTTTTGTGGTGTATATGAAAAAGTGTGTTGCATTTGGATGCCTTGTGTAGTGCAGTAACTTGTAAAATTATTGTTCACATATTCACCTCCATTATATGTTCTTAACTTTTGAATTTGATGTCCAAATTGCTTTTCCACAAGGGCCTTGTAGGCCAAAAACTTGTCAAAAACTTTGCTCTTAAGTTTTAAGAAGTAAACCTAAGTACATCTATAAAAGTCATCAATGAAAGTTAAGAAATACTTACACCCAGAAAAATAAGGAGAAAAAAGTGGACCACACAAGTCACTGTGAACAAGCTCCAAAGGGCATGAGGTGTGTCAAGAGGAACGGTTGTCAAAAATGTCTCAATGATGTTTGTCGAGAACACAACCAACACAAACACCATCTCTGCATGAAACAAGAGGAAGAATAGTCACCATCTGTTCATTACATAGTTGTTGCAATGAGCGATAATTTATATGACCAAACCGCTCATGCCAAAGTTTGCTCAAGTCATCGCTATGAGCAACAAAAACTAATGGAAAAGATGATGACCCAAAGTTGTCAAATTTGTACAACCTGGTAATATCATCAACAATTCCAGTTGCAAGAACATGTTGAGGATATTTTAGATCCTTGATTACAACTTTGGTGAGGTGAAAACTCTACGGTTTTAACTTCACCTGAATGAATGATTTGATATATTGATAGAAGGTTACAGGAAAGACTTGGAACACATAATGCATCATTGAAATGACCATTATCTACCTGAATTGTTCCATATCTTACAACACTAAGAGATCTATCATCACCAATAATTTTTTTTGGTGTTACATTCATTTAGAGTAGAAAATATGGTTTTCTCTTTAGCCATATGATAAGATGCTCCAGAATCAATAAGCCACTCATCAGAAGAAGAAGTAGAAGTTGCATTGAAGGAGAAACCAGAAGAAGAAGTAATAGAATCAATAATAATGTTGTGCTTCTTCAATGTTGCTTCTAAAGCTACCATCTTCTTGAAACATTTGGACTCATCATGACCATCTTTCCCACAAAATTTTCAATGTCTGTCAATCTTCTTATTTTTAGATTTTTCTCCTTTGTCACCATTAGGAGCTTAAGTTGTCTGAGTGGGTTTAGGACCCTTGTTTTTCTTTTTGTTGTGGCAAGGATGCTGCTTCTTGGGATTCTTGGGTTTATATTTTTGTTGGGATTCTAAGGATTTATTGGATGTACTTGCAGTGTTTATCACTCCAAGTTGTACAAGCTTATCTTGCTCTCTAATCAAAGCATCACAAAAGGACTCAAGAGTTGGTTTTTGATAATATTTCCCTAGAGCTTCTCTCATGGCATAAAAGGTAGATACAAACACATAATATGCACTACCTAGATTAGAAATAATAATATAGATGCAATTCCCTTCCTCCAACATTATGTTACACTCTTCACATAAAATTCTAAGTGTTTTAAACTTAGATAGATAGTCTTAAATGCAAGAAAAATAATTTGGACTTAAATTTAGTATCTAATTTTCTAACTGATGTGCTCAAATAATATTGTGTTTACCAAAAACAGTTTCAAGTTTTTCCCAAGCTTCATCGGGGTCATCAATTTCTTGAAGGTGGAACCTTAAATCAGGAGAGATGGACATTCTAATCAATCCACGTGCTTCACCATTCCTATTAGCCCATTTGACTTTGTTTTCATCATCAGTGGGTTCTTTTTCCTTTCCCAAGGTAATCCTATACATGCCTTTACTTATTAATAAATCCTCCATATGGGATTTCCATTGGAAGTAGTTGGTGTTGGTAAGAAAAAGATCATTGAAAGAATCCATATTAAATATGTAGATAACACGGATTTAGAAACTGAAACTGATGATCTGGATGAAAATATCTCGAAAAAAAAGGCGATTAAAAAAAAAATGGCACTGAAAACGGATTTTGGATGTGAAAGTTATGCCATTTTAAAAAAAGGCATAAACGGTAACCAAAGAGCCACGTGGAAAGTAGAATTTGGTCCATGCGGTGATACCCCTCCAAATAACCTCACTTTTACAAATAAGTTGTTTTATGAAGTGGACCACTTTTATAAAAAGAAGCGGGGATCACTTTTACAATGAAGTTACTTTATAAAATAAAGTTGCATGTAAAATAAATATCTTTAAAATAAAATATTAAAACTACTTGTAGTGATTCACTTTTATACTTGAGGTGAAATACACTTTACAATGGGTGTATGCAATTTTTCAATAAAAAAGAAGAGACTTGAACTCAAGACCTCTTACTTAATAAGGAAACTTTTAACCAAGTGAGCTAGCAAAACATATTGTATTGTTTAGAAGGAGGATTGGGGATTTTGTTGTTGTTGTTTTGGAAGACGGCCTTGGAGAGCATGCTCATAAAAAACTATTTTCACACAAGAAAAAAATTTCTCTTCTCGATGACAACAAGGGTTAGATCTCGGTTAGCTTACCCAAAAGATGCACCTTTTCCTATCTATTGTTTATTTGTCGAGATCGTACAAGATGCAGGGAAAAGATCATATGCAGATCTAAAAGAGTAGAAACTTGGAAAAAAACAATATAAAACCGAAATAATACTCTGCAAAAATTTAAAAAGGGCATATCTGGGCTTTATACCTTTGGATCTGACTGAAATGGTCATATCTTGGGTAAACGAAAACCTTTTCTAGTGAAACGAAAAATGTTCCTAAATGAAACAAGCACTCTGGATGCAATGAAATATTCATATCAACCCATAAATTTACATAAATGGTATAAATCATAGATGAGGAAACTCGACTTCACAATCTTGATCTACAATGAGAGTGGGTCTTCAAACAGGCTCTGATACCATGTTCGACAACACATGTATTCCAGGAGAGGACGAACACCTCCAGTAAACACTCACACAAATAAATCAAATATCAACACACTGATATTTTGACGTGGTAAAACCCTATGGGAAACATCCACAACCCTAGCCAACGTGGCCACTTGGAGCAATTTATTAATGCAAAAGAAAAATATTACAGAGAGATTTTACAAGAGAGTTTCTCACAATCGATCATCAGAAAATGACCCTCCATGCTATTTAAATAGAGATCATGGACCAATCAGGTGTTAAGCCACGGATCAATGTAGCCGTTAAGATCAAGGAGAATATGAACCGTCAGATCACTCTATGTCGGGAACATATTATGACCGTCAAATTTCCTAACTACAAATGCATACTAAAGAAACACACTAAGAAACACACTTTTACCTAACGACATATTAGACCAAGTAGACCTTAACTAACTCCTAAGTGTCTAAATATCGTAACACAACGCATCTCTAAAATACATGCTAGTGCTCCAATAACCATGGAGCACTAATGCATTATACCAGTTGTACCATATAACAATGCTTTGGTTTTGATATATCGTACCGAGAGAAATGCGTAGTTTCTATTATTGGCGCATCAATTACTTTTCCACATTTTTTTGCAAACATAAATTAATTTTGGTTTTTGATAAATAAAAAATAGTTATATGTGTGTGTGTTTTATAATTTCAATTTGTTTTAGCTGATATATGTTCCTAAAAAGAATTGTATGAGAATCAGAGACGACGATGATAGTAGGAGCAATAGCAACAATAACAAGTTGACACGTACACCTTTGTACATGAAAGGGAGCCCCAAGAAAGGGAGAGGGAGAAGATCCCTCACCCTATATACCTTAGACATGTTCCCTTTTTAGGAATGTTGGCCTCCTCAAGTTTTATGAGGCTACATACCTTAGGAAGAACTCTTCAATCTTACAATAGTTGATCCATCATTGGGATCATGCTCGACAAGCATTCAGAGTTGGTCCCAATTTTTAGTATCAACCCACGGAGGAGGACATTTATTTATCACTAGGTTGTCTAGGAGGGGGTAGGTTTGGCCCCATTTCCCTAATATACCACCTGAAATTGAAAGAGAGATCCCAATGGAATATGTAGAGATATGGAATTCCAGGTTATTAGTGGTCAGTTGCAGATAGATTCATTTGGTGCAGAGGAGGTTGAGTGTTTGTCTCTTATTGTCATGGAATTATAAAACTTTACCTCTGATGGGAAACACATTAATTTCCCTTTGATGTATTATGTAGATAGTTTAGTTCAGAGGCCTCAATTGATTAGTGTTGGGTTGTTATATTATTTGTAGTGAAAACTCAGTCAAATCAACTGGCTAGTCAAGGTGGATTGACTGGGTGAATGTTTGACTAGACATATAAGTCGAGTTGATGGTTAAGTCAAAGGCAGAACTGATCTGCTAGAAGTTTGAGGGGTCATCCAATAGGAGGTTGAGTGGAATTCAAATGGAGACTGACTAAAGGTCGACTGGCTCATAGCTGATTGAAGTTTGACTGGTAGTTGATTTTAATAAAATCTTGAGATTCTTGGGATTGTAGCCAATCATCTGCATGGATTTTTGATCTTTTTTGGGCACCATGAATCAGGTTTTTGCATAGATTAAAGCCTATAAATATGGCATCATGTAATACTATAAAAGGTTATGCTTAGAACTCTCAGTGATCGGAACTCTCATATGAGAGGTGCGTAGTGGTCATGTGGATGTAAGTCGAATTGGTTGCAGGGTTGTCCTTGCATAGAGCAAGAGATCATGATGGTGATTATTTCTTAGGTGTAGACCAAGTTTATTCATGTAACTCTTTATTCTATGAATGAATAAGACAACAAGGAGTGATAGACACTTAAGGAATGATAGTTTTCCTAGTTAAGGGTTTCCAGGGTAAAATCTTTATGTAATGTGTGATTTGCATTGATTAATTATGCTTTAGCTATGTCTTCTCATTTCTAGTTGGTTAAGTGTGAGTGTTATTTCTCTACAAGTGGTATCAGAGCTCATCTTGTTTCTCTATACAATTTGTATTAGAGAAAGGTTAAGCAAATCTTAGATTTGATTTAAACCTAGGTCCAATGGGAGTTGTAAAACAATGATATTTAATTTGTGCTTAAAATAATTGCAAGCAGTTCAAGGATAGAGATAGAAAAATTTGATGGCCAAAATTTTCATCTTTGGAAGCCTAAAATGGAAGATATCATTGTAGATCGAGAATAGTCTATAGCTATGAGTCCCATAACAATTATGATGGGTATGTCGAAGGAAGAATGGGATAAAATCAAAAGGAGGGCAAGGAGTATGATTTGACTTTGTCTTGGAGATTTGGTATTGTTTAATATCTTAGGCAAAGACACCGCAAAAAAACTATAGGACAATTTGGGAAGCTTGTATCATTCTAAATCCCTGGTAAACAAGTTTTTTCTTCAGATTAAATTGTATCTTTTGAGTATAAGTGATGGGAACTCAGTAATAGATCACCTAAATGCATTCAATATTGTAATAGTTTAGTTATTGTCTATGGACATTAAAATAATTGAGGAGGAGAAATGTATTAGTCTATTGTGTTCTTTGTCAGATTCATGGGATATCTTAGTCGTGGCTATCGGGAGTAATTAGACCACATTAATGCTTGAAGACAAATTGCATATTTGATGTCAAAAGAAATGAGGTGGAAGAACATGTAAGAATCGACCAAGGATGCCTTGATGGTGAGAGGTCGGCCAATCGATATAAATAAAGGAAACTCCTCCTATAGAAAGTCAAATTCGAAGGGTATATCTACATCCCCGATTCATTCAATGAGATGATGTTGGAAAAGTGGTAAATCCAAGCATTACAAGAGAGAGTTGATCCGTCAGGATTTTTCGAAATGACTATGGTTGAGTTTTATTTGCATGCAGTTATTAACCATTGGAAAACTTAACGAAGAGCGAGAAAAGAAATGAATTATACAGACATTAACATATTTTCAGATCTGAAAAACAATGAAAAAGCAGCAAACCATAATGCACAAGTTTGATAACGGAGTTCGGCAACTTTGCCTACGTCTCCGGGCCTTTTCTCTGTGAGTGAGGCTTCTTGATTTCTTTTCAAAAGCTTATTAGTACATCTTTACAATGATTATTGGATTCTAGACTAATCTGGTCTTGTTCTCCATGATCTCTAGAATCTTTCACAACTTACGGCACATGAAACGGATGTCCCGAGGTCTCAGAAATCGTCCAACAACATCTCCTCATCAACGGTCTCCCTGCCTTAAACTGGCTTTGACTTGGCTTGCTTCAACATCTCTGCTCTGAAATTGCTCTCAAAAGCTGTCCCCATGGCCTCAAAATGGCCTTGGTTGAATAGTGGGGGAGTTAGTTTTCCATCTCCAACTTCCTCCACGAATTTAGGCTCTAAAAATGCCCAATAACTCCCAAAAATGAGTTAATTACATTAAAAATGAGTTTAATTACATTAAAAACTCAAAAGTGGTTGGAAAAACCC
>ML777279.1:1053958-1086053 GCA_009831015.1 Picea engelmannii | reverse complement strand
TTTGATAAACGAACCAAAAGCCATTAGCCAAAATAGGGGTGCCACGTGGCAGCCCTTCATTGGGCCACGTGGCACCTTTCCATTCGATAATAAAATGCCACGTGTCATCACCCTATTCAACCACCATCAGCCAACCAGAACTTTCCATGTCGTCTGCCAGGGTGTACCATCATGCCACGTCACTTCCACGTGTGAGTCGTACGGACTGCCCAGCCAGCATTTTTTTTCCTTGTTTGACTTTTCGGTCAGAACGCGACATCTTCTCCATACGGACTCCGTTTGACATAAAAATTATACCACTGGAATCGGGAAGACGAGGCGGACGCATTGGCATTGGTTTCATCCAATTATTAGCACTTTCATTTTTGAGCATTTTTCATGCCCTATCAGGCTTCTGAATCCGATTTCGGAGCAAGAGTATAAGTTTAAATTGATTGAGATCAGTCCATGATTCAACGAGAAGCAGTTGAATAAGACAAAGACTACTCCAAACAAAGGAGGATATGTGTATATGGTGTTGACCAGTACACGGTCGGATCAAAACGTTTGGTTGATCGACTCGAGTGAATCTTTCATATGACACCTCATAGAGAATGGTTCTATGAATATAAAATATATGAAGGAGGAGATGTATTCTTGGGGGATGTATTGATAACCAAAATTATTGGATGAGGAATATTCTTATTGATGCTACAGGATGGGAGGAGTAGAACCCATCCAGGTATGCTACATTGTTTGGGTTTGGTAAGAAATCTGATATATGTTAGCAAAATGAGTGATGCAAGTGTGCACACTTTATTTTAGAAGGATACGTGCAAAATGTTCAAGGGAACGGTGGTCTTAATGAGAGGAGTTTGGATTGGAACCTTATAAAAGTTGTTAGGGACTGTCGACTCGATGCAATAGCATTGTTCTTTCTGAATTCGACTTGATTGTTCTTCGTCAAGTTGACTCGACCATTCTATGGCACTAGAGGATGGGACATATTAGCAAAAAAGGACTTTGAGAAATGCATGGAAAATGTATGATCGAAGGTTTTACTGACTGTAATTTAGAAGCTGATTTATGTGAACAATGCATCTATGGACAACATAATCGTGTTAGATTCCCATCTGGATCTGGAAGGGAAAAAATGATTTTGGAATTGATACATAGTGACATGTTTGGGCCTATATCGGTCCCTTCACTAGGAGGATCTCTATATTATGTCTCCTTCATAAATGATTTCTCCAAGAAGACATGGCTATATTTCATGACGAAGCAAACATATCTTTTTGAGAAGTTCAAAGAGTTTAAATCTCTTGTGGAAACCTAGATAGATAAGAAGATCAAGGTGTTGAGAACTAACAATGGAGGTGAGTTAAGTGGAAATGATTTTGAGCATTTTGCAAGCAATTTGGCATAGCATGACAAAATACCACACCATATACCCCACAAAAAAGTGGATTTGCTGAAAGAATGAATATGATGTTGATGTAAAAGGCAAGGAGCATGCTCAGTGGTGTCGGGCTCACACAAGAATTCTGGGCAGAGGCAGTTGATACTGCAAAATATTTGGTAAATACGTACCCTTCATCAGTAATATTGAATTGACTCCACATGAGGTATGGTTTGGTAAGAATCATTTGATTTCACATCTCAGAGTCTTTGGTTGTGATGCATTTGTGCATGTTCCCAAGGAAAAGAAGAACAAGCTAGAAAATAAGGTATTCAAGTGTATTTTCATTGGCTACAATGATGGAATGAAAGGGTATAAGATATGGGATCCATTGTTGAAGAAAATAGTGTATGGTATTTGATCTTCAAGGAATTCAGAGGAACTTCTAGGACTGAAGAGTCTTAAATGGACAAAGAACCAGAGAAGCTAGAGTTTGAGCTGAGGAACGGAGAACATGATTCAAATGAGTCGAATGAATCAAATGAAGAGGTGGAACAACTGAATTTGGTTATAAGGAGGTTTGAATGAGTAAGGAAACCAAATGAGAGGTACATCCCACTTGATTTTCATTCTACATTTGTGTTATCTTCCACTGACAATGAGTCCAACTCAGTCAGGGAGGAAGTCAACTTGATAGAGGGTAAACTCTGGAAGGAGGCCATGGTCAAAGAAATGGAATCCTTGCATAAGAATGATACATGGGATTTGGTCGAATTACCTAATGGAAGGAAACATGTTAGTATCAAGTGGGTGTTCAAGAAAAAGTTGAAATCAATAGGTCAAGTCAAGAAGGTCAAAGATAGACTAGTAGTGAAAGGGTATTCCCAAGTTGTGGGAGTTGACTTTGGTGATATTTTCTCTCATGTTGAAAATTAAATTCCATTAGAGTACCAATATCTTTGGCTGCATCATTTGATCTTGAGATAGAGAAAATGGGTGTGAAGACAACGTTCCTACATGGGGACCTGGAAGAAGAAATGTACATGAAATAGCCTAAAGAATTTGTAGTAAAGGTAAATAAGGAGCTGGTATACAAATTAAAGAGATCCCCTTATGGTCTAAATCAATCACCAAGGATGTGGTACCAAAATTTTTACATATACATCCTTAGTTTGGGATTTTTGAGAAGCAAGGCTAATCACTGTGTATATTCCAAGGAAGAAGGTGTTTGTTTCATATATGTAATTTTGTATGTTGACGACATGTTTTTGGTCAGGAATGACATGGATGCAATAAAGGAGGTGAATATGTAGTTGTCCTCCAACTTTAATATGAAGGATATTTGTGCCGCTAACTTCATTATGGGAATGGAGATTAAGAGGGATTGGGTGGTTAGATATCTTTGGTTAAATTTGAGAAAGTACCTTGCAACAGTCTTAAAATGTCTCGACATGAAGTATTTCAAATCGATCAAGGCACCAATTTCTTTGGGAGCGAAACTAATTGTTGAACAATGTGAAAATACTTAGGAAGAAATAGAGGACATGGCATGTGTTCCCTACGCTAGTGTTGTTGGTAGTCTAATGTATGGAATGGTATGCACTCGACTAGAAATTGCTCATGCAGTGGTAGTATTGATTAGGTACATGTTGACACCTGGGAAAGAGCACTGGATTGTTTTCAAGAGAGTGTCAATGTACTTGTGTGGCACAAAAAAATATGTATTATGTTACTAAGGGAAACTTGAACTGACAGAGAAGTAAATGTACATAGCTTTTGTGATGCTAATTGGGCTGGAGATATTGATCGAAGAAGGTTGACTAGCGGATATGTGTTTAAGATGTTTGGTGGAGCAATCATTTGGATGAATAAGAGACAAGAAGTTGTATCCTTGTTGACAATAAAATATAAATACATGGAAACCACTCATGCAAGCAAATAAGTTGTATGGTTGCATAGACTGTGTTCAGAGATTGGGTTTGACCATAAACCTATGAAGATAAATTGTGACAGTCAGAGTGCAATTTTCTTGGAAAATAACCAAGCTTAGAATTCCAGGACAAAGCATATTGATGTAAAATACCATTTCATAAGAGACATGGTGGAAATCAAGAAGGTGCCACTGGAGAAGGTAGACACTTTGAAAAATATAACAAACTCTTTGACCAAGTTTGTGAGTGTTGTGAAGTTCTCTTGGTGTAGATGGGAAATGGGAATTGTTTCCCTTAGTTAGTGAACATAAGTTCAGGTTCTCTTGTATTAGAAAAGAAGACAAAAAGTTGTAGAATGTTGGGTTGTTATATTCTTTGTAGTGCAAACTTAGTCAAATCGACTAGCTAGTCGAGATGGATCGACTGGGTGAATGTTTGATTGGACGGATAAGTCGCATTGATGGTTAATTAAAAGGTCGAAGTGATTGACTGGAAGGTTGAGAGGTCATCCGACAAGATTTCGACAAGAGGTCAAGTTGTATCCGACCAGATACCGAATAAAGGTTGACCAGCTCATAACTGATTGAAGTTCAACTGGTAGTCGACTGTAACAAAATCTTGAGATTCATGGGATTGCAACCAATCATCTACATGGATATGTAACCATTTTTGGGTGCCATGAATTAGGATTTTGCATATAGTAAATCCTATAATTATGGCATCATGTGATACTATAAAAGGTTACACTTAGAACTCTTAGTGATTGGAACTTTCAAATGAGAGGTATGTAATATTCATGTGGATGTAAGCCAAATTGGTTGTAGGTTTTTCCTTGCATAGAGAAAGAGAGTATGATGATGATTGTGTCTTAGGTGTAGACCAAGTTTAGTCATGTAAATATTTATTCTATGAATGAATAAGATAACAAGGAGCATGATTCACTCAAGGAATGTTTGTTTTCTTGGTTAAGATTTTCCAGGGTAAAATCTATGTGTATTGTGTGATTGTCATTGATTAATTCCGCTTTAATTTTGTCTTCTCTTTCTTGGTTGGTTTAGTGTGAGTGTTATTTCTCTACAAGTGGTATTGATTCTGATATTGTTTCTCTATACAAGTCATAACAGAGCAAGGTTAAGCATATCTTGGATCTGATCTAAACCTATGTCCAGTGGGAGTTGTAAGACAATTATCTTTAATTTGTGCTTAAAAGAATGGCAAGAAGTTCAAGGATAGGATAGGGTAGGATAGGATATTTTACCTCTAATAAACAACACATTAGTTTCCCTTTGATGTATTATGTAAATATTTTTTTTTAGAGGCCCCGAGTGATTAGGTGGCCAGAGATGTTTTTGAGACGATTTTGTTTTGCATTGGATCAATATCACATCGTTTTTTATGTGAGGTTATTCTTCCCATTCACATCAGAGTTGTTTACATTATTTTTTGAGAGGTTTCATGCCACTCGGTTGGAAGTACCATTCTTTCCTTCTAGGCCTGTGATTGATGTGTTGTATGCACATGTAGGGGAAACTTTTCCCCAAGAGAGGTCAGTGAGAGTGGTTGTGTACTCCAGCCGGTAGGGAGATATGTAATTTTTTGGCTAGAGAGGACAATCTTGTTCTCGATCTTGTACATTACATGTATGTGGGGATGGATTAAAGAGGATGTCCACATATCCTATTTATTGAAAAAAGGATACCATATGAGAGAGGTAATATTATTTTTATGTTTTGATAAATCTAGTTGCATATTTTGATGTCGTATTTAATGCACATGTAATTTATTGTAACATTTTTTTCAATTATCTGCTTATTATTATCTATTGTTTTGCAGATATTGAAACCTGTGTTGGGGGTCAACCTCCCCAACATTATGAGGAGATGGAGGAGGCAGTGGAGAAACCTCTAGTACATAGGCCTGACATGTCACGTAGGCCATATCAAATATTCCAGAAAGAGATGGTGGATCGCCTATGTGGTTTGATGGTTAGGCGTGGAGTGGTACTCGTATAAATTCGAGAGATATTACGAGTACCAAATATCTTTGTGATATAGGAAACCCTACCTCATGGTATGATGTCAATGATGTGTCATGTTTTTTATTCCCTCAACCTCATCGAGAGGTTGACGGATGTTTCTCATGATTCCACTCCATATGGCTCATCGCTACAACAAACCACATCCTCTCTACCACTTGGTCCTCCTCCTCCTCCTCCTCCTCCTTCTCTTCCACATGTGTCACCATCCACTAATACTTCTTCTTATCCTCCACATGTGTCACCATCCACTGATCTTGTTGAACAACTGAGAGGGGGGGTGAATCAATTGTGCCTGTGCTTAAACAATTATGCTTCTTTTAAATTCTTTACAAGGCACTCAATGATTATCACAATAATGCAGGGAAATAAGTAATGACACATTCAACATCAGTCACGTATATGAGAAACACAGAGACAGATATTTTCCCAAGGAAAACCATACAGGGTAAAAACCTCTTTTTCTTTATATGATAAGTATTCTTTACATTCTTTACATTATCATACATATGAGAACCAACTCATTGTGAGGCTACAACCTCTGTTTTGCAAGATGCAACTTGTTGAGAGCACCAACTCTCTGTTTTTCTCTAGCACCCACTAGAAGGAAGCACCAACTCCCTATTTTTCTCTAGCACCAACCAGAAGGAAGCACCAACTCCCTGGTTTCTTTAGCACCAACTAGAAGGAAGCACCAACTCCCTGGTTTCTCTAGCACCAACTCCCTGTGTTCAAGCTCCCACTTGAACCTCTGAGGACACCAGTCCTCCCTTGCACCTCCCTACCACCCAGAAATATAAATCTTTGCTAATGAAACTTATCACAGTGATACAATATTTATCATTGGCTTACCAAACTTATCATTGTTCTGCTATACTGCGTTGCTCTGTCTGCATCAGTGTCTTTTGCACACTCCTCTACACTTTATGTTCTTCTCATGTTACGCACTGTGTGCCATCTCCAATTGATCCACCATTCTTCTGCTCTGCATTTCATCTGTTGTACTCTCCTCCTTCTGCCCCCCTGAATCCCTCATTCCAACCGCAACTTCATCTCTTCTCTGTACCGTGTACTTATAGCTTATGTGCACCTTGTGCATGTAATGTGCACAATACCTCTGCCTTCTTACACTACGTCAATCTTCTCCACATCTCTAGTTCTCTGCCTGATCATCGCAACTCTTCATCTTCTCTGGTGGTTCCCACTACGCGTCCAGCATCACTGGGTGTTCAGCTGAGATTCCTCAGCCTCTCTGGTAGTTGAGACTCCTCGTCTTCTCTGACACAGTCGAGCTTATCCTTTTTGTTTTAGTTACAGACTTCAACGCTCATCCATCTATCAATCCCCTCTAAGAATAGTCTTCATTCACTGGAAGAAGCTTGGAGACTCTTCAGCTCCTCTGGCGATCACACAGAAGTCTCTTCGAATCTTCTGGCAGAAACCATCAATGGTTTCTAGAAGTTACACTTTGAAGAGCAACATTAGCCCTCCAATCATACTCAAATTCACCTGCACTGTTGGATTGGCTCCATGGGATCTTGCATTCATTTCGGCAATTCGACATTCGGCAATTCGGCATTCGTGTGACCAAGTGTCTCGACACTCCCAATCGTGATCCCCGAAACTCCAAAAAGGAGATTGTATGCACTAGCTCCTTCCCCCATCTTCCACCGATGTGACCATAGGATACATCCATTTCACCTTTTCGGTATTTTCGCGAACTTATGACCTTCATCGACCTTGATCAACGGTCCACGATCTCAATGAATTGATGGTCCAGATCTCATTGTGAATTCGCATCTCATTGTTCCTTAGATGGAGGTTCTCGTCAGACTCCGAGATGGGGCTTAGATCAACGGTCCATAATCTTGGTGTATTGACGGTCCAGATCTCATCGTGAATTCGCATCTCGCAATTCCTTAGATGGAGGTTCTCCTCACTCCAAGTCGCGATAGGTGATACTCCGAGATAGATCTTAGATCAATGGTCCAGAATCTTGGTGTATTGACGGTCCAGATCTCATCGTGAATTTGCATCTCGTTGTTCCTTAGATGGAGGTTCTCGTCACTCCAAGTCGCGATAGGCAAGACTCCAAGATGGGGCTTAGATCAATGGTCCAGAATCTTGGTGTATTGACGGTCCATATCTCATCGTGAATTCGCATCTCGCAATTCTTTAGATGGAGGTTCTCGTCACTCCAAGTCACGATAGGCGAGACTCTGAGATGGAGCTTAGATCAACGGTCCAGAATCTTGGTGTATTGATGATCCAGATCTCATCGTGAATTCACATCTCGCAATTCCTGTGATGAAGGGTCTCATCACTCCAAGTCACGATAGCCGAGACTCCGAGATTGTTTCGCGATTTCGACATTCCTGTGGTATTGTTTCTTGACTCTCCAAGTCGCAATTCGCGAAACCCTGAAGTGATGTAAACCTGCTGACGTCACACGTGGATTGACACATGTCAAATAACTGCCACGTGTCACTCTGATTTGTGACTTACACGTGCCTGAAATGTTGAACTAGCTTGACACTTGTCATTGCTTGGTTGTGCCACGTGTTCTTAGCTGACGTGATTTGTTGACGTGTATGTTTCGGGATTTCGCATTTTGTGATTTCAGGACTTATGTTGTAAAGAACCTTGACATTTCCATCTCTCGATATCCGAAATCCCGATAGCCAAAACTCTGAAATGGAGTTGGACCATTGCTTTGATCGTGCACTTTAAAGAATGTGCAAGTTCTTCCTGATCCAACGATGGTCGGAACTTATGCTCAGATCTGACGCCTGAGATCTGTCCTTCTCTTATATGTGTTCTTCTTGTCTACAATCTGATCTGACGGTCCTCCTTCTTTTGGGAAATTAAATGGGATCCAACGATCACTGATGCTTCTCCTCCCGAGCTTAGGCACTGCGTTCGACTCTGCGCTAATTCCTCCTGAGCTTACTTTGTCCTTGTTTTACCTTCACTGCATACTCTGATATTGCCATCAGTGACAAGCATATACTATCTGTAAAGCATGCCAACCATCCTCTGCATTATCTCTTCTGATCTTATCGAGCTTGCTCTGCAACATCTTCCCAAAATACTTCTGGTGCCCGTCTATTACATTCTTCCTGTACTCAAGCCATCATCGTTGTTGTACTTGCCATCAATGACAAGCGTATGTTTCCTGTAAAACATGCCAACAGATCCTCCTCTTCCTCCACATGTGTCACCATCCCCCACCATCAAGTGATCCTCTCCTTCTCCTCCATATGTGTCACCATCCATCGATCCTCCTCCTCCTCCTCCTCCTCCACATGTGTCACAAGATGTTGATGTTGTGGATACTATGTTCACATAAGGTGATACACATCTTGATCCCGGTGGATATATATTTGAGAGTATACTTTCATCATTGATTTCTAACATAGGTATTGATAGACCCTCTACTTTTGGTAGCAGAGGCACTAATGCCTCTAGATTTGGTGGTGGGCCTAGCTAGTAGTGGTACTTGACATTATATTGATTATAGTATATTTGAATTGAGATGTATATATGACATGTTTATCGTTTTAATGAGATGTATATTCATATGTATATCACTCATGCATATCATGTTGATGTTGTTGTTGTTTGATTTATAAAATGTATTATGAGTATATTCATGACTAACATTGTTTTTTTTTTCACAAGAACTGTTGGATTTGTATTCATTAAAAGGAGCAACCTAGACTTCCAAGTACAAAAAGAACAACCAAATAAACACACAAAATCCTATCTTATCCATCACAATGTTCAACCACTTGCCTATTTCGGAACTACTGTGTCTCCAAAACCTAAGAGTATTGCATATTTGAATAGAGTAAAGCTGGCAGAAAATATTGTTGATACAAAAATCAAAACAAAACATAGTTAATCAATAGAAGTATTGTCATTTGGGACCTCATCTTCTTCTTCCACAACCACACTCGAAGAATTTAGGTCTGGAATTGTAAGCGCATTCATCCTGGGAATGCTTCCATTAACCGACACTAAGCCAGAGTTCAACTAAGAAGATTGGAGTTGAATTTTCTCCAACTGAGTCCTCAGAACCACCACTTCATCTTGAATCTAGCCAACCAACTCTTGATGTTGCATGAGGGTGTCCATAACGAATGAAACAATTGAGTTAAGATCATTTACCAAAATAAGTAGCCTCTATTTATCTATCATCTCCTCGTCCTCCATTGTCTCACCTTGTTTATATCTACATGTTCCATGTTCCATGTCTGTCATCTTACCTGAACCCACAAATCCTCCAAAGACCAGAGGCCACAAAATTCCAATAAGATTACCCACAACCAAATTCTTGAATCCAACCCAAAGTGCAAGCCAAACAACACACCCACCAAGCTCAAGAGGGAAGATAGAGAGTTCCAACAAAGAGAATACCCAGACAACTGCAAAGGAGGAGGTTAAAAAGAGACAATCCAACGTCACCAGGACAATCCCAATTATCACTTGGATATCCATCAATTCACATCCAAATTTAATAATAGGCTACCAATTGTGCCAGATCGAAAAAAAAAAAACATGAGGAACTTACCCTGACTGAACCTTCTAAGCATGTAATCTTTAATTTCCCATGCAATCTACCAGGCGAGCTGATGAAATATAAACTTTCCTCTGCACTTATTTGTACTCAACCCTTTCTTCCACTATCTGCCATGATGGGAACCTTCAATTCATATTAAATCACCCTCATGCGATAAACGAGAGTTCTTTTCTCTTGTATCATCTCCATTTGATGAATCCAGAACCCACAAGCCAGACTTTAGCTCAATCTCCCCATCCTCATCAACCGATGAAACCCACAAGAGGCCAAGATGAGATAGTTTGAGCACAATATAAGAATGAAAATTGATCCATGTGTATCTTTGCATGTGTCCCCAATGCTCATGTTAACCTTGTATGTCCCACCACAAATTCGAGAGCTATTCATTAGGAAGTGGTGGCTAGAATTTCTTCCCCATTGATCCATAGGGAACCAGGGGCTAATACAATAACTTTGTTGGCCATTTAATTGGAAATAGTATTATTTTCTTGAAGAACATGGAAAAAAATGAGCAGAAAGAGAGGATAAGAGGAGTCTCATACGTCCAATGAGGACCTTCAAAATGGTGTCCTTTGGGTCAGAACCTATCTTAAAATATCTTATAGTTTTTTTGAGTCACCCACAATGTCGGTTGAAGGATTTGTCAATGCTTGACGATTTGGGTCCCTTGAAATACCGCTAAGCCTCAACCTTTTTGTTCAAGGAAAGCCCAAGGTTCCAGTAGAATTTTATTTCCCAAGTTCCTTTGGGGCAGTAAAGCACCCCCCCACACCTTCCTCCCCACTAATGACTGACATTATTAATGATTTCTCAGTTTTTAAATTAAATTTGAGATGTATCACTCATTTAAATTTACAGTTGTCATATAATGTTTAACTTTAGTTTTATGAAATCATTTAATTTGGATTGTGATTGCAAAAACCTATATCCATTAATGCCATATAATGATTAACTATTCTTCAAGTTGAATTGTTTGTTGTCTAGAAAGATACAATATGTTGATTAAACATGTTTACAAACAAAAATACATAAGTATGATGAGTGGAATGATTGTGATTTGAATAATTATGTATTTTTCATATATTGTAATAATAGCATTATGATATAATTATTCACTAATAATAATGATTATGCAATAATAATGTTATTTTATTAATTTTTATTATTAAAATATTACAAGAAAAAATTATAATATAATTGTTTACTAAAATCACAATTATTCTTATTTGATTTTTTAATTTTTTCCAAAGATTTTATTTATTTATTTTGATTAAATTTAAATTATTAAATATAAAGAATAATAATAAATTTTGATCTATACCCTTTCCATGAAATGGTTTCACAATTTTTTACTCTATTACTAACTTTATGAATCTTCTATTAAAAAAGTGTGTAAAAATATGTAAGTAATTAGTTGAATCTTCTATTAAAAAAGTATGTTAAGTATTGTATTTCATTGATTTTGTATTAAAATGTATGAAATAATTGCTCCTATGAAATATTATTTTTTCAGTTATTCTAATAATAAAGTTATAATAAGTGTTCATTAAATTTATAATGAACAATGGTTAAGAACATGTGTTTCCTCCTAAGAGGTCACAAGTTCAAATCCAGAGGGGGGTAGGGTATTTATAACTCCATAGACTTTAGCAGTCAAATCGTTGTGTGGAGGGGGTCCCTTGTCCCACAAACAAGGGGGTCTCATACACCAATTTGGTGTCTAGCTTGGTCGTGACCTTAAAATTAGATTATTATTATTATTATTTAATAATTTTTATTATTTAAAAATTATAATTAGTTAAATTTATTTAATTAAATTTAAATTATTAAATATGAAAATGAAATCATTAATAATGATGAATTTCAATCTTTGTTTTCCATGGTAACAATTTATGTCCAAGCTTTCTAGGGTTGGATTATGGTAGGAAAAACTTTAGAGGCTAAATTTCATGTTTTGTCTTGTTTTCTTCTAAAAATAATTTGCTAATTTCTATTTTTTTAAATTATTCACCCAAATTCTATGGGATAAAATCATTTTACTCTAAAAGTTGTCAATATTTTCTAAAATATATACAAATACTTAGAAATTGGAATACTTTTACAAGAATATAATCAAACATTTTATAATTATTATTTTAAGAAATAGTAAAATTGGCAAAGGTTTATGTACTTTTAGATAAGTATGGATCCTTAAAATTTGTCTTAATTGTGACTAAGCTATAGAAAATACTATTTTATAATTTCCATTTCCTTCCTACATTGACACTTATTTCAAGGAGATTGTAAAAAGAAATATCGATATAAGTTTATATGTTTAGAAAACTAAATGATGGAGCGTAATAGGTGAAGGCCATGATAGTTGCACTAGTTGAGGTTGAGAATTCCATCGAAGTTGGTAATGCCAACACCACAAGTGTGACTCCAAAACTCACAGATATTGCAAGAAGTGTTCATCTCTATATAGAATACAATCATTCGGACATGTGTGGTGTGATATGTGCTCAACACCCAAAATTTTCAGCATTTTTCCTCTACACAACTATCAGGTAAGACATTATCTCTCAGAAGTACCTTATCTTTGAGTAACTTGAAATTAGTGGGAAATAGAAATGTACACTACCATTAAGCATGCATAAAATCAACTATGTTCTTCTTTCATCATGTGACAAGATTAGTTACCTCAAAAGCTCCAGGAAATGTGTGTCTAACATACCATACATTAGTTTCAAGTTGTACAGTAACATTGTTGTCCCTAGTTGGGTAAACCTTGACCCTTGTCGACCAAAGAGAGGGGCGGTGGAAGCAGATTTCATGCTTTTGAAAAAGGTGTCGATGACATCAGTTTCATCCCTTAGTTCATTTTGCTATAATGCATGTAACAACATTCCCTCCATAGCATGGGTATTGATCCAAAAATCCACTAACGGATTTGCAAATAATTGTAGGAGTGAATGGACTTAATTTAGATTGTAAAGTTTAAAAAGCACAATTAAAAAACTAAATTGAAGAAATGGACAACAAAGTAAGACAAAAGACATAAGTTTATAATGGAGTTCATCCATCTTGGGCTACGTCTCTGGGCCCGCTTCAACTGCGCAACCACTCCATTAATATAATGTGAAGCACTACAAATGTTTTATTACATTACAATGCATCTCCAATCTGCCATAAAATGTCTTCACCAGCTCCACGAAGATTGTAGAGTTGTTGGAAATCAATTCCCACTCTCTTCCTACACTCAAAAAGGCTTGAAAATGCTTGTTTTGTCAATTATACAGGAAAATATGTTTGTATAATAATAAATTCCTAGCAAAACCTTTCAAAACCATAGTGTATGGCACAATGGCAAAGACTGTTGGTTAATAAAGAATCAGTTGAGGGTTCAAATCCTGCGCATGTTGGGATTTTCAAGCTATGAAAATAGTATAAATTTAAATACAAAATATTTTATTTTCCAACACAAGACATGCCATTAGCGCGTTGGTTGGGTGCATTGTATTTTTTGGTGGAGGTCACGGGGTCAAACCAGCAGACCGTCCACTTCTTTGGCTATCGGATAATACTTTGGGATTAAATAGAATATTGTCACTAACTGTAACAAGCTCCACCATTGACCCGACGATAAATTGTTTGGTTTTTTATGATGGTGGTTCGACCCACCCGCTCGATCGTTTCGGAGTTGATAAGGCCCTTTTTGGGAAAATTGGGCCTGCCACGCGGTGACACTCGATTTTTCCATGTGGCAAACATGTAATCATGCCACACCATTCAACGCGAGATCACCCTACCATGTCATCCTGTCACATCAACCTATCACATCAACATCTGTACCACCTAGTCATCTTGCCACATCAGCATCGTACAACCCAGTTAGCATGCAATGTCATCATCTGTACAACCCAATAAACATGCCATGCTAGTATCCATATGGTTTGACCATCATGCCATGTCAACATCTATACTTTTTAGTCAACACGCCACGTCAATATTCATACTCCCACTTGTCAGGTCCATACTGCCACATGTCAGGTCCATACTGCCACATGTCATGTTTGTACTGCCACATGTCATGGATGTACTATCATGTGTCATGGTCGTACTGTCATGTGTCACGAATATACTTCCATTTGTCATTCTCTAGTGATGCCACGTGTCAACCATGTCAACCTTTTTTTTCATGTTTGGCCAAAACTTTAAAACGACATAACTTTCTCATACGATGTTTGTTTAAGCCCGTTCAAGTTGCATTGGAAATATCTTGTCGAGCTATTCAACATGAGTATATTTACATCAAAATTTGAGAATATCAATTTTACTCTGTTGTAGAGATTCTCTTGGATCAAACCTCCCCACAAAAGAAACTTTTGGTCCACCAAATGTCTACATACATGGTTTGACTTTTCTCTCTAATTTGTACACTTTTAAAAGCATAAAAATAATATGTTGTATATAAGTGATGTTATAATAGGTCATCACTTGTACAATTTTCCCTTCTAGAGGTATCATACACAACATGTAAGGTTTACAATAATGGAAGCAAACAACTTTGGAGATGTGTTATCCATTTCTTACCAAACTCAGATAATAGATTCTCCTTTTTGGGTTGCTCCTCTTGGATTGTTAGTGCTTGACTAAATATTTCATTTGATACCTATTACTTCATGGGTTGATCTGGATTTATGTAGGAACACAATGAAATACAGAAATACACATAAACGCAGAGATGCAGTGGAAATAAGACTTCATTCCATTAATAACAAATGACTGAAATATGCTTACAGATAGAACGGAAATAGACTAGCTAGGGCGCTGGTAGCTTATCTTTGAGAAGAGATGTGGTGGCTACTGGCCTCTCAACTATGTTACAATGAGGCTCGAAGGCCTATTATTATTGAGAAACAATGGAAAACCCTAAACATCCAAAGACCTAACCCTAGGAAATGAAACGCCAAGACTATGGGCCCTGTTTGGGTAAGTCGGTACATCAACTTCCCGAGGCCATAACTTTGGCATACGATCTTCGTTTGGCGCGTTCCATACCTCGTTAGAAAGATCTATCCGAGGAATACAATTTGTGGGTGAGAAACATCAATCTATTGTCCATGTTTCTCCCTGTTTTCCCAAAAAATGTCGTTTAAGGCCTCAAAATGGCTCCGAAAGTTCAAGACCCGAAAAACTGCTAAAAATAGTAAACTGTGCGGAAACTGAAAAACTGAAAGAAGAAATGGTGGGGGTCCAAGTGGAATAGGTGGGTGGCCACCAATATCCACCTGGATCATTCCTTCCCCCCTTAGGAAGAAATGGTCCCCATTGCGTTGAGTTCCTCCATGAGATGAGGAAACTTTTGTTGAACTTGGTCCCTGGTGAGCCACTTGCCTTGGTGAAGGAGTTGGCCTGCTTTGACAACTCGATATAGTGGTATCCTTTGTTTTCGAGTGTGATTGATCTATGTATCCATGATCTGATCAGTTCTGGCTTGTTCCATACAGTCTGGATTTAACTCTGTTGGTGTGAGTCGTTCAACCATGTCAGATGTGTCTAGTAGAGGTGGAAAGTAGGGCCGAAGGCGGTCCACATTGAACACTGGGTGCAGAACAAGGAATGGTGGAATGTTGAGCTCAAAGTCATTTTCCCCTACAGCCTTGGTGAGGGTGTACGACCCATATCGGAGTGGACGAAGCTTGCGATGGGGTCCAGCGAGGCGCTCCTTTTGCAAATGCAGCCACACTTTGTCACCCACCTAGAAGTTGTGTGGCACCCAATGTTGATCATGTCGTTGCTTGTACTTAGCATTGGCTATGTCCAAGATGTCATGAACCTATTGGCGGATGTGTTGAATGTGCTCAATGAAGTTGTTTTCCTTGTCAGCCTCATACTGGACATGAGTTGAATCTTCCTGAGTAGCCACAAATGGCATGGCTATGTCAATGGGACATAGTGGCTGGAATCCCAAGCCCACTTGAAAGGGGTTGTGGCTGGTTGAGCTATGGAGAGCCTGATTGTAGCTGTGTTATACATAGGGGAGGCTCTCATTCCATGTGCGTGGATTCTTTGAATTGTACATGCGTAGAATGTGTATGATCATCCGGTTGACGACCTTTGTCTGGCCATCAGTTTGCGGATGGAAAGTTGTGGACTTGGTGAGCTTGGTGTCCAGCATCGACCAAAGGCTGGACCAAAATGTACTGAGGAACCTACTGTCCCGATCTAATATGATAGACTGTGGGATCCCAAAGTGTACCCACACTCGTTCAAAGAAGAGTTTAGCAGTGACTTCTGCTATGATATTCTTCTTGCAGACCATCATAATGGACATCTTCGAGAATCGGTCGACGACCACAAAAACACAGTCATTGCCATGCTTAGTAGAAGGAAGGCTGGACATGTAATCCATATAGATGGATTCCCAAGGTCGACTGGGGGTAGGAAGTGGAGTATAGAGGCCTTGCTTCTTGATGGTCGGTTTGGTAATGGTGCAAGCAGTGCAGGACTTGATGTACTTCCCGACATCTTGTCAAGGGTTCGGCCAATAGAAACACTTTTGCAGTACTGCCATGGTTTTCTCGACCCCGAAATGCCCAATGACCCAACTGTAGTGCGCCTCCCAAATCATCTTGGCATGCTCACTTGAAGGAACACAAAGGTGTCCCAGGTGACAAAGCAGGGCATCTTGGAGGTGAAAATTGGGAACTTGCTTACCCTCCAAGAGTGTATTGTATGTGTGGCTGAATTATGGATCACTTGTGTAGAGAAGCGGCCAATCGAAAGTCTCGTGCCCACAAGAGTTGAGCACAGTGGTTAGCACCACGATGGGTGGTCGACTGAGGTAGTCTGCAACATTATTGGTGCTGCATTTTTTGTACTTAATGTTTAAATGAAACTGTTGCAGGTATGTGGACCACTTCTGATGGCGATCGTTCTGCAACTTCCCTTGTGTCTGTATGAACTGCAGGGGTCGGTGGTCTATGTGGATGACTGTTTCCTTTCCCAAAATGTAATGCTTCCATTGCCGACAAGCCTGTGCAATGGAATACATTTCTTTGTCATAAGTGGGATACTTTCGGACTGTGTCGGAAAGTGTCTCACTGTGATATGCCACTAATTGCCCATGTTGAGTAAGGACTGCCCCAATAGCATAATCAGAGGCATATGTCTCGATCTAAAATGGTTGTTGCAAGTCTGGTAATGTGAGCACTAGTGCAGAGCAGAGGCGATGCTTCAACTCCCCGAACGCCTTCTATTGAGATTCAGACCAAAAGAATTTTGCTTTAGCTCCTCCCTTAGTGACTTGACTCAAGGGCCAAGTGATATGAGAGAATCCCAACACAAACCTACGGTAGAAATTGGAAAGACCTAAAAATATGCGGAGCTCTGTTAGGGTGGTTGGGGCTGGCCAATCCCGAATGACTTGGATCTTTACTGGATCCACATGCACCCCCCGCTCATCAATAATGTACCCCAGATACTGAACCTGGGTCATACCAAAAGTGCATTTCTCCAAATTGGCACACAACTTGTGTTGCCGCAGTGTTTGGAGGACCTGTCAGATGTGGTGGAGGTGCTCTTCCCAAGTCTAGCTGAAGATCCGAATTTCATCCAAGTACACCACTACAAATGAGTTGGTGAATGGCCACGTGATGTCGTCCATTAGCCTCATGACGGTTGCAGGGGCATTCGTCAACCTGAAAGGCATGACCAACCATTCAAAAAGGCCCTCCTTGGATTTGAATGTAGTCTTCCACACATCAGAGGGTTCGATTGGTACCTGGTGATACCTAGAATTCAAGTCGATCTCACTGAAATATTTCACCCCCTTGAGTTGGTCCATAAGGTCATCAATCTGTGGGATCGGGTACCTATTATGGACAATGATCTTGCTCAGTTCCCAATAGTCAATGTAGAGTCTCCAAGTCCCATCCTTCTTCTGCACCAACATGGTCAGGCTCCCACAGGGCGATGAACTCGGCTGGATGTGACCTTTCTGCAACAACTCCTGAATCTGCCTCTTGATTTCGTCATTCTCCATAACAGAGCGTTGATAGATGGAACCATTGGGCAGTGGTGCACCTAGGGTCAGATCGATGGGGTGCTTGACTTGGCAGTGTAGAGGCACCCCTGCGGGGGAGGTGAAGATGTCCTCATACTCCTCCACGACCTTATCCATCTATTGTTTTCATGTAGTGGGGCCCTGTCTGGAGGTCATCGCCACAATCTTCCTCTTTCCCTGAGGGTGGATCATCAGGAAAACAAATTTCCTGGTTTTGGAAATGAGCTTACTGCATTGTTTTGCAGTAACCAAAGAGATGGTGGTAGGCGGTGCTATCTCCAGTATCTTGTACAACTTATTTCCCAAAGTGATAATAACAGCACAAGGCCTGGACTCATACACATCATGTTGCTTCCACAAGTATGGTTGGCCTAATAATACATCAGAAACATCAAGAGGAGCAATGTCACATAATACCTCATCCGTGAAGGGCTTGATGTTGTAGGGAAGGTGACATTGTTGACTGACATGGAGGTCTCGTCCTTGGTGCAACCACCTGATGGTGTATGGTTGTGGGTGTGATGTGGTCGGCAAGCCCAGCCGCTTCACGACCTCTACCGATATGAGGTTCTTCTGGCTCCCGCTGTCGAAAATGAACTGCAATGGTGAACCCTTTACCCACATCTTGGAATGCAAGAGACACTCTGTCTCCTCTGGATCTTTTGGTTCCTCCTTCTGGATCTTCGTGGTGGCAACGGTGGTGTTGTGCTCCGCATCAATAATCTGCTTCCCCCTGTCATTCCCCTTGTCATGTTCTGATTCAGAGTCGGAGCATGCATCTGATTTAGAAGCCTTAAACTTGGCTACCAGTGACTGCTTGGCCTGACACTCACTTGTGTTGTGAGTGGAGCTGTTATGGAACTCACACCACTTCCCCATGTCATTTTTTGGTTTCGTGGTGTTGTTCTTTGCTTGTGGCTTTGGCGGGTTGTCCTGGGCTGCCCCGCCTTACCTTGGTCCTTTGTTCTGCGGTTTGGGGGTACCTTTCCCTTACTTCTGATTTGCAGACCCAAAGTCTCGCTTCTTCTGTTTGAACTTCTGCTCAATCTTGGCAGCATATCGGTATGCCACACCAAGCGAGGAGATGTCAAGGAAATCCATTTCCTCCTGAATGTATCTGTGCAGACAACTATGGTACTTTAACACCAAATGTTTCTCTGAATCTTTGATACCCAACTTTGTGCATAGGGTATGAAACAGATTTGTCATCTCATGTACATCTTGGTCCCTTTGTTTTCGCAGCGTAGTCCATTGTATGTATTTATCCTCATAGCTCCCCACAGGATAATATTGTTCCTTGATGGCATCTCAAAAAGAATTCCAAGTGGGTGCGACCGATACCAGAGAGGGTTCTCCCTCACCCTGTTGCTCCGAGTAGGTTTCCCACCATTCCTTGACATGGGGGGTGGCTTTGAGGAGTGCGAAAATAATCTTTTCTTGGTCGGAAAAGTCATGAACCGAGAAATATCCTTCTAATAGATTCAACCATCTATCTATGGCATCCGCATCTATTTGGCCCTCAAATATGGGAATGTCAAAGTTTACGTGTACCTTAAAAGGAGTGGCACCTCCAAAGTGGTTGTTGGATGTCGATGCGCCACCAGTGGGAATCCGTTGAAGAATCTGGGCAAAGTTGTCCATCATCGCATTTCTTTGTTTCTCGAGGGCCTCCTCGAGCAACATTTTGATAGCATCTCCTGCTCCCTCATCTTTCTTTTCTTCCCCCATGGGTGATCTTCGAGGTTTGTGAGGTTGATCTTGCAAAGGTTCAACCAGATCGAGCTCCCACTCCTTATACCCCGACCTCGTTGGGGACATGCAAAGAAGGATCGAGAATGAGAAGATCACTTTTTTACCACTGATCTGGATTTATGTAGGAACACAATGAAATACAGAAATACACATAAACTCAGAGATGCAGCGGAAATAAGACTTCATTTCATTAATAACAAATGACTGAAATATGCTTACAGACATAATGGAAATAAAGTAGCTAGGGTGTTGGTAGATTATCTCTTAGAAGAGATGTGGTGGCTACTGGCCTCTCAATTGTGTTACAATGAGGCTCGAAGGCGTATTATTATTGAGAAACAATGGAAAACCCTAAACATCCAAAGACCTAACCCTAGGAGATGAAACACCAAGACTATGGGCCCCGTTTGGGTAAGTTGGTACATCAACTTCCTGGGGACGTAACTTTGGCATACGATCTTCGTTTGACACGTTCCATACCTCGTTAGAAATTTTTATCCAAGGAATACAACTTTTGGTCCCCGTTTTCCCAAAAAATGTCGTTTAAGGCCTCAAAACAGCTCCGGAAGTTCAGGACCCGAAAAAACTGCTAAAAATAGTAAACTGTGCGGAAACTGAAAAACTGAAAGAAGCAATGGTGGGGATCCAAGTGGAATAGGTGGGTGGCTACCAATATCCACCTGGATCATGGGTGTGTGCACAAATTTATTTCCCTGCTTTATATAAAGTTTTGGATGAAGTTTCCAACATCTTTCAATCCAATGACCACCCATATTGCAATGGGCCCAATAATTCTTTGATCGCGAGTCCTTATTGCCATGCTCCACACTCAATCTTGGAGAGTGGTATTTATGTCTTTCCTCCTTCCTTGTAGACATTATAACATATTTGTTTCCATACCCCAAACTAGCGATACATATATTGTAGATGTCATCTATGGTCGAGATTCAAGTAATGTATATTGTAAATATAGCATATGGTCGATTGCCAAAGCGATGTAATATATAAATTATGTAAATTGAATATAATGAATAAAATGTATTTCTAGCTACAGATGGACACGGACAGAGATTTGGGGGATAAGTATCCATAAGAGAGGGTAGGGGTCCAAGGGGGGGAGTTACCCATATCTACTAAACCAAAACCCATTTCCTATTTTTCTTTAATTTATCCTTGCCATGAACCTTCCATTAGTTGTTGAGTGTTCTAGATCCCAATAATTTAATTCATGTAAGAGGGTTCGTGTAAGAGTCGCTTCCCATAGTTATTGAGAGAATGGGAGCTAAGTACAATCATCTTGGGAAAGAGTGCAAGTCAAGAAAGCAAGAGAGAGAGGAAATTTGTATGGGTAGGAGACCATATTTTGGCACATTCATGTTTTTGCATACAGAGTTGTTTTTACATGGAGTTTTCTAGCCAGCAGTGGAGTTCTAAGTGTGGGAGTTAGAAGGCAGTGGTTGCGGACATGTTTGGATGCTAATTGGAGTTGTAATTTCATAGAGAAAGAGGTTTTGTGCCTGGGAGTGATGAGTTGTTTGGAATTCGTCAAAGAAGCAGGCATTTTGGTTATTGGGTGAATTTGTATTACAACTGTAGAATTCCTGAAGTCCCAGCAAGTAGAATTTTTGTCCAACCTGTGTTGGAAGCCATGGAGGGGAGTGGAAATTCCTAATGGACTATGAGCAGTGAAGGAGGATTCCATCCCTTGGGTTGTGCAGGTTGAAGGGAAGAGTGTTGGTGGACTGGAATTAGCTGACAGTTTAAATATTGAAAGAGGGACATTAGCCAGCCTTAGGGACCTTTGTCTCTTGTGAATTCATAGCCCCAACTCGAGGGTGTCTTGTTGTTGAGAGTTGGAACATCAAGGATATGGTTGGGAGGAACATTCATCCACTATATCAGGTTACACATTTCATTAAGATAAGTGTTCTCATGTGTTTTTTTTTATCCATGTTAGTTGTTGATATATTTGATGTGCAATTTACTCTAATTATCTTGGTTAAATGATACTTGTTGTGAGCATAATGATGCATATAAATCTAAATTTTATGGTTGAATGATGCTACATGCACTTAGTTATTACTATACACATTTAGAGTAGTTTTATGTTAGAAAAACAGGATCTTGGAGAAATAAAATAAAACAAATGCGGAAATAAAACACAGAAGATACGCAATACAATAGAGACACAAAAATACGTGGTTCACCCAATGTGGGATATTGTTGGCATAGGGGCAGACACAGGGTTCAACGCTTCAACAACACACCAACAAAACCCTAACTACCAACCCTTTTGGCAACACCTACGAAGCAGATGAAGTATCACTCGAGGTAGAGGCAGGGGTGGTTGCAGGACTCAAGTGTCTACAACCTAGCTAGGACACAGATCTGTGATTACAACACTTAACAGATCACTTAGCAGTTAATATTCATCAATACTTAACCCTTATTCACATCACAGGTTGAAATCCTAGTTACAGAGCAGCACAGTATTCAACAAGATCTAATACATCCAAGCACTTAGCATATAGAAATAGATCTGATCTAGCATTCATTCACATTACTAAGCACTAAGCTACTATATCAGATGCATCTAACATATATCATTGCACTAATCATACATCACATCAATAACATAACAACTATAATTCACAAAGCAACCACAACATAGGATATACGTGGTTCATCCCAGTGTGGGGCTACGTCCACCAACTCTTCTCTTCTTTATTGTATTCTTTCAATTATCTACAAGCACAGAGCCACGAGAAGCCACTCCGCATAGGACAGGAGATATGCGCGCACCTTGCCAGGTCCTCCTTCCCTGAGCTAGGTTTGAGCACAAAGCCTTCTTACAATCTGCACACAAGCTTATTACAATCACTTGGCACTTAGCTCTGCAAGTTCTTAACACACATTACGCACGAAGCATCCACAATTGTTCTCACTTAGCTCACCAACCACATTACACACCTTGGTCTCTCTTACTTACATCGCCTATCTTTCTATTTATATATTACAAAAGGGCCTAAACATGGGTAAACCCATGCGCCAACATCCCATACCCGTTACATAAACCCTAAACCCAAAAATTTCCTAAGAAGGGGTCGAGATCCCATGATCTCCACTTCGCCTTGCGCTCCACCTTTGACCAGCCTGTCGAAGTCCCAAAATTGGTCAAACATGACCAAGGTTCTCCAAAACTTGGTCAAGGGCCAACATGCCCCCAACACTCACCTGTGACTTGTCCCAAGTCACTCTGATCTAAGTAACTCTGCTTCAAATGCCTCGAGCTTGGCTCGAGATGTTTCGACCTATTTCTTTGCCAGAGCCTCCTGCTCGACGAACTCTTGAATGATCTTCTTCGTTACAGGTCCTTCCAAGCATTGTTCCACTATGGTGACCACTTGTTCTAGTTCTGCACCTCGTCCTTCAATTTCCTCAAAAAGTATGCAAGCTGCATCCTGCATTGGCTAGATTTGTTGGGTCACTTCCATGACCTTACTCTGTATGGCATGGACTTGTTGCTCAAATATGCATTTTTCCTAGGATCGTTTCATCCTCTCGACCACTGGTAGTGGTTTCAACTACGCTTTCACCGTTGTTTCTTGCTGCTTGGCCTTCTGAAGCTGTGACTCTAGTGTCCTTAGTTCAGGGTCTTTTTCAAGGCGCTCGTAAGGCTTTGCACTTCGAATGCTGAGTTTCTTACATTCTAAGGCCAATGCCTTGATTCTCTAGACTGCACTTCGGGTCGTTTCTTCTCTCTAGTCTCTCACTTCCTGCGGAGTGCTTGGCACTACTTCTAACTCCAGTTCTTCTATCCTCTGTTGGAGCTGCTGAATGGATTCGGCAAGCTTCCCTACTTGTCCTTCCACTGGGTATTCTTCCATCTGTTCTAATCCCGTCACATAGAAAAGGGCTCTAGTGACTGCCTCTTTAACTCCAATCTGCTCTGCGAGCAGTTGTTCCTTCTCCTTCTGGAACTGCGCTCTATCCTCTGCAAACTTGGCTTGGATGTCGTATTTTTCCTATTGCGCAACTCAGTGTTGTTCTCTGGCTTCCTCTTTTACTTGCTTTAAGGCCTCTGTGGCCTGTTCTTTTTCTTCCTGGACACGACAAAGGCGAGCTTTGGTCACATATGTTATTCGACGTAGCTGGGCAGGCTCATCTCCCAACTATGTTCCTTCTGATAATGTGGGCATAGTAGACACTGCGCGGCTGGAGTAGAGGGCTTGTTGTACCCCTTTCAGCTCAGCTTCAATTATTTCATACACGGTCTCTTGTTTGGCTTCATTGCATTGTAAGATATATTATGAGGTATCTAAGAAAACGACAATGAAATCTATGTCATCCATCGTGAGCACAGTCTGCGTCTATGGTTTACTAGCTTTGGACTTCTTCCGCGATGTAGGTTTCATGGGGGAAACCTTTCTTTTCTTGGAGGTCTCAGCTTCATCAATAGGGTCCCTAGGCAGTGTTACTTCACCTTGTTTTTGCTTGTCTTCTTCTCCTTTGTCCTCTTCCTTGTCTACTTCATCATCACCTCCCCCTCCAGGTGAGTCTGAAGCAGTCCCTTCTAATGCGTTGTTCAGGTCAGGGTCAGACAATTCTACCTGGTCGACTAGTATAAAGAACTCTCTAGGCCATCCCTTAGTGATTTCTTCCATGTCCTCCTTTGAGAGTTTATAGTAACTCTGCAGCTCTTATTTGTGTTCGTCTCCACACGCAGTGATATAAATAAAATGTCTATCTGCGCGAAACTTCACAAATGGTCTGAACATGTGTAGGGTGTTCGACATCATCCGAGGGAAAGACTCAATAGCCCTCTTCAATTGCAAGTAGTAGGTGTGGAACACCGCATTTGATTGCCATTGTTTCACCATGTCGCTCGAATACCAGAGCGTGGTGAAATTTGTAGCTAAGGGTTCTGATGGCTCAATCTCAGGGAAGGTCGCACCTTCCGACATTTCCCAAGCAATGAAAGTGATGAGGATTAGCATCCAACTGAAGTGGAACTTGTAGCCCTGATCCTGAGATTCACGACAGTCTTTCTCTAACTGGTTGATGAGGTATCTCACCCAGTTCATTTGTAGCCCTTCCATGCATTTTCCCGCTAGGTCAACAACGAACCCTGTGACCTGCGTGGGTCTGTTCTTCCTTACTAGCTTACCAATGATCAACTGGCAGGGTAGGCGCACTGGGCCATTATGAATGGAGGCTACCTTGTGGCCTTGCTTCCCCTTTTCCACATCAACATAGGTATCTTTAATTTTCTGCATCAGGGCACGATCTGCAGCCTTCTCTGGATAAAATTCTTGTGGGTTTGGTCCTTGCATGCTTAATCCGGTGATCCGATGGATCAACGCCAGATCTACGGTGATGAGTTTGTCCAGCCACATATAACCACCATGGAAGAAATACAACAGGATTTTAATGCACGCATTAACCTCCTGATGTCTTCCAAAGTGTGGTATCTTCATCACATTCAGGATAGTGGACCTCACGATGTCCATAGTCCATGGCTAGGGGATGATCTTCGACTTCTTCCCCTTGGTCCTGGTTAAGTACTTGTGTGGGGAGAGCATTCCATGGTTCTTGTGATATCCCAAGTTGAAGTCACTAATATTCAACATCATTATTTTTCCTAACTACAGTCCAACTGCGTGTATCCCCTTCGGGAGGTACGCAGTGATCAAGGTGTAGTCGACGTCCCTCGGGACACTGTCATGGATCACCGTGCTAGCCAGAGGTGGGATATAATTGGGAAGGATAGATGGGATGAGCTTCGCATTCCCCAAATATCATCACGATGCTTGGTTTGTTTATTTTTCACATCTCGGGATGGTCCAGATCCACGAGCAGTTGACGAGGATGCTTGCACTCCTCTCGTCGACAAGGCTTGGGCTCTTGTAGACATGACCTTCTCAGCCATGAGGTCAATGAGGATCTCTTAAACATATTTATCTACTTCACTGAAGTCACCCAACATGCACACTCGAGATCAAGTATCTTAGGTTGGTGATCAAATACTCCATGTAACAGAACGGGTGGTGAGGTTTCAATAGGCACTACACAAAAGCAACTAGTTCTTTGTGGGCTCAAGCAATCACAATTGGAAAAAGTGTTCTCGGTGCAACGTGTGATAGGATAAATAGACAATGTCATAAAAGACTCCTCCAATGGGCAGGAACGCCTCAATCAATGCAATTCCATCCATTATGGTGCGGTCCCAATGGTCTAATGGCGATATTTCTGGCCATAACTGTGGTTTGATCCGTTCTGGAGCGTCGAGATAACGGTTAGGACGCCTGCAATGGTCATATTTCTTCGTCATGGTGAAGTGTCAATATTTGTTGTTCTGATATCCCATCGAAGTTCCATTTCTGCAAACCTTCCTTCTGTGAAGTCCTCCCCAGAACTTTTCTAACTTTGCTTTCTTCTTGCTGAGCTTTCTGGCTTTCTTTCCTGAAATCTGAGTCACTAGTTTCCTCTTTCCATTATCATTCTTATCTCCTCTTAGCATAGTAAATCTGCACTATGGATGGTATTTCATAGGGTTTGAGGGTAATACTTCTTCTCTTTTGGGGTAGGTGCTCTACTCTCTTGTACAGACAGGTGTTTCCAGTCTTCATGTGTTCTTCCAACTTCGATGTCCAGATCTTTGGTCCTCAGTAGCTTCGACTGGTCCTCTTGTTCTTCCAGTAAGTGCGTTATTCTCCTAGCCATGAAATCTCTTAGTTATTTTTTTTTCTATTCTAGATCCTCCTCTTCTTGTTTCCTTCATATCTGATCTTTCTCAATCTAGGTTTTTCCTAGCAAAATAGCAAATGGGGTGTTGTTCTCAAAAAATTTAACGATCTCAAATTCTTCTTCTGTCGAAGTTCCATGAGCACGTATAGTTGTCTGGGTAAGTCTTCCACATAGGGTTATTAGCTTTCCTCTAAATAATCCCATTCCTCCTAATGAAGGAACCATAGCAGGCTTTCCCAAAATTTCTCAAGTTCTTTCTGTCATGATATTCACCTGTGTTTCCTCATCCAGAACACAGTCTATGTCGAAGTCTCCTATTCTTGTTTCTATGCAATCCTTCTCTTTTAAGATCTCTGATAAGTTGATATCTCTGTGATCGTTCAGGGTTTCTTTCATCTGTAATAATACAGTCTCTGATTCTTTCTGGGGTTTTATCATATCCTTAGATTCTTGGCCTGTCTCATGGTTTTCTTGTCCCATATTCATCTTTTCAACTTTAGTAATCATTCTAGGTTAATCCAAAACTTCATGGTCCATAGATTTACAGCAAAGACAACTAGGAACTCTACCAGGGCATTCCTTAGCAAGATGTCTCGGTCTTCTGCAACTATAGCAAAGAGTTAATCCTCTCTTTCTTTTAAATGACCCCCAACCTTTCCTCTACTGTGCACTGGGATCACAGTAACTAACCTGCAAAAAAATCTTTCTAGTATCCTGCATCCATTTGTTAGTCCAAACATTCTTTCTATACATAGGAATAACATATCTTTCACTATTCTTATCAGATCTATTCATATCTAATCTTCTTTCTTCTAATTGTGCCCTAGTTTTTAGACTATGACAAAATCTATTAGACATACCTAGATCCATTCTTTCGAAACAAAAATTTTCACTTATCTTACCTTTCTTAGAGCACAAAGCTTTAAGATCTTACCTCTTTTCTTTAGATCGGGCTTCTTTTCTTAGCAAAGAGCTTGGCAAGTCAAGTAGAGTATTGTGCACTAAAGCAAAAAATCTACGCAAAGAGATTTCTATTTTCTTTTGTTCCTAGCTATCACAGTTTCAGGTCCCGGCAACAAAACCATTTGTTGGAACAGGGGAAGACCCAAGGTTCAATGCTTCAACGGTGCACCAACAAAACCCTAACTATCGGCCCTTTCGGCAACACCTGCGAAGCAGATGAATTCTCACTCGAGGTAGAGGCAGGGGTGGTTGCAGGACTCGAGTGTCTACAACCTAGCTGAGACACAGATCTATGATTACAACACTTAACAGAGCACTTAGCAGTTAATATTCATCAGTATTTAACCCTTATTCACATCGCAGGTTGAAATCCTAGTTCCAGAGAAGCGCAGTATTCAAAAATATCTAATACATACAAGCACTTAGCATATAGAAATAGATCAGATCTAGCATTCATTCACATTACTAAGCACTAAGCTATTATATCAGATGCATCTAACATATATCATTACACTAAGCATACATCACATCAATAACATAACAACTATAATGCACAAAGCAACCACAACACATGATATACGTGGTTCACCCCAGTGTGGGGCTACGTCCACCAACTCTTCTCTTCTTTATTGTCTTCTTTCAATCTTCTACAAGCACAGATCCATGAGAACCCACTCCACATAGGAAAGAATATCTATGCACACCTCGCTAGATCCTCCTTCCCCAAGCTAGGTTTGAGCACAAAGCCTTCTTACAATATACACACAAGCTTCTTACAATAACTTGCACTTATCTCTACAAGTTCTTAACACAGAGTACGCATGAAGCATCCACAACTGTTCGCACTTAGCTCACCAACCACATTACACACCTCGATCTCTCTTACTTACATCGCCTAGCTTTCTATTTATATATTGCAAAAGGGCCTAAACATGGGTAAACCCATGGGCTGACATCCCATACTGATTACATAAACCTTAAACCCAAAAATTCCCTAAGAAGGGGACGAGATGTTGCGATCTCCGCTTCGCCTTGCTCTCCGTCTTCGACCAGCCTGTTGAAGTCCCAAAATTGGTTAACCGTGACCAAGGTTCTCCAAAACTTGGTCAAGGGCCAACAGATACATCCACCAGAGAAATTGCTAGGTCCTTCCTTTATTATTATCCATCAAATGAAGCGATACAACCTACAACACACCCGTTGCAACTTCCTCTTCTTTCTCTCACAGTCTCCTCACTCATAATACAATATTCGCAATAATACATAGCCACAATACATTTCCCTCATAAAAGAGGGTAGCCTTCTAGGGAAAAAAACCTTAACATAACTTCTACCATCATATCTGCGACCGTATAATGAATGGTCCAGATTTACTATGAAATTACAATATACATTTACAAGGCAATTTTTCCTTCGAGGGCCCACTTGCCCCTGGACCCTGCAGAGGGGGTAACCCCGCTCTGCACTCCCTTTCATGGAGAAGTGTACATTCTTCCAAGGTGTAAAGTCTTCATGGGGTACAAGCACCATTGAAAACAAAGACCTCTGAATCAGGAAGATAATCAAGCTCCATAACCAACAATCTCCCACTTGGAGACTGATCTCAACAACTCCACCGTTGTTGTATATGTTGGACTATGATCCTTCTTGGACCTGGAAAATTTCTCATCTTCACTTTCATGCTTGAAGACCAAATTAAACTGAGCAGGAACTCAGTTTCTCCTTGGTTACTCCCTTTGTTAACATGTCTGCAAGATTCTAGCTAGTGTGTATTTTTTCCAACTTCAATGGTCCATCTTCCAAGTCGGATCGTATAAAATGGTGCATGATCTGTATATTCTTAGTCTTCGAATGGAAGGTTGATTTCTTTGCAAGATGAATGGGACTCTCACTGTCACAGTACAACCCGCTATTCTCCTGCTTCTTTTCCAATTCCTCCATAAACCTTTGTAACCAAATCATTTCTTTACTAGCCTCTGTAGCAACAACATACTCTGCTTTTGTTGTTTAAAGTGCAACAACCTTTTTCATTTTTGAAATCCAACTTATTGTTGTTCCACCTATAGTAAAAACATACCATGTGGTGCTCCTCCTGCTATCTTTATCACCTGCCATATCTGAATCAAAATATCCCTGTAGAACGGTGTTTGAACCTCCAAAACATAATGCATAAGTAGCAGTACCTCTGAAGTACCTAAGAATCCACTTTACTACCTCCCAATGTTATTTACCTGGATTGTTCATATACATGCTCACAACTCCCACTGCATGTGCAATATCTGGTCTTGTGAAAACCGTCGCATACATCAAGTTGCCAATTGTTGATGAATAAGGGACCCTGGACATGTATTCTATCTCCTCCCGTGTCTTGGGACACAATTCCTTAGTTAATTTGAAATGGTTGGCCAAAGGTATACTAATTGGTTTTGCATTCTGCATTCTAAACCTCTCCAACACCTTCTCTATGTACTTGCCCTGAGACAATGTCAAATTGTGATTTTTCATGTCTCTTGTTATTCTCATACCAAGGATTTTCATTGCAGCACCCAAATCCTTCATTGCAAATGAATTAGCTAATTTATTCTTGAGCACATTTGTATCCTGCATATTAGACCCTGCAAAAATCATGTCATCTACATACAATAGAAAGATAATATAGCTTCCATTTCCTAGCCTTTTAAAATAAACATAGTGATCAGAATGACTTCTACTATAACCTTGTTCTGTCATAAACTTGTCAAACTTCAAATACCACTGCCTTGGAGCTTGATTTAGGCCATACAATCTCTTCTTCAACCTGCATACCAAATTCTCCTTCCCTTTGACCTCATACCCCTGTGGTTGCTTCATATAAATCTCGTCCTCCAAGTCCCCATGGAGAAAAGTTGTTTTTACATCTAATTGTTCAAGATGCAAATCTTCTTCTGCCACAAGACTTAAAATAGTCCTACTTGAAGTCATTTTAACAAGAGGAGAAAATATTTCATCAAAATCTATACCTTTCTTTTGTGCAAACCCCTTTACAACAAGTCTAGCCTTGTACCGCTTTTGCCCTCCATCTTCTTCCTTCAACTTGTAAACCCATTTATTTTTTCATGCTCTTTTTTCTGCAGGTAGATGAACCAAATCCCATGCCTGGTTATTTACCAGGGAATCACTTTCCTCTTTCATTCCTTTCTCCCACTTCTTTTTAGTGTCTACCTACATTACCTCTTCATAACATTCTAGTTCACCATAATCAATCAACAATAAATAACACAATGAAGGAGAGTATCGTTCAGGGGGTCTACTTAACCTGGTAGATCTTCTAACAACATTTGCAGGAGTTTGAGGTACATCCTACTCTTGTTGTTGTACATTTTGGTTTTTTGGTACCTTTGGAGTTTCTTTTTCAGTAATCTCATCAAGCACTGTGTATTCTAGTTTTTATTTTTCTTGTATCTTTCTCTACAACCGATCTTTGTATATGACCTTCTCATTGAATATGACATCTCTACTCCTAATGATTTTGTGATTTTCATAATCCCATAAGCGATAACCAAAATCATTAACATTGTATCCAGTAAAGGTAACTTCTTGGATTTTGCCTCAAGCTTTGTTCTATTTTCTTTATCAATATGGACAAATGCTTCACAACTGAAAGTCTTCAAAAAAGAATAGTTTACCTTTTTACCTATCCATGCCTCCTCTGGAACTCAACCATCCGAAGATCTTGAAGTTCCTACGTTTATTAAGTAAACAATAGTATCTACAACATCTGCCCAGAACTTTAAGGGAAAACCAACATGCAATCTCATACTCCTTGCACGCTCCATGATTGTCATGTTCATCCTTTCTAACGCACCATTTTCTTGTGGTGTTCCTGGAACTATCTTCTCTCTAGGAATCCCATGGTATGAACAATAATCATCAAACTCCTTGCTACAATATTCACCTCCATTGTCGGATCTGAGACACTTCAACCTTTTTCCTGTCTCATTCTCAACCAAAGATTTCCATTTCTTAAAAGTATCAAAAACATCATACTTTTGTCGAATGCAATAAACCCAAGTTTTTCTAGTTGCATCATCAATAAAAGTAACATAATAACGAGAGAGACCAAGAGATGATACCTAAGATGGTCACCATACATCTGTATTCACAAGCTCTAACCTTTCACTCTTCTTTTCTGACTCTGAGAAATATGACTCTTTTATGTTTTCCATAAACACAATGCTCACATAAATCCAAATCAATTTGTTTAAGATCTGGCAACAAATTTCTTTGTGAAGTATCTGCATCCCCTTCTTACTCATGTGTCCAAGCCTATGATGCCATAGTGTTGTATCCACTCTTGTAGAAGATAAAGAGATAGAAGAGTCGGTATTACCAGTACATAAATACAATGTACCTACCTTCTCTCCTTTTGCTATCACCAATGATCCTTTGGTGACCTTCCACACATTATATGTAAATATGATTATACAGCCTTCACTTTCCAACTTCCCTGTTGAAATTATATTTTTCCTTAGATCTGAAACATGTCTTACCTCTTTCAACAACCATTGGTTTCCATTCCTTTGTTTTATTTTTACCTTTCCCATTCCAACAATTTTGCATGGTGCATCATCACCCAAATGAACCTGTCCAAAATCACCTTGAACATAATCTAGAAAATGTT
>ML777279.1:1037054-1053908 GCA_009831015.1 Picea engelmannii | reverse complement strand
ACCTTGAACATAATCTAGAAAATGTTTCCTATGGGGTGTGGCATGAAATGAAGCCCCTGAATCTACTACCCAAGACTCAGAAATATTATCTACAGAAAGAATCAAAGCATATTGTAACACATCACATGTTACATTTGCTTCCTAATTTTTCTCTTGTTGTCCATCTCTTTGTTTCTTTGGATCTCTTCAGTATTTCTTCATATGTCCTTTCTTCCCACAATTCCAACACTCTATCTTTCCAAGTCTAGATTTGGATCTTCCCTACCTAGAATTCCCACGTTTTCCTGTGCTATTTCCACTATCCTTTTGTCTTCCCCTGTTCTCCATGTTCAACCCATTTCCAGATGTCTCACCTGTGCTTTTCCATCGCATTTCCTCGCTAAGGATAACACCAACAACATCATCATATTTTAAAGTGTTTGAACTAGAGACAGAGTTACTTACATCCATGACCAAGCTGTTCCATCTTTTTGGCAATGAGCACAAAATTAAAAGAGCCATCACCTCATCATCAAAGTTCACTTTTACATAACTTAGTTGATTAGTAACTATATTAAATTCATTTAAATGATCTGCAACAGACCCACCTTCTGACATCTTCATATTAAATAATCTCTTCATTATAAATACCTTATTGGACGCTAAGGATTTTTCATATAGTTTAGCCAATGCATCCATCAACTCCTTCGTTGTCTTTTCTTTTGAAATATTGAAATCCACCAACGCTGTCAGGCTCAGTTGTATCATTCCTAGAGCCTTTATGTCAAGAATATCCCACTCTTCATCCTTCATGAATGTCAGCTTCTTTTCTATTCCACCCAATGGTAGGAATAGATTCTTCTGATATAAATTATCTTCCATCTGCATCTTCCATAACTGGTAGTTTTAACCGTTAAATTTTTCAACCCTAAACTTTCCATCTTCCGCCATTTCTCCCACTCAAACCAGGAACCCTCTTTTCCTGCGAGTTACCTTTCACTCTGATACCAATTGTTAGAAAAATAGGATCATGGAGAAATAAAATAAAACAAATGCGGAAATAAAACACAGAATATACACAATACAATAGAGACACAGATATACGTGGTTCATCCAGTGTGGGTTGCGTCCACCTGATAAATTTTCAGGTCCTTCCTTTATTATTATCCATCAAATGAAGGGATACAACCTACAACACACCCATTGTAACTTCCTCTTCTTTCTCTCACAAACTCCTCACTAAGAATACAATATTCGCAATAATACATAGCCGCAATACATTTCCCTCATAAAAGAGGGTTTCCTTCTAGGGAAAAAAACCCTAACATAACTTCTACCGTCAAATCTGCGACCTTATAATGAAAGGTCTAGATTTACTATGAAATTACAATATACATTTACAAGGCAATTTTTCCTTTGGGGGATTCACCCCCGAACCCCCACCGGGGGCCCGCTTGCCCCCAAACCCTGTAGAGGGGGTAACCCACCTCTGCACTCCCCCACGTGGAGGAGTGTATATTATTTCGGGGTGTAAATTCTTCATGGGGTATAAACACGGCTGAAAACAAATACCTCTAAATCAAGAAGATAATCAGGCTCCACAACCAACATTTAATTTATGTTTTAATTAGCATGGATAGTTGAATGAGCTTGAATGATATGTTTTGTATTACTTCCGCATTTTAAATTGGCATATGGAATTTGTATTGGTTCATTTTAGTAGTGTTGTTACCCAGTTGGGGGATGGGTACGTTACAAAATGGTATCAGAGCTATCGGTTCAACACTGGACCCGTATGGGCCAAGAACTGGTGAGAATTTGGGTAAAATTCGTTGTTACAAATTTTTTTGTGGCGAAATTGGGGGAAAACAGGAGAAAATCATAGTCAAATCCCCAAATCTGTGGTCAATATTCATGTTTAAATAAATTAGACTTGTTTAAGAGGTTCAATGGAACCAATATGCAAAGTTGCAGAGTTAAATTAGATTTGGAAGGTCAAAAATCGACTTTTAATGGCGATCTGTAGAAGTTGGATGGATTTTATGAATCAACAGTTGAGATTGTGTTTGAACATGAGATCAACGATCGAGATTTACTTTAATATATTTAAAAAATTATAAGGTATTGTTCATTTGGAAGGTTGAGTAAATCGACGACCATGATCTATTTTCGACATTTTGCAAAGGAGAAAATCGATGGTCTAGATTAGTTTCGGAGGTTGGAACAAGAAAGTGGATCGACACTCAAGATCTTCTTGGCTTGAATATCAACAGCTTAGATTCATTGGGGATTTTGGTTGAAAATTTCTAAGTGTGGAAATTCACCAAGAGAAATCACTGATGGTCGACGATCGGGTCGGCCAAAATGGAAAAGAAGTTTGCTTTGGTCGGAATACATCTCATATGGTCGATGGTCGGGTCATATGAAATGGCAAAGGTTTCACACATCCAAAAAGGATCGTCGGTGGTCGATGGTCAGGGATCGACGGGATTTGATAAAGGTTTCACGCGTCCAGAGAGGATCGTCAATCGTTGATGGCCAATGGTTGGGGATCGACAGAGGTTGGTCTAAAAATTTCTAAGTGTCAAAATTCACCAAGAAAACCCGTCATTGGTCGATGGTCGGGGATCGACATAATTCGGTGAGAGTTTCATTCGATCGAGAGAAACCTGATATCATCGATGTTTGATGATCGGGCATCAACAAATTTAGTGGAGTGTTTTAAACCTTCCAAGGGAAGTGGTCAATAGAAAATAAGGGAAAAGAGGATGATGGAATCATTATCCACATGGCATGCCACGTCAACCAAGTTGACATCTCAAGATGACATGTCATGGCATGTTGGTGCCTACATGTCATGCCACGTCATCATAATTGTCACATCATCAAAGGGGTGGTCGATCGTCGATGGTCGGGATTCAGTGAATTTGTAATAGGAATGTTTCCAAAGGAATTCATTGATGGTCAATTGTCGACAGTCGGGGATCAACAAGATTCATGAGCCACGTTTGTTTGCACAAGAGAAGGTCGAGAATCAGTGATATTCGTGATGATTAGGCGTCGGGGAGAATAGTTAGAAAGTTAGATTTCACAAAAGAAATCGTCGATCGTCGATCATTGATGGAGTTTGGATCAAGAGCTCATATTTCATGCGATTCAAAATGGATGTCTCAAATTAAAAATGTTGTTATAGAAGTAAAATAGCTGAATTTTTAATATTTGTTTGAGTTTTTGAAGGTGACGAACTTGTGGGTCGATTTTGAGGCCCTAAACGACGTTTTTAGGTAATCAAAACCCATAAGAACAAAGTGTATGAAGGTACACTATGTCCCTGCATCTCAAATCAAAGAACTGTGAGATGGTTATCTAATGAGCTAAATTGTTCGCAAAACATAGCTCATATGAGAAAGTTACAGCGAAAACAGTAAGGGTAAAATTTTAGCACCAACTTATTTCTAATGGGCATAACTCCTTTCTCTGAAGCCATTTGGGGCATAGAATAAATCGATGGAAATTTTATGACCCATAGAAGCTAGCGGTGGAGTCAGAATTGGGTTATGGGTACCTAAAAATGTGCAATAAGATAAACAAGACACATGTATCATTCAGGGATAAATTGGGTAAAACAACCTAAACTTCTTTGGACCATAACTTTTAGCTCGGAGCTCGGTTTTGAGAAAATGAATAGTTGTTGGAAGTGTATTAAGGAGGAGAAGACATATATCCACCCATAATTTTGAATTGGGTTCTAAAATTTTCTCAGAAGATAATAAAGTAATTATGAAGCAGCAAGGAAGTGGAAACTACAGCATGTCGGTGTTGTAACTTTCCGCTTAGAACCCAGAATGAGGCATGAGTATAGTCATTGGAGAGATATTTCATAGAATAATGTGTTTAAGGAATCATATTTTGGAGTAGTACATTAATATTCTTCATAATTTGAAATGAATAATGACCTGTAATATAATTAATAAATATTTTGCAATATGCTTAATTCTAACAACAATTATTGCATGCACATTCTTGCAAAATTAGAAATACAGAAAACAATACTTTACTTCCTACATGAGAACTAGAGATACGGAGGATGCTCAAGGGTATTACAACCATGAAGAAGAAATTATAGGTATGCATGTCATCATGGGTAATGCTGAGACTGATTCTAATGGAAGAAGAGACAAGCAAGAGCATGTAACTATGAGAAGCCTGTAAAAATAAGTACAGAGCTATAGGTCCAATAATGATAGGATCATAAAGGATAAAAAAGAGATACTTGAAAGCATGAATGTGTTGAAGAATAAAGTCAACAAATATTCAGGCACAAGGCAAGAAGTTAGTGCCAAGCAAGTGGAGGTGTCTAGGTCTCAAGATAAGAGGGATGATCATGGGTGATCTAGATGATCTAGGAGTATTATCATGCATCAACATCACTATTCTCAATGAAACTCGACCAAAAAAACATATTCATGATCAAGGTCGGAAATCAGCCCAAGTATATCTCCTTTCAAGCATGAGAGGAGGAGACATGGGTCAGATAGCTTGCAAGGGGAATTGAGGAAAATCCATCCATTGCCATTTGATGGAGAAAACAAGAAAGGTGAAGATGCAAAAGTATGGTTGTTGGGAATGAGGAAATATTTCCAATTGCATAACTACTCATAAAATGAAGAAGCCAAAATTTTATCCTACCACCTTCAAGGGAAGGAATCTATGTGGTGGGATCGACTAAAGAAGGTTAAGCACCTTGATGAGAAAATAATTTCATGGAATCAATTCAAGAAATACTTTCAGTAGTAGTACTTGTCAGAACAATATTATGACAAGAAGATGCAAGAGTTATTTGAAATCAAACTTGGGAACATGACCATGGATGAATATGAGAGAAATTTGTTTGAAATTCTCAGGTATGTGAGCTTCATCAGAGATTAGAAGGTCAAAATTTAGAGGTTCCTGAGTGGACTTCCATCCTTTTACAAGGATAAAATTCAATTTGATGAATGTAAGAATTTAGAAGAAGCCATAAGAAAGGCCAATTATTTGTATGAGGAGAATAGAGATGATCTGGAATATATTTGCAGAATGAAATGAATACGGATTATTATCAAAAGATATTTAACACAGAATAACAGATATAGAGTAAAATTGGTTTCTATTCAATAAGGAAATAAGTTGAAACTGTAAAATGCAGTGGAAACAAGCTTGCTAGAATGGTGGCAGATTATCTCTGAGAAGAGAAGTGACGGTTGCGCTCATTCGCAAGAAGATCATTACAATGAGGCTTTGAAGGCCTTTTTACAATAAACATGAATGTCGAAAACCCTAGACATCCAAAAAACCTAACCCTCGGAGATGAAGCACCAAAAGTCATGTGGGCCCTGTTTGGGTAAGTTAGTACATCAACTTCCCGGGGTCGTAACTTTTGCATACAATCTTCATTTTAGGCGCACAATAGCCCATTGGAAAGGTCTATCCGAGGACTATGCATATTTCATGTGTCATGTTGTTTGTGGAGAGCCCTAAAAAACATTGTTTAGGGCCTCAAAATGGCCCCACAAGTCAGGGACCCAAAAACTAGGGAAAATTTTGTCAAACTGGAAAACTGCCAAAATGAGCCAGTTGGAATAGGTGGGAGGCCACCGACATCCATTTAGATCAAGAGGAAAATCATCTTTCTAAAGGTCCTTGGATGAAAAGAATAAATAAAATATGGATCAAAGGAAGAAAGGATTCAATCCACCTTTCATGAGGAATAGATCTCAATCATATCAGCAAGAGAAGCCATCTCAAGGTGATCATAAAATGACATATTCCTTGGGAAAGTGGCCAAGGAAGTAGCACATAAAGTGTTGGGGATGTGAAGGAGATCAGATGTATAAATATTTTCCTCATTGAGGAGATAATATGAATATTTTTCATAGCATCAAGAAGGAGGAGACAATAGAGGACATGGGAAAAATCATTCCAAGGTTCTATGCATCCTTGGACAATAGAAAAGCAGACTATCAATCCCACATGATTGAAGTGGAAGGTAAGATTGATAATCAACCCATAGCTATTTTAATTGATTCCCATAGCTATTTTAATTGATTCTGGAGCTAGTCATATCTATATAGATCCAAAGCTAATTAAAATATTTAAATTGAAGAAATGTAAGCATGAAAATTCTTGGTTAGTTCAGCTAGCTACTGGAACCAAGAGAAGAATTAATGAGCATGTTAAAGAATGCCCTATAAATATGAATGGAACTAACACTAAGGCAGATTTGAAAATCATACCACTTGGGTCTTATGACTGCTTGATTGGTATGGATTGGTTGGAAAATCATTGTGCTATTTTAGATTTTTATAACAAGGTGTTCACATGTCTTAATGAGGAAGGGAATTCAAGGATGGTGCAAGCTATTCCAAGGCCTATATATATTCGAGAGATTTCAACATTTCAGATAAAAAGAAGTTTTAGAAAATCCAGATATATGCAACCCATATGGAAGAGCCAATGAAGGATAAGGTGCCAAGTATTGAAGATTATACAATCTTGAAAGAGTATGAAGATGTGTTTGAGGAGTTTCCAAGATAGCCACCAAAGAGGGATATAGATTTATCAATTGAATTAATTCTTGGAGTTTCCCTAGTATCTAAGAATCCCTACAGAATGATCATGCCAGAGATAAAAGAGTTGCAAATGCAACTAAAATAGTTGTTAAAGAAAGGGTACATATGCCCAAATGTTTCTTTTTGGGGTGTCCTGGTTCTTTTTGTCAAGAAGAAAGATGAAACGTTGAGGTTATGTATTGAATTTAGACAACTGAACAAGGTTACAATCAAGAATAAATATCCTTTGCCAAGGATTGATGATCTCTTTGATCAATTGAAGGGAGAAAATATATTCTCCAAGATTGAATTGAGGTTAGGCTATCATCAAGTGAGAATAAAAGAAGAAGACACTAGAAAAATATCCTTTAGGACAAGGTATGGACACTATGAATTTGTGGTAGTGCATTTTGGATTGACAAATGCACCGACTACATTTATGTGTCTGATGAATGGGGTGTTCATTGATTTCTTAGATAATTTTTTAATTGTATTCTATGATGATATTCATATCTATTCCAAGACAGAAGAAGAGGATAAGAAACATTTGAGGATGGTGCTAGACAAGTGTTAAGAGAACACCAATTGTATGCTAAATTGAGTAAATGCACCTTATATCAAAAGAAAATCCATTATTTGGGTCACATTGTTTCAGAAGAGGGCATAGTAGTGGATCCATAAAATATTGAAGAAATCAAGAGTTGGCCAGTGCCAGCAAACATTTCGAAGGTTAGACCATTTATGGGTCTAGCTGGTTATTACCAAAGATTCATTGTAGGATTTTCCAAAATTGCACACCCAATAGCATATTTGCAAAAGAAAGGGGTAAAATTTGAATGGAGTGTCGAGTGTGAAGAAAAATTTTGGTGTTTAAAGGATTTGTTAACCAATGCACCTATTTTGAAAGTTACATATCCATATGAGGATTTTGTTGTGTGCACTGATGCATGCAAGGAAGGGCTCAGTGGAGTCCATATGAAAAATGGACATCTAATTTGTTATGAGTCCAGAAAATTGAAGGAACGTGAAATAAATTATGCCACACATGACTTAGAGTTAGCAACTAGAGTGCATGCCTTAAGGATGTGGAGGCATTATCTCATGGGTAGAAAATTTGAATTAAGAATAGACCATAGTGGTCTGAAATATATGTTTGAACAACCAACACTAAATGCTAGACAAACTAGATGGATGGAATTTCTTAGTGAATGTAACTTTGATATCAAGCAGATAAAGGGAAAAGAGAACAAGGTGGTTGATGCAATCAACAGAAGGATGCATAAAATGCATCCTACAACCATTCGTATGTACATGACAGATTTAAAAGATAGAATTCTAGAGGTTGTAACTGCAGATCAACATTATGTGCAAGTTAAAGAAATCTTACATCAGAATGATATACAACAAAAATATAAGGATTACAAGCTAGAAGAGGATGGAATCCTCTTATTTCAGAACATAGTTTATGTTCCCAATTCTCAGGAATTGAAAATTTTAGTCTTAAAGGAGATGTATAATGTGCCATACGCTAGAAATCCAAGATATTAGAAAACTAATACAACTTTTAGAGACCAATATTTTTTTCCCGGTATGAAGAAAGACGTCATGGATTATTTGGTTAGATGCATGGAATGTCAAGACGTAAAGGCTGAGCACAGACATCCAGCAGGATTGTTGTAGCCATTTCTCATTCCTGAATGGAAATGGAAAGTTGTTACTATCGATTTCATTACTAAATTTCCAAGGAAAACCAGGCAACATGATTCCATCATGTTAGTGGTGGAAAAATTCACAGAGGTTGCACATTTCATTCTAGTAAAAGTAACTCATAAGGAAAATTGTATTGCAAAAATTTACATGAAAGAAATTGCTAGGCTACATGGTGTGCCTAAGGAAATAGTGTCGGATCTAGATCCCAAGTTCACTTCCAATTTTTGGAGGGGATTGTTTAAGGGAATTGGGACAAATTTAAATTTTAGTACAACATATCACCCAAATTCAGATGGGCAGATAGAAATAATTAATCGAACAATTGAAGATATGTTGAGAATGTATGTAATGGAAAAGCCTTCTGGGTGGGAGGACTATATCCATTTAGTTGATTTTGCATACAACAATGGGTATCAGGAATCATGTAATATGAGTATGAGTCTGTTTGAAGCCTTGTATGGCATAAAATGCAACACACCAGTAAGTTGGGATAACCCAGCAGACATAGTTATGATTGGGCCATAGTTGTTAAAGGAAATGGAAGAATAGATGGTAAAAATCAGGAAGAATTTAAAAGTTTCACAAGATCTGCAAAAAAGTTGTGTTGATAGAAAGAGAACAAATAGAGAATTAAAAGTGGGAGAGCATGTGTTTTTAAAAGTTAAATCCAAGAGAATCTCATTGAAATTGGGAAGTTGCCCAAATTTTGCAGTGAGATATTGTGGGCCTTTTGAGGTCTTAGAAAAGATAGGACCAATTGCATACATGCTATCATTACCTGCATCCATGAGAATTCATAATGTATTCCATGTGTCTTTATTAAAAAAAGTGTGTACCTGATCCTAATCATGTGATTGATTGGAATGTGATCCAGGTGGAACATGAAGGGGATTTTCGGGTGGAACCAATGTGCATCCTGGACTGGAAAGTCAAAGTGCTCAGGAACAAAGCCATTGGATTGGTAAAGGTTCAATGGACCTGTTAATATCCTGAAGATGCTACATGGGAGCACGAAGAATCCATGCGGGAAGAATACCCGCAATTTTTTTAAAATTTTGAAGAAAATTTAATATACATGTGTACATAAGTGAATAAAGACTCCATTTTGGCAACTGAAGTTCCTAGAGCCACAAATCTAAAATTTCATGTCCAACTGATGTGTGGGTTGAGGGGAAATGGGATTTGTTGGTTGTAATTGTTGCGTGAGTCATCAAGTTGTGGAATTATCAAGTATTTTGATGTAATGTTTTTATATATGTCAATGTCTAAATTGTATGGTTATGTGCACTGAGGATAGTGCAATTTGTAGGGAGAGGGGAATGTAACATCCTCGTTTTCAAACCCTGAACTAGTGATACATATATTGTAGATTTCATATATGGTCGAGAGCCAAGTGATGTATATTGTAAATATAGCATATGGTTGAGATCCAAATCAATGTAATACGTAAATGATATAAATTGAATATAATGAATAAAATTTATTTCCAGCTCCATATGGAAACAGACAAAGATTTGGGGGATAAGTATCCACAAGAGAGGGTAGGGGTCTAGTGGGGAAGTTACCCATATCTACAAAACCTATACCCATTTCCTGTTTTTCTCTAAATTATCCTTGCCATGAACCTTCCATTAGTTGTTGAGTGTTCTAGAGCCCAATCATTGAATTCATGTAAGAGAGTTGGTGTGATATTCACTTCCCATAGTTATTGAGAGCATGGGGGTTGAGTACATTCATCTTAGGGAAGAGTGAAAGTCAAGAAAGCAAGATAAAGAGAGGAAATGTGTATGGGTAGAAGACTAGATTTTGGCACATTCACGTTTTTGCATAGAGAGTTGTTTTTACATGGAGTTTTATGGCCAGCAATGGAGTTTTGAGTGTGGGAGCTTGAAGGCAATTGTTGTGGAAATGTTTGGTTGTTGATTGGATTTTTAATTTCATGGAGAAAGAGGCTATGTGCATGGGAGTGACGAGTTGTTCATAATTCATCAAAGAAGCAGGTGTTTTGGTTGTTCGGTGAATTTGTATTACAGTTGTATAATTTTTGAAGTCCCAACAAGTAGATTTTTTGTCCAACCTGTGTTGGAAGCCCTGGAGGGGAGTGGAAAGACCTGAGGGACTATGAGTATTGAAGGGGGATTCGATCCCTTGGGTTTTTCAGGTTGAGGGGAAGAGTGTTGGTGGACTGGAATTAGCTGAGAGTTTAACTGCTAAAAGGGGGACATTAGCCAGCCTTAGGGACCTTCGTCTCTTTTGGATTCATAGCCCCAGCTCAGGGGTGTCTTGTTGTTGAAAGTTGGAACAACAAGGCTATGGTTGGGAGTAACATTTGTCCTCTACAATGAGTTTCACATTTCATTAAGTGTTCTCGTGTGTTGTTTTTATCCATGTTAGCTACTAATATATTTGTTTTGCAATTTACTCTAATTATATTGGTTAAATTCTACTTGTTGTGAGCAAAATGATGCATATAAATCTATATTTTATGGTTGAATGATGCTATCTGCACTTAGTTATTACTATGCACATTTAGAGTAGTTGTATTTATATTTTAATTAGCATGGACAAGTGAATGAGATTGAATGACATGTTGCGTATTACTTCTACATTTTAAATTGGCATCTCAAATTTTTATTGGGTGGTCATTTTAGTAGTGACGTTACACAGTTGGGGGATGGGTACGTTACAGACATGACATTTCTGTAGAAGGAATTTATCTTCCAAAATTTGGCAACATAATGGTTATGTAATATGCAAAACGTACATGGATATGTGTACCATAAACTATGTTTATCATTGTCATTCTTCTTATAATCAAATAATACATTGGAATAATCTGGTTTATTATACCTTTCATGGAAGTTCTTGTTGCAATTTGTCGGGAAGAAATTGTCTTCACTCCTTTAGTATGTTCACCTCTCAGTCAAGATTCATTGCATTATTTGTCACTCTCATGTAGTGATGTGCCTTTGCTTTGTATAAGGTATTGGTGTAATAGCTTAGACTCTTCCCTTGAAGCATTTCTTGCTTCAGCGACCTTGGAGCATTCTTCAACTTCTCCTTTTCCATATCCCAGACTTGCATAGCAAGGTATTTCCACAACTTCTATGGGATTATCCATTCCTTGGCCATTAATTCCAAGACCATTTCAATCATAACCCATCTTGGTTAGTAGCTTAAAACCAATATCATGATAAAATGATGACTCACTTACACTGCATACCTCATTGATAGATTGTGAATCTATGGTAGAAGATGGTCTTCTAGCATGGTAGAATCTTATTTGTCCTCCACTCTTTCAACTTTCTGAAGCTTTGCTAAAATTCCATCCTTGGCTTGCAATTCAAGCTACAAATTTTGCTTCTCATCCTCAGAGACTCTCAGTAACCTTCTCAATTAAGAATTCTCTTCCTGAATCTATTGGTTAATCTCTTCAATTTCCTAAAGTCTTTCTCGCTTCAAATATTTTCCCATGATTATCCTTTTGTAACCTGCTCTTCAAACTAAAAATTTTGTCAAACCAACTTTGATACCAAGACAAAATTTGATAATGGAGTTCACCCATCTCGGGCTACGTCTCCAAGCCTGCTTCAACCACACAACCGATCCATTAATATAATGTGAAGCACTACAAATTCTTTAAATTACATTACAATGGATGTCCAATATACCATAAAATGTCTTCACCAGCTCCAGGAAGATTGTAGAGTTGTTGGAAATCAATTCCCATTCTCTCCCTACACTCAAAAAGGCTTGAAAATGTTTGGTCCTTCAATTATACAAAAAAATACATCTATATAATAATAAATTCCTAGCAAAACCTTTAAAAACCATAGTTTATGGTGCAATAGCAAAGATTCTTGGTTAATAAAGCATCGATCAAGGGTTCAAATCCCATGTCTGTTAGAATTTTCGAGTTATGCAAATAGTATAAATTTAAATACAAAATATTGGATTTCCAACACATGACAGGTCGTTAGCGCGTTGGTTGGGTGCATTGTATTTTTTTGTAGGGGTCATGGGGTCAAACCCACGTATCGTCTGATTGATTGGCTATCAGATAATGCTTTGGGATTAAATAAAATATTGTCACTAATCATAGCAAGCTCCACCATTAACGCAACAGTAAATAGTTGGGTTTGTTTCGATGAGGACGAGGGTTTGACCCACCCGCCCAATCATTTTAGAGTTGATATGGCCCTTTTTGGGAAACTTGGGCCTACCACATGGTGGCCCATGATTGGTCCACATGGTGGTTGTTATCACCTGTTATGTTCTTCAAAGCCTCATCTCTTATCTTTTATTTTCTCCTTCTTAAATTTTTTCTTGTATAAGCCATAAATTCTAATCATCAGGTTGTTAAGGGTTCAAAATCTTGTCAAGGGGGTCAAAATAGTATTATGTTGAGAGAAATGAGGAATACTTAGTCTTGTAAAAAGGGAAAGGAAGAATTTTGCACATGTTTGTAGGATTATCATGTGACATCATTTAATGTTTTAAATCCTTTCATCAGAAATCATACGTCATGTCATAACTTTATCTCATCATTATTAAGTTAGATAATGACTTTCAAGTCGTTTTCATTCCAAATATGCCAAAGGACAATTTTATACAGGGCATTATAGGAACTTCCACATGTCCCTATTTCATCATCACGCATATGGTTGGAGGGAATTTGAGGATTTCGATCGTCCTACCTAGCAGAATTAAAGTCTCAAGGCAGTTATCAAGTACCTAACCATATCACAGCATGCAAACATGGTAAATTTAGATTTCCTCCTTATATCCAATAAATCTCGTCTATATCTATACATAGCAGACATATTTCACTCCTACAGCAAGGAATCTAGTCTTCTGATCGTGGCATCAGGATGGGTAAAAGTGGACACATGAACAGAAAAGAGCCAAAAGGACCCGAGATCGTGGAGGCATACGAGGACAACGGACATATCTTTGACCAGGTTGGTTGGTATATGTTTTGCACCAAATTAGATGGCCATAATTATGGTGTAGCTCGTGCGTATGATGAAGGTTTTGGTGGACAGAGGGTTAGGATTATTAATTTGATTATGCATGTCACAGAGGATTAAATATCATCAACCTGTAATATCCATGTTGATGGTGAAAAGTGGTTCAAAAAAAAATTAATTACAGGAGGGGATGTCAATCAATTCTTGAAAACAAAGCACAAATATCCCAATTGGGTCAAGGGTATTCCTAGGGAATGGATAGTTGATTAGTGGATGGAGTCTCTGTCGATGCTCAAACATTTTATCACATGTGAAGGATGTTATTCCACTGTTTTACTTTTTCATTTACAATTCCTCCTTCATTTGTCAGGAATCAAAAGGATGAACTTTCCATATTACTTCTTGAGAGATTTGAATAAAATGGCCATGAAAGTTCAAGCAAAACCCAGAACCCCACCGCATGGTATCTATCATCAATGGTTAATCAAAGTAGTAGTTAAAACAAAGTTGGAGAAACGACATAAGACATGGGATCAATTCTTGATTTGTTCAGGGTTTAAAATAGAAGTTCATTCTCCTGCCCAGAAATCAACTAATAAAGTTGTTGAACCAACGCCAGGAGCATCTCCTAGCATAAGTCCACCTATTGCTTCGAGGAAGAATAAAAGGAATACCAGTCTAAAGACTTCATATGAATGAGTTGAGTACACCCCAACTGGTTTGTGACCAAGTGAAGTATCTTCTCATGATTTGGATGGAGGTAGGCATCCTTTCCCTCATGCACAGAAAATTTATATCAGAAAGAGTAAGAGGTTAGCAGAACCTGTGATCTCGAATGAAGTTCAAGAACCTAGAACAGTAGAGACACCTGCAAACCATATCTAACCTAAAGAACATGTTCCAAAGATAGTTCCTCCTAGTTCTATTTATTTTGATGATGATGTGGATAGATATAAAATTTTGGTAAGAAAAAGGAGTACTACACCACATAACAAATTTAGATTAAAATCCAAAGCCATGTACATCCCTACCATTAAAGATAAGGTCATTATAATTTATTAAGAGCCTACAAACCATAATTCAAAGCATCAACGAGCAAGAAGGTTTCTAAAATCAAATTTGAGAAGAAGAAACCGAAGCAGAAGGATATAACAGCAAATAGAAAGGCTCCTACAGGGAAAAACAGATTGTCTGCCAGAAAACAGAGTAAACAAAGCAGGAAGGGCCCAAATCCTTTGACCAGATTTGAAGATGATAGGCCAAGGAGAATGACAACTCATTCTAAAACGAAGCAAGCCAGAGGTAATAATTTGGATATGTTAGTTGAGGCAACTAAATTTGTTTTCGAGGGAGAAATCTTAATTTGAGGTCTTGAGTGTTTATGCAAAAACCCATTTTTGACTTATGATGGTGAAATATTGATAAAAGTTGTTTTGATTTCATGAGATTGAGGTATTATCTTCCTTGAGTAATGATTGGTTGTAAGATGGGCAAGAAAAGCATGAATTATATTCAGATCAGGTTTTAAAAGAGTGCTACAGGAAGTTCCTGCAACACTCTTCACAGGAAAAACAGTGGCGCTACAAGAACACATGTAGCAACCGATTTTGCAAAAGAATGCACATAATTGTAATTTTGTGATGGAAATAGCAAATGATAACGGTTATATTATGTGGAACCTAAAGAGAGAATATTATAGCATTTTTTAAAGTTGATTTACATCCTCTTTTGGTGGATGAAAATACATGTCAATCAGCTATTATTGTCAAGTGTTACAAATAGGTGGATCCCAAAGGATCAAATGGATGATAGAGGATCAAGCAAATCTCGTGAAATATGCATTGTACCAACCAGTTGTATTCAATTAAAAAAACAGACCTATCTCTATGAAAATTGTTTCCTAGATTAAAGGATCTTATCTGTAATTGTTTCCATTTATATGTATCAATAGATATAGGGAAAATTTTCCCTCAGGGATTGGAGTTAGTTTTGAAATATCCCTAGATATCAGATTGATCTTAAATGTATGTAACTAATGTAAAAACTCTATATATTTGATGAAGTAAAGGAAGAATGGGTTGAATCCCTATTTTTGGCTTGATATTGCATGTCTAAAGATTGTTTTGATCTATCTTGCCTATGTAAAGACTTCAGCTGCTAATAAAATTGATGGTTAGTCTGTAATCCTTCTGTGTTTATCATCTTCATGTTTTCTTCTGAAACACTTTGTTGATGTTATACGAGCTTATGAAAAATGATTTTTATGCTAAGAAGGTTGATTTAACAGGTTTTTAGTAATCTTTGCCACATTGGTATTTGTCTCCTTAAATATTATTTAGAATGAATTCTAGATAAAGGTTTATTTCTCTGTTGCATAAAGACATTAAAGACAAGATTTGTTATTGGTGTATTGATCAATTTTTGTTTTTTCCCTTCACTCAATCACATTACTTAAATCTTAAATCTTTAGCCATCAGTTTTGTTTACCTGACTTGCTACACTTAGGTAAGTGATCTTAAAATAACATATCATTATTCCCTTTCAAATCAAGCAAGGATTTATCCATCTTAAAACCCCTATTGAACATTTTTAAACAAGGTGTTCTAGGCTTAACTCAATAGCAGTCTTGAGTTGACTTCTAGCGCTAACAATGGCCATGTCACCCTACCATGTCAGCTACCTACCACGTCATCTTGCCACATCACTGTCCATACCACCTAGTCATCCTGCCATATCATCATCATACAACCCAGTCAACATGCCACGTCAGCATATATACAACCCATTCAACATGCCACATTAGTAGTTGTACATTCCATTCAGCACACCACGTCAGCATTACTACTATCCAGTCAACATGCCACACCAGTATATGTACTACCACTCAGGTGTGTACTGCCATGTGTATTGTGTGTACTGCCACATGTCATGTTTGTATTTCCACATGTCATGACCATACTGCCACGTGTCATCCTCTGGTGATGTCACGTGTCAACCCTGCCAGCCTTTTTTGTATGTTTGTCCAAAACTTCAAAATGTCATAACTTTCTCATACGACATTAGTTTGAGCCCATTCAAGTTGCATTGGAAATCTCTCATCGAGCTCTTCGACATGAATATATTTACATCAAAATTTGGGAAAACAAGTTTTACTCAATTGTATAGATCCTTCTAGATCAAGTGTCCTATAAGAAATCATCCATACCAACCTCCATAGCATTTCCTTCATCCCCAACATGTAAAGAACTAGTGTTACTGTAGAGGTTTGAATTGGTGACTTGGGACATAGTGGGAATTGAATAAGTGGTTGATTCAACCATGCTTGGTATGTTGTTGATTAAGGTTGGTTGTCATTGATGTCAACCCTTGAAGAAAGCCTCATAGCACAAAGGTTTGGGTAATGGACCCAATATTGTTTGATGTAAATATGACTCATTATTGTTTTTTCATGGTTTATAAGACGTAAATATGGATGAACTCCAAAGTGGTCCCCTTATGGTGAAAGCCCTCACAGGAAGACGCTTTGTGGAGTAAGAGAACCCATGCTTAATTGTGGAATAATGAGATGAAGGAAAGTGAATTTGTCAGGGAAAATATCCTAGATG
>ML777279.1:997519-1036168 GCA_009831015.1 Picea engelmannii | reverse complement strand
TTATTTCAAGTCAGGGTTGTTGACTAATCCAAAACTAGTCTTGTGAGACTAAAGAAAAGTTTGATGAAAATGCTAGTCTCTTGTTGTTAAAGTTAAGGAAGGTTTGTAGGAATGTGATCATATACACCAGGTCTATTACAAAGTTACAAATCAGATTTGGATGATGAAATTGATGAGGGATTTTGGTTGAGGTACATGTTGAGTACATGGTTGAGGCAAGTAGTTGATGAGTTGGCACATACATGAGGTGTAAAGTTGATGATGTTGGTACATATTTATGAGTCATAGTTGATGAGTAGTTGACACATGATTGGTACATACTTGGTACATGGTTGGATGCACTTGTTTATGGTACAGGTTGATTATAGGTTGGTGCATGGTTGATGCACTTGTTTATGGTACAGGTTGATTACAGGTTGGTGCATGGTTGATGCACTTGTTTATGGTACAGGTTGATTACAAGTTGGTGCATGGTTGTTGCACTTGTTTATGGTACAATTTGATTACAGGTCGATGCATGGTTGATGCACTTATTTTTGGTACAGTTTTAGGTACAGGTTGATGCATGGTTCAGATTTATTGGTACAGGTTTATAGCGGTATATCTCACAATTATAGTGTGACAGTGGTTCCATCATTCTACTTCTACTTCAGGGTGGCAGGACGAGGCAAGGACAGGTGGTTGTAGCCACCGTCCTGTTGTAGCCGGAGAACATAGGGGGTTGTAGCCTCCTTCTAGTTGTAGCTAGAGAATTGGGGAGTTGGAGCTTCCCTCAGGTTGTAGCCTGAGAAACTAGGGGGTTGGAGCCTCCTTCCAATTGCAGCTGGAAAACAAAGGAAGTTGGTGCTTCCAATGAATGTAATTCTTCAAGACATATAAGAAAAAGCATTCTGTGGTTTTCTCCCAATTTGGGTTTCCACGTAAAACATCGGTGTATTGTGTATGTGTATGATTGTTCATTTGTTCATTGCTTATTTACTCTGCAGTTATTGGATAATAATGCTTCATTGATATAACACTTGGATTATATGGTTAAAAGGGATTAAATTTCTCTATTACTGATTCACCCCCCTCTCAGTAATCCAACATATGCTTCCTCTCCGAGCTATACTCATTTAATAGCAAGCTCATGGAATGACATCATAGTGGGGTGCAACGGTAGATGGTAGATATGAAGCTTGTCATTAGAGTCTTGATTGTAAAAATATTGAACATTACATCGATAATATTAGTAACACAATGCATTTATTATGTTTAAACATTAAACCAAACATTTACTAGAAGCATGGAATTTTTTTTCCCAATAATAAACATGCAACCAACCACATTATAAAACAAATGTCGAATTAATTAGTACATTTACATTAGTTCCACTGAAAATCCAAAAACACAATTACTCAATCATCTTTTTATTATTCCTCAAGTGGACGTCTAAAGGTAGACCCAATGCAAGACATGTTTTACGAGTTTTTGGTGGTCTATGAAAGTTATAGTTTATTAACAACTCGTCACCAGGAGAAAAAATGTATATTGCATGCACAACAACAAATATGGATGCCTTCCTTTTCATAAAGAACTCTTTGTCATTGGAGTGTTCCTCAAAGGAACAATTTGCACTAAATAATGAGGACCTGTAGCTATTTAAGAACCTACAATGCTCCCATGAGTTCGTGGACTACCATCGATATATAACAAGTTTTTCATGTTAAATTTTCCATAAGCATAATTATTCATGCACGTACTATACATGGAAATGTTATGTTTGCATTTAACAATATTCAGGTAATCAGATTGATTATAAAGAGGACCAACAAATTGCATAAGTGTTATTGATTGTTCGGGAGGAACGGATGCATGTGAAAGGATGAACAACCCAAGATTTGCAACATCTATTTTAGACTTGACAATCATATAACTATTACCCAAAAAAAAAAAAAAATCGTTCCAACATCTGGCACATGCATGAAATACATCCAAGCGTCGTACAAAGCTCAGTTGTAATAGGTTTGGTATTTACTTTGCAAATGGATAGGAAGAGGTAATTCATCTCTACCTTCCAACAATTGAACCGACTTTGATGTGTACTTGGAAATTTTTGCTCTTAGCTAATAAAAAAATTTGGATCTCCTAGTAGAGATGTTTTGGGTAGTATTGATATCATAATTTGGCTCACTAGAACTCTCTGTTGGCTCAAGAGAAGGAGATGGGTTGGTTAATTTAGTAGGAAACTTAGTTGATTTGGCTTCCAACTTTTCAAAAAAGGAGCATAAGGAAGAGTTCCTATGTGTCTTTTCTATAACACCTATTGGATTATTGACTGTAGTGGGAGGTATTAGGCCATCAACTTTGGGTTGTTGATCATTAATATAATGGGGCAATGTGACACGTCGAGTTTTCTCCTTCAACGCTTTACATTTTGAACAACCACATACTACTTGGGTGTCATAAAAGAGATCTAATTCACAGTGTGATATCGTTGACCCAGGATGGTTGATGGAATATGGCATGTTACAATTGGAAAGGTAAAGAAGCTATCCATTTTCATCAAACATCTGCCTATGGTATATTTCTCCTGATAAGAGATTACAACATTTTCGTACTAGTGGGATACCTTGTGCATCCAAAATCGATCCTGAATCATGATCCTGCAAAATTCAATGAGCAATTATTTAAATGCACGTGCATACATAACATAAATTCAATGAGATAAATGAATTATAAATAAAATATATACATATTTCAATCAATGGGGGAGACCTTGAAGCATTTGCGACAATATGGAATGATCTAGAATCTAAAATATTGGCCATTTGTAAAAACAAATCATGCATTTGAGACAAAACTATCATCTTGGGAAGCACAGAAAAATCTAACTTCAAAAAGAATTTTGAATAAATTTTAAAATTTAACGTTGTGCCTAATTATATTATGATTCCCTGATAGGTCTGTATATATAAAATGCACCGGTGCAATAAATTATGAGAGGCACCAAAGAGTGACCTCCATTATTGGATGTTTGCATTTGCATTTTGTAAATGAGTTGTTTGTCAGTGTCTTTTTACGTAAACACCACATCGATGTGGTATAAACAATATAGTGCACTGAATAAGTAAGTTACAAAAAAACAACATGCATGTTTATCACCAATGCATCGAAATATACAACAAAAAAATGAGCGGGAATTTCAGTCGTTATTATCTCTACAAAGCAAAACCTCCGCAAAATTTAAATGTGGATGTTTGTTTTTGCATTTTGTGAATTAGATTGTTTATCGATGTTTTTTTATATAAACATTGCACCAGTGTGTTATTAATTGTATAATGCGCTGAAAAAATAAGTTATGAAAAAAATAGCATTCGTGTTTATCATCAAAGTGTTGAAATATACAATGAAAAAATAAGTGGGAAATTCAATTTTTCTAAATGTATGTGTTTATAAATGAAAACCATATTCATTCTTTCATTTTTTTGCCAAAATTTAGAGGAGATATTTGTGCAAGAGATATTTACCAACAAAGACTTTAGAGTGGGTGGATTTTTTTGAAGAGACAAATTCGAAAGGGATCATCGTAGCTCACATACAAATCTGCAGAGGAAAAATTTCAGGTATGTGATTTCATTCTATTAATCATCTTAATCTTTCTCCTATTCGATTCAAGCAATTTTTCAGTGCATCTCAAAAAATAAAAGGGTTTCATAGTTACTTTTGGTATTGGAATCCCTAGTTTCCTTGTTGTTTCTCTTTCTTTCTACCTCTATATTTCACAACAAGAAAAAATTTTAAGCAATATGTTTTTTCATATTTCTTTACAAGAGCATGTCATTAGATGACCACCTCACATGTTTTACACTTTTTATGGTATGCATGTACCATGACCTTAATGCTTGAATACAACACATTAATGGACCATACAATTCACCTCTTGGTGGGTAGGCATATGCGACTACCTAAGCATGAATTTCATACTCTACATACTTAATGTAAATGTCAAAAAAAGAATGCAAACTATTTTAGATGTGAAGATTTTTTTTCAAAACAAGTGTTTATGTCTAACTCATTTTACTCATGGTGTTCTTGATTAAAGATAAGCTTTATAAAATGAACCTCACATATGGAAACTCTAGCTATTATGAGAAACCAAATGATGTTGGTCGTGTCTTTTGGAGGTACTCGTTTTTCTAAAATGTTGTAAACCTTGATACAAAACCATTTTGCAAATATGTTCACATCACATCTATGTCGATAAGTTATTTTTATTGGGGACATGTGAAAAAATCATTTAGAGTAGTTATCATGTCATTAGATGACCAGCTCACATGTTTTACACTTTTTATGGTATGCATGTACCATGACCTTAATGCTTGAATACAACACATTAATGGACCATACAATTCACCTCTCGGTGGGTAGGCATATGCGACTACCTAAGCATGAATTTCATACTCTACATACTTAATGTAAATGACAAAAAAATAATGCAAACTATTTTGGATGTGAAGATTTTTTTTCAAAACAAGGATTTATGTCTAACTCATTTTACTCATGGTGTTCTTGATTAAATATAAGCTTTATAAAATGAACCTCACATATGTAAACTCTAGCTATTATGAGAAACCAAATGATGTTAGTCGTGTATTTTGGAGGTACTCGTTTTTCTAAAATGTTGTAAACCTTGATACAAAACCTTTTTGCAAATATGTTCACATCATGTCTATGTCGATAAGATGTTTTTATTGGGGACATGTGAAAAACTCATTTAGAGTAGTTAGCATGTCATTAGATGACCACCTCACATGTTTTACACTTTCTATGGAATGCATGTACCATGAGATTAATGCTTGAATACATCACATTAATGGACCATACAATCCACCTCTCGGTGGGTAGGCATATGTGACTACCTAAGCATGAATTGCATACTCTACATACTTAATGTAAATGTCAAAAAAAGAATGCAAACTATTTTGGATGTAAAGATTTTATTTCAAAACAAGGCTTTATGTCTAACTCATTTTACTCATGGTGTTCTTGATTAAATATAAGCTTTATAAAATGAACCTCACATCTGGAAACACTTGTTATTATGAGAAACCAAATGATGTTAGCAATGTCTTTTGGCAGTACTCATTTTTTTCTAAAATGTTATAAACCTTGATACAAAACCTTTTTGCAAATATGTTCACATCACATCTATGTCGATAAGCTATTTTTATTGGGGACGTGTGAAAAACTCATTTAGAGTAGTTAGCATGTCATTAGATGACCACCTCACATGTTTTACACTTTTTATGGTATGCATGTACCATGACCTTTGAAGATTTACTTGTAACAAAAAAACCTAAAATTGTGGAATAATTTTCAAAAATTACACTATGTTCAAGTGTTACAAGCTTTTGTTTTATGTCTCTTAGTTCGAGTAGTTTGATTGTATACTTTTACACCAAACAAAATAATATATTTAATATAATGGGGATTTTGTTTTGTTCTACTATCTTGTTTGGAATGTTTGTGATAATTTAACATAAATAACAATTATATGATAAAAATAGTTTATAAAACATCACATGTAGCAAAGGCTTTGTAAGCTCAATATATAAGTCCTTACAATGATGAGATAGTATTTTCCTCTCCTTAAAACCAATCCATACAAAAGTCCATAGTATTTTTCTCTCCTTAAAACCAACCCATCCAAAAGTCCTCATAATAGTATTTTCCTCTCAAATCTAACCAATATACAAGTCCTCATAACAATGTGATAGAATTTTCCTTTTTTTATTACAATATAGTTTACAATACTATTGGCATTGATATAGAAATCCTCTCAATAATATGATAGCATTTTCCCTATTTTAAACTTTATTATTATCGAGATCTATTATATCAATTTGATTGGCTTTTGTGATTACAATAATATTGGCATTGATATAGAAATCCTCTCAATAATATGATAGAATTTTTCCTATTTAAACTTTATTATTATCGAGATCTATTATATCAATTTGATTGGATTAGAACTAGGTACATCAATGCTCAACAATCTTTAAAAAACAAATATTCATACTTTCATTTTTTTTCAAATCCTTTACCTCTTTTCATCCCTCTAAGGTTTTGGGTTTTAAAAGATATGGAAGACAAAAGGGATAATCCTATTGTAACACCCCATTTTTAATCCTCTGATTATATGTAATTAATCAAGATTAATGATCATCATGCCATGGCATATAAACATTGTAAATGTAGTATTTGTTTAATAAAATATGTCGCACAACTAATTGATGGGTGGAGCACCAAAATTGGTCATGATACCACGAGAGGCATAGAAAGGGTATTTGTGTGCTAAGGACCCCAGCCACTTTAATGAAGTATTTTAGGGGAAACAACCATCATTTCCCTTTAGCTTAAATTTGAAGTAAAATATTAAATAAATTATGGTTGAGTAACTATAAAGTACTCATGACGTAAATGCATGGGAGTAAGGACTAGTACGTCCATGGGGAAGTGTGGACAACCGCAGCTGCATGGAGGAAAACTCAAGAATATTCTGAGAGAAGCAGAGAGAACATAGAGAAGATGGGAAACATGAGCAAGTATGTTGTGCATGCACGTAGAGGAGAGCTCATGCAGCAGACGCAAAGCTCGTGTAGAAGAAGACGAAGCATATTTGGGTAGAAGAAACCCATGTGCAGGAAATAAATGTCTGAGCTAAAATGTGGAAGATTCCACAAGTAAGAGAAAAGGGAAAATGCAAAGAGTGTGGAAGAAGCTTTGAGTTGTGGAAGAACCCATGAGTGGAGAAGACATATAAGAATGAAAGAAATAATGTTTTGTGTGTGGCTAGGTTGAAAACCAAACCCAACCATTGGAAGGGGAGAACATTGAGGGACAATGTATCCATGACGAGACTCCCTTGTGTAGAGGAAATCCATCTGGGAATGCATTTTATAAACCCATGGAGGTCTAGGCATGGTGGGTATAGAGGGTTCTCAACCAGTGGTTGTGTGAAGGACAATGGCCTTCAAACTATGAATTGCTTTGATAGGTTGAGGAATCCCCTAGTGGTATCATGGCCTAGCACGGTGGTCGCTAGATTGTAGAGAGGGCCAGTGCATCTGAGCCTATGGTTGGGTGGAAAAGCACTCACTGGTTATCAGTTGGGGCTGACTATAGTTTTTAGGCAGATAAGTGTGTATGCATGTTTATTTGGCTTAATACTTGTTTCAATTGCAAGTCTCTATGCTTGTGTGATTATGGAATTGAATAAATTGTGTATGTTTTGAAAATTCGAGTGTATGAACTCTATATTTAGTTATGAAGGTTAAGAACTCTCTATACTATTGTATTAATGGAATCGCATGGCTATGAGCAAGAATTTGTAAGGAAAGTGCATGGTAGTATGCCTACATTTTCTTATGTGCAAAGTACTACATTTGTTGTATTGGGTTTGCATGTGAAAAGAAACCAGATTCATAATCTAAGGAATGAATGAATGTGGGACCTTGTAATTGTTCTATGTGTTAAGTTCAATTCCACACAGGTTATCCTCTGTAGGATTTATGCATATATGACCTGTAATCTCATAGCTTGAGACTCTGTGAATTGTTTGAATTGTTTGCATATAGAAATGGAAAGTTTGCAGGATATAAATAAAGGGTTTATGGGCAAGTATGCAGAGGAATTTGAGTGACCTGGATTCCTTAGTTCCTCTTAGAATCCTTGCAATGGCAAGAAGGAAAACCCTGGTATATGTATTTTTATTGGGTTGCAGAGCCAGCAGGGACCGAGCACAATCCCTATACAAGTTACAAAATGAGAAGATGGATTTGGATAAGTCTGGGTGTTGAACAGTTTGAATGGAAACCTTGTGGTGGAACTTGTAGGATGGAAACCTAGACCATGTGGACCCTTGTAACCAGGACTACAATTAACCAAGTTTCCCAATCCTTTAATAAATTAATGAAGGAAAGAATGAAAATAGGCTAAGTGTTGAGGTGAATCTTAGCCGTCCATCGGTGAATCCATTTTTGATATCAATCATCTGCGAAGAAGGATTAAGGGATAGGCTTGCAGGAGAAGCCTCACGGGCGGGCAAAGCCTCACAGAGAAATATTGAGGTGAGTTCTTGAGGAGAAGTTCCCGACCACGAAAATGTCCTTGAAAAGGTTTCATGGGAGGAGCTCCTTGATTTACGTTTGCGAGCAACAAGTTTTCGGAATGAATCTCTTAATAATTCAAGTCAATATCCCAACGATGAGAGCCCAAAAAGGATGAGAGTTGTTGATTAATGAGAGATAGATCTAGACAATGATATTTTTCGAGCTCATGGTCCAGTTAAAGATCATGTATATAGGAGAACCCATGAAAATATGATTCATTGATCGATGTCGTTGTCATTCGTTTGATCTGTCGGACACGCATGTTGTCCTAAAGGGGTCGGATGTGGAAGAGGTAGCCATGTCAACATGCTAAGTCAACATGTCAAGTTAGATGACACATCAACAATTATCGATGTGAATTCCATGTCAACGAAGTGACAAGTGGAGAGTCATCATTAGGTACACATCGAAAAAGGGTAGAAGTGTCAGAAACTGACATGTGGTAGTTAACGTGTGGAAGAGGACAGGTGTCCTCCTATGATAGAGTCAGAATGAGCAGGAGAGGCTATTGGGCGTGTGTGTTCCAGCCTGAGGAGGATCCTAGACCATTGATCCCGATCAATTTGAACCATTCAATCTAATGGGTAGGTACATTTTCATGGATTGTGTCATGTGGAAGGATCCAAGTATGTGTTGAGATCGGGGAGTCCACGGGCACGAGCTCGACAAGCCTGCAAGGGATTGTCTGTGGGGGAATTTCGAAGTGTAAACCATGTTTCCATTTCGCAAGGTTGAGTCCAACCATGGTATTGTGGGAAGGAGAGCCTTTGCCATTGTTGCGGGTTGCATTCCACGTGAGAATAATTTGGCATGGTAAGTTGATCACCCTACGGGATAGTTTCCACATGCGGAGGGATTGAAAGCGTAGACTTGCATCCGATGGGATCATGGATGCAGTTGGTCCACATCAGTGAGAAAGCACAAGGTAAGTCCACGTGTATTCCAATGGACTAATGATGTCAGCTAGCACATGTGGTGTGGGTCCACGTGGACATGATGACGTCAACATAAGAAAATGCTCGAGGAAACTTTAAGGAGGCGTGACTTCGTATTTGGGACTATGATTTGGGCATGCTTATAGTCATTGGAAATCTCTTGATGAGAAAAATAAAGTTATGATCTCATAATCAAAACCAGAGTTATGGTTTGGGAAGAGAAATTTGTATGCCCCACTAGCCTAATGAGGATTAGGGGTCCTTTATGTTACATAATCGTATCAGAGCAGAGTTCAAACTCTAGGCTTGGATGGGCCAAAGGTAGGCCACAGGGTTGGGTTTGTATAAGCCTAGATTGGAAGAATTGAGCCTAAAAGGTTCAAGGAAAAACATATAAGTAGAGAATCTATGGCAATGAATGATGGCACTAAGATTGTGTGGCCTAAGGCTCTAGAATTGAACTTTGGTAACAATCCTTAGGTTTTGTATGAATTCCAAAGAGTGGGTGTGATTGTTGTTTTGACCATTGTAATGATGTCTATCAATATGAGTGGAAAGAGCCTCTTAGAGTGATGATTGTTGTTTATATAAAAGCTAAGACCTTTATGGATAATTCTTTGTGATTAAGGAATTGGGTGAGGGAAAATTGATATGGCGTGTCTATTTGGTATAGCAATAGCAGAGGCATGTTGTTGGCTATCCATTTAAGAGTAAGTAAATGGATTTTCTGACCAGAAGCGTTGTATGGGCCTCAAAATTGTGGAAAAGGTTGTAGGCTTTGAAATTAGAGATAACAAGTCTCTACTAAGAGATTTGGGGACAAGACTGCAATGAAAGTGCAGTTGAAACTTATGATCAAGTGCATAGAGGCACTATGAGAATGTAGGCTAATAAAGTAATGCACATGTGTGGACATGTGGTTTGGATGCGTAATGAGAACACATGGTTATGATTTAATCTAAATTTGTAGGTAAACAACCGAAAGAATAGAGTTGTTACTGACTCTTGGAAGTGAGACCATTCAAGTGTTGTTGGGTATTGCAACAAGGAAATTGCATATTGAAGTGATCCTATGTGAATGGAATGTGGAAAGACTCTTTCGGGATAATAGAGCTATATAATTAATAATTGTTGGGAACTAGGCAATGGGTTGTAGGAGCCTATTTGTATAAGAATGTTGGATTACATTTTAAAGATAATGAATGCATAGAAGACATGCAAATGAAATGTTAATCATTTGAATTTTTAATGGTTATTGTACAAGGATGCACTATATTGAAATTGAATTCATGAGTTAACCTTGATATGTTTAGAATGGTGTTTGCATCCTGGGAAGGAGAAGTCAATGTGAACTTGACTAGGATTGCTCAAGGAAATGAGGCAGCCAAGTCCAAAAAAGGGGAAGAATGCAGAAATAATGTTGAGAAAGGGGGGAAACCCTTCTCACTTTAAAACTCTTATTCTTTTAATAGAGTTATATGCTTTTAAAGAAGAAAGTATAGTTTGTATAGACACATAAATCAACGCATATGTTTGAATGACCAACCCAGATTAAAGCAATAGTATGCAATTGGCAAGAGGGTTGAGAAGAGAACTCAGTTATGCTTAGAATTCCAAACTGCACAGAGGGTTGGAAAAGGGAGAATCCCTTGACTCATTTCTTGTTGTTTACTGTGTTTCTCTAGGATGAGAAAACCGAAATGTTGTTATGTGTAAATGTTTTAGGCATAAGAATGTTGATGGTTGTATAAAAGAAAAATAGCTTAAATATGTTTATGTTTGCACCTATGAACACATTAAGGATAATGTGGTAAAGTACAGTTAGATATGCTAATGCATGAGTATTAATGCTTGTTAATTTTAAAAAGTATTATGGCACTTATATTTTGATTTAATATTACAACTGATAAAGTTACGATTATGATTGTTGTGTGTAGGAAAGATTGGAGTTGTTGAGGAGAAAATTGTGAATGGTAGATAACTTCATGTAGAGGGAAACAATAAAAGGTTGGTGTTGAAGGATTGATGAAGGGACCCTATGAGTCCCCATGAAGCACTGACTAATGAGGTAAAATCAGAAAGGTTGTTGGCAATCAGGAAGGTATAAAATTTTCATGCCAAAGTAGCATGTAATCTTAGAGGAATTGGGTAAGAATTCCTTCAAAAATATTTATATCTTTGTGAGATATTTATGATTATGATTGACTGCATATGTGAAAGTGATATCCAATAAGGGTATTGGATGGAATTGTATAATGGCCAAGATAGACTTGGTTAGAAAATGTTTTGGGTAAGGAACAACAATGCACAGTGCTACAGGGATCTAGATGGATCTAAGAACATTTACATGGAGTTTAAGGAGCTGAAACAAATATGCACTAGAGAGCATAATTGAAATTGAATTGATGTGTAAAGGCATAGGACCTTAAATGTACACTCATTGTTGATGCTTGAATGCATCATATGAAATTTTGATTTCATGATTTTGTTATGATAATGAGGTCATAATCAGATCAAGTCAAGAGACATACTCTTGTTGTGGCATTGAATGCCAATAAAGGTTTGTTATGGGCTGAGAGATTAGATGAAATTTCCAATTCACCATGGTGGAATTCCTGACATAAGATGTGTGGCATTTCGGAGATAATGCAAGGATGCATTGTGTGAATGTGGCCATGGGAATTAACACATTGGTTTAATTGCATATGATGATTGATTGCATTATGAAAATATTGGTATGTTGAAATAATGCATGTATGAGGAATGATGTTATCATTCCATTTCATATGATTAATGGTTAGAAGTAATTTAGTTGTTAGTATGCACAATTTTAAGAATTATTTGTGAGCCATTGTAGGCAATGTACTGAAGGTATAATGTGCATGAGGAACTAACAATTTGTTTGGTTGTGTGAATAATGAAATCCAATAAAAGATGGCCTTGGATATGGCAGCAATGTAAGTCCATAAGGAAGGTCGATGCATATTGTTGAAAAAACCAAATTGTTATGAGAAAGAATTTTCATGTTTGTGAATATCGTTCCTATATGGAATAGATCTAAAAACTGACAAGTGGAATTCGAAATTTGTGGGGAGCAGATTTGAAAGATTTTTATTGAAATTGATGTAATGATGTCTCACTGATATTGTATGCATATGATATAGGTGAGATGACAAATCCATCATGAAGGGACAAGTGATGATCGTTGAGATTGAAATCATGAAAAAGGTCCATTGTTGGGACATTGAACAATGTATGTCATGACAACATGTGATACTATTGTGTTATGTTGGAGCTAGCCAGAGGGATGCCTTAGCTTTAATACTTTGTGAGTCTCTAAGCTACTCTTGTGCAAGGGATCATTGGCAGGCAAGATGGATCGCCTAAGGGACTGTGCAGCAGAGAAGGGGATGAATGATCCTAGAAGGTGAGTGACTATAAGGAAGAGGAGACTTGGAGCATTCATATTTTGTGTTGAATGGGACCATGAGCACATTGGGCATGTCAAAGGAGATAGTGAATCGAGTATAATGTGGCAGCCATATGGATGCATATCCATGAATGTGCAGATAAGTATTGTCCTAAAATGCAACTTGTATCTTAAATTATGAATCGAAATGAATGTTTATGCATGAAATTAGTCTTAATATCCATGTTGTTTTATCATTGTTGTAGGCATAATGTAGAAAATGCAATAAGTATGGAAATGGACTAGGCCAAGAAGGGAAATACACTACTGAACCAGTTGAAGGATGAAGACATGGAAGGTATTTTTGAGATACATAGAACACTGAGGACAGTGTTCCTTTGAAGGGGGAGGCGAATGTAACACCCATTTTAATCCCTTGATTATATGTAATTAATCATGATTAATAGTGTCCATGCCATGGCATATAAACACTGTAAATGTATTATTTGTTTAATAAAATATGCCACGTAACTGACTGATGGGTGGAGCATTGAAAATGGCCATGATAAAATGAGAGGGATTAGAAATGGGATTCATGTGCTAAGGAACCCAAGCCACCTTGTTCAGGTATTTTGGGGGAAATAACCACTTTTTCCCTTTAGCTTAAAGTTGAAGTAAAATGTTGAATAAAGTATGGTTGAGTAGCTAGAAAGTACTCCCAAGGTAAATGCATGGGAGTAAGGACTAATATTTCCATGGGGAAGTGGGAAACCCCAACTACATGGAGAAAAACTCAAGAAACTTCTGGGAGAAGAAAAGAGAACACATAGAATATGGGCAACACGAGCAAGTATTTTGTGCATGCACATAGAGGAGATCTCATGCAACAGAGGCAGAGCTCGTGCAGAAGAAGACAGAGTAAATTTGGGTAGAAGGAACCCATGACCATGAAAGAAATGTCTGAGCTAGAATGGGAAAGTATGCATAGGAATCCAAGTGACTTGGATTCCCTACTTACTCTCAGAATCCTTGCAATGGATGGTTGAGGAGGAGAACCCTAGTATATGTATTGTTATTGGGTTGCATATCCGATGGGGATCGGGCGCGATCCATGTACGATTTACAAAATAAAAAGTCAGATCAAGATAAGTCCAGGCATTGAACGGTTTGAATGGAAACCTTATGGTGGAACCCTATTGTGGAAACCCAGACCATTTGGACCCCCTATAATTGGGACCACAATTAACTAGACTGCCAAAGCCTTTAATAAATTAATGAAGGAAAGCATTAAAATCGACTAAGTGTTGAGGTGAATCCTAGTTTTCCATTCGCAAACCGAAATTTGATCTCAACCATCCGCAGAGAAAGATTGTGGGATAGGATTGCAAGAGACGCCTTGTGTAGAAATACCAAGGTGAGGTATCGAGGAGAAGTTCTCGACCGCGCAAAGGTCCCTGTGAAGGCCTCACTGGAAGGACCTCATGGGTTTAAGTTCACAAGCGGTGGGTTTTTGAATTGAATACATGAATAAGTCAAGTTGACAGCAAGATAATGCAAGCCCAAAAAGAATGAGAGTTATTGATTAATGGGAGATAGATCTAGACCTTTGGATATATGGGGCACAAGGGTATGTTAAAGATCATGTAGATAGGAGAACCCACAAAAATATGATTTGTTGGTCAGTGTTATTGCCAATCGTCTGATATGTCAAATTCGCATGTTGTCCAGAAGGGAACGAATGTAGAAGAGGTAGCCACGTCAACTTTCCAAGTCAACGTGCCATGTTTTCATGTCGAGTCGGAGGACACGTCAGCAACTGTTGACATCAGTTCCATGTGAGTGGAGTGACAGGTGGAGAGACATCATTAGGTACACGTTGGCAAAGGGTAGATGTGTTAGAAATTAACATGTGGCAGGTGATGCATGGTGTTAGCATCGGAATTCACCTCCTGAGTGTAGGGGAGGTAAGCCCGATACCCATCAGTGTTTGGGGTGGATGTTGGTTTAAATCTGGATGGTCGATGGCCAAAACTCAACAACATGAGAGATGTTCAACACAAAACTGGACAGGAAATGCACGGGGAAGTGAGGGCCACATTAACTTTAGTCAATAAATTGAGTTAAAGCGAGAGTAGAGGGAAGACTTAGGAGAAAGGGTGAAGGAGACTACTCTGGGCATTAGGCCTTCCAACAACTCAAAGAAGAAAACCCAAGCTCAAGAGAATTCTTGAGCTCAAATTTAGACACTGAAATATGTCTACAAGGAACACAGTTACAACTGCAGTATAATCAAACCTCCATCATCCTGCAACTGTAACAGCTCGATTGGATCCTCCATGCTTGAGCCATTCAATGTGAGAAGGAAATAGATACATGGGGAAATGAATAAAACTGACCACGATACCGCTAAAATCAAACCTCCATTACAGCAGTATAATGATCCTCGACTAGATCATCCATGCCCGAGTGTTTTAAACAGCTTTTACAGACAAAATGGAAAGAGGGAAGTTGACTTTTATTAACATGAAAGTCTCAAGTCAATTACATAACCAGAGAACAGCTTTGGCAGAACAAAATTACAGATTGGGAGCTTTGCTCAACCAAATACCACTACAAAATAATAGAACTCCATACATATACTCAAAAAAAAATTCCCAGCAGAGGCGTGCTCGAGCTTCCATGGCGCGACGTCTTCTTAGTCAGACTGTGCAGTTATTCCTTTATCAAATGCAACCTCGGTCGGTATGGGATTTGCAGAAAAAATCCATCCACAGGGGAACTCTAAGCTGACAATATTCCTCCACGACCAATCCTTTCTGGATTTCCATTCATGGGATGAGCTCAGGTTTTAGCTACCAGCACCTACCTCCATTAATTGCTTCATTGAGATTAGAATGAGGCTTTGAATGCCTAGGGAGCTTCTATGGGACACTGGTGGTGCTTCGAGTCAACCCAACAATCTTGAAACCTGGTGAATTTTGCACCCCTTCCCCACATGCGACCTCGAGTCATGACCCATCGCTTAACTTCACAGGTGCTTCGAGACTTCGCTTTTCACGAAGTTGCATCGTGCTCCATGATAAGACCTCCGATTCACAGAACTATGAATCCACTGATCGAATGCCATGTGTTCCTCTGAATTGAACAGTCTAGATCTCCCCTTCGCGTATCGGGACTTCGCGTCTCAGGAAGCTGAAAGACTAATCACCTCCCTTCTCTCGATTTCTGATTCTACACTCGTCTTAGATCGATGGTCCACGGATCTCCTTGATCCAACGACTTAGATCAACTCGCGAGTTCACACTTCGCGAGTCCTCACGACTCTGCCCTTTGAATTTTCCCCTTCGTGAGTCGGTGAAATGTGTATATGTTACCACCTGTCCCCTGCCTTCATACGCCCTGACTTTGGATAAAATGCATATGGTGGGTTTTTAAACCCCTTTTCTTGCATTTTCTCCACCTAGGGGCCAAATCCTTAGGGAAAACACCCCCTTTACAAAGATATGTGCTAACACATGGAATAGGATAGGTGTCCTCCTGTGATAGAGTCAGAATGAGTAGGAGATATTATTGGGCGTGCATATTCTAGTCCAAGGAGGATCCTGATCAATTTGGATCGTCTGATATGATAGGAGGGTACGTTGATGCAGGATGAAACCTGTAGAAGGATCTAAGTATGTGTTGAGATCAAGGAGGTCGCGAGTGCGAGACCAATAGGCCTGCGGAGGATTGTTCACAGGGAAATTTCGGAGTGTAAACCATGTTTCCATACCGTAGGGTTGAGTCTGGCCATGGTATTACGAGAAGGTGAGCCTCTGCCAATGTTGCGGGATACAGACAGTGGGAGAATCATTCGACATGGTAAGTTGATCACCTCACGGGAGAGTTTATTTGAGTGAAGGGATTGAAATCATAGACTTGCATCTAATGGGATGTAGTTGGTCCACACCAGTGAGAAAGAACGGGGTAAGTACACATGTATGTCAGTGGACTCATGATGTCAGCTAGCACATGTGGTGCGGGTCCACATGGAGGAGACATGGACATGATGACGTCAGCATAAGAAAATGCCCAAGAAAACTCTAAGGAGTTATAAATTCTTGCCTAGGAATCAAATTTGGGCATGCTTATAGTCATTGGAATGCTCTTGATGAGTAGAACCGAGTTATGATATTAGAATCGGAACCAGATTTTTGGTCTCAAACGAGAAATTTGTACCCCCCACCATCCTAATGAGGTTTAGGAGGTCGGATCTATTACACCTATTTTGGATGTCATTCTGGAAGGAGGGTGGGTTATGTTGTGACCATATTATTTGAATGCAAACAACACAATTTGGAACTTCATTCAATGTGTGGTTTGAATTTTTTCCACTGAAATTTCATTAACAATATATCATATATATTTTGATCCAGGTAAATATGAAGTACCCTATGTTTAAAAGTTTTAACTCGTGACCTTTCTACAAGCTCTGTATATATGATGTGTTATTGGAAGTCGCCTTTCATGTAGTTTAATGCTCGTGTTATTTTTCCCTGCTATATTTGTGTACATTGGGAAGTAATTTCAAGATTTTGTTAATCATGCGATGTATTTAGTTCTTGGAAATTACAAAGGGTATGGTTGATTATGCTTTGGGAGGCTTATAATCATATAAGAAATAGTAATAATGGTTATTAACACAAGCAAAGGAATTAAAAGGGGAAACAAAGTTGGTGAGACAAAGGGGCAAGAACCATTGTCTGTTTTTCGAAACAATGAAGAAAAAAATAATCACAATAATGCAAGTCAATTTAAGCACTTTGACAATAAAAAAGGGCTAAAGTAATGCATATTAAATAATGAGAAAAAAAAAAACTATCTCCCATTCCATCTAAATTCTAGAGTCCAAGGAGGGACATGGATCCACCTCAGTGCTAAACATTTCAGTGAGATCCTATGTCTAGCCTAAGGTGAAAGGGACTCTAAAACAATGAGTCATCACATTAGAGGAATATTTGAGAAATATTGTATCACCATTTTGAGGGTCATACATGAATACGACACAAGGGTGGTCCATAAAATGAAACTCTTGGTGGGTAGGCATATGGGATTACCTAAATCTGAATCTCATACGCTACATATTTTTTTCACGAGGACTGGTAAATTGTGTTCATTAAAGAGGGTGCAGCCAAGGTCGGTTAGTACAAAAGCATGGGATTGGAAAACAAAGCAAAAAATCCAGCTCCAATAATTCAACTATTGTCCAAGTCTCTAATTCCTTCCTACAATTCCATAGCAGCCTAATTCTATTTCTATATTGCACAAAATATATCTAATAAAAAACACCAAGAATTCTTACAAAAAAAAAACATATCTATATCAAAAATTGAACATTCTAGACCTCTTATTTTTTCAGTACTTTGTCAATTGGAGGTGCACTTCTATGTTAAGGTCTAATAGTTTCCTCATCCTCTTCCCCTCCTGCCTGTGAGAATAGCCTAAATCCATAGCCTGGGCCAATGGCTCTGGCATTTCCTCCCTTTGGTCCATAGTTGTTGCAGAGATTCCCCATGCCTTCACAGGTAGTCCACCTCATGTTGAAGTTTCCTTATTAACACCCGATGTTGAGCCAACGTTTCTAAATCAAATGATACTATAGAACTGAGAGAATTGACCTTAATGATCAATTTATGAATTGTGGTAAAGATGTCCTCCACCACTTCCTCTTCATGTGCCGAACTTCCTTTACCAAATTCCAGTACATTTTCCATGTCCATGAAATTTAAACAAGAACCAAATTGAGGGTTGACCACCGCATAATTTACAAAACTAACTTTAGACTTTCTGCTCACTAGTATGCAACTCAGAAACAACATAATATGCTAGGAATGTTGAGAGAAAGGACAAACCCGCAAACCTCCTATGTTGATTGTCAGGATATTACCGGCCTCAATGACAATTAAAGTGACAAACCCAACAGGTTTATCCATTATTCCCACCCAATTCAAGAGTATACATACTACAATTACCAAGACACCTTCAAACTTGACATGCACCAGACAAACCCAGGGACGATGAGAATTGCCAAGGAAAATGAAGGAATTTTCTCTCCCGAGAACCAACCCTCTTTAGAATACTGCCAACCCAAATGGAAAATGAGGATGCAAGCCCGGCTTGAAAAGTATTATAGCCAGACCAATTCCAAAGGATGCATGTATTGCATGCCTTCACATTTTTACAAGCATAATTAACTATGACATCATTGTGCAGTATTACATTCCAGTTGACCTCACAAATTAATTTCCCCTTCGTGGAATGTACTTCCATCACTTGGAAATTGCTTTGCATCATTACTTCATACCCATCCATCCTCAATTCCATCAACCAAGAATCAGGTTGAATCTCTAGATGCACTACATCCCTTAAATTCCCATAGGGCCTGGTACACCTTCCACATGCGACATTTTGTATCTTCGATAGCTTCATACTCCAATTTAATGGATGTTAAACCTTTTCCACGAGCCGAAGAAACTTGAGGTTGTCTAGTCAAGGATTTGAAATGGTGAGGAGACGTGTATACTCCTTTTGCATGAGCATGTCATGTGCTTCCTTCCGAGCATCCCTTACATGCAGCCTAAGGGCCCCACCCATTTTCCTATCCCCTTTCATTAGGGGTGAGTTACATGTCTTACTTTCCCACAGATTCCCAAGGAACATGGGGATAAACTAATGGCTATATTAGCCATTTCATCTATTGCTTTGTTATTTTCTCTAAGGATGTGGAAAAACTATACCGAGATCCTAGTTAAAGAGAGTTGGATCCTCTCTATAAGAAATTTTATCTTGATCTCCTTTGGATTAGAACCCATAACAAAATATCGAATGGTATTTTTGGAGCCTCCCACTATATTCAGTTGTGTGATCTACTTCTTAACTCCCTGATAAACCACATAGGCTTCGACAATATTGTTTCTAGTAATACCTAGATTCCAATAGAAATCCAATTATTTATTTCCTCTAGGCCATAAACCACCACCCCCCACCCCTAAGTCGCACCTGTTGTTCCTGAGATTGACTCCAAGGCTCAAAGAATAATGTCAGGCATCAAAGGTTTTAAATGAAATGTTTTAATGAGTGCTTTTTCTAGCTTCAGTTTTCTGAGAAATATTCTTTAAATGAAATTAATAATAAGACAGTACATAGGTTGTATCTCGTTATCTGAGTCGCAATTATAATATCAAATGATGTAGAAAGATTTACAAAACTCTTAAACAAAGTCAGGTATCAATTACAAATAAGTCTCACCTTGTTTGCAGTAGAAGAAAAGTAGAGGATGCACCCTTGAACAAGATATAAGAATGCAATAATTCACACAGATCATAGGTCTTGTTTTACTCACAATAATAACATAGGTAAATTTGTTTACTGAATGAATTCTCGGTATAATATGATCACGGTAGATGTAATACTAAATTGCAATCAATCACTCTTCAAGAATTACAAAAAGAAATTCATAGAAATGGAAACACATATGGAACACATAACTCAAATTGAACGAAACTTAGAATCTCTATCTGCACTTGTATTAATACTCAAAAAAGAGTTTCTCTATTACATTTGGAAAGAAGCAACCATGAATAGATCTTAAATATATGTATTTATACAAAATCTGTCACAACTGAAAACCCTTGGACTTCTTACAATATTTAACTAAAAATAGAATACATCTTAATAAAACAACAACGTGTAAATATTGATGAGTTTTGTTGGCACTTTCCTCTGTCTCTTCGTCTATTGCTAGAAGCGCTTGTTTTCCTTTAGTATTTGAGTTGAATACACTTGTCCATTAGGGTTACCACAACCATTGGCTTACTATCTTGGCCATTTGATCTCGTTGCCATCTATCCCTTTGGGTGTGTTCAGTGGGGCAAGGAATTGCAATTGAATACATAAGGGGGGAAGATTAGATGAATAGCTCAGCGTTGGCTCGTTGAGGAATGGATAATGGTTACAGGGAAGAGTAATTGTTCATGAAAATAATGATGGGGGGACAAGTGTCTGATGATGAGGTGGGACGAGTGGAGGCTGGAATGTGGGTGGTAGGATTAGACGAGGTAAGTGATCATTGCAGGGTGAAAGGTAGAGAGGGTGGAGGGGGTGGATGTTGTGCATGTTTTCTCATTTGATTCCAGCTACACTTGATTTTCCCAGTTCAATGCATTGGGTGCATATATCCATCAATGTTATCATGAACCTTGAAGGCTCAATCCTTTCATTTACTTCAAAGGTAAACAATTTATTTTGTATTTGGGCCATTTTTTCCTGGATCTTGTTCACTTCTTGGATTGTGGCCTGAAATTGCGAACTTGGATTAACCAACCATTCATTGATTTTAAGAAGATCTATATGGCTCATCTCTTGGATGGTTTCCTGAGTAGATTCCTTTTTCTTTCTAGAGCTTTGTTGATTCATTTCTATCTCATTTTTCCCCAGGGCCTCTGAGATATTATTCCCCTCAAACTCAATCAAATTTTTGTTTAATGATAACAATGCCTCTAGAAAAGCCTTTTTCACCTCTCTCGGAAGTTTCTTTCTTTCTTATAGATTTGTTTCCCAGGATTTCATGGCCATTTCGCCTCTTACTTGTTCATAATGTGAGAGAAGAGGAAAACCAAGGGCATTAGCTCTTTGTATCCATATGAGAACTTCTTGAAACTTAGATTGGGTTGAGCAGGCCTCTTTTTCCTTTACATAGATATCTTTTAGGGAAAGGTCTACTACCTGATATCATTTCTGGATGGCATCTACTTTCAAATAGAGTTCTTGTTGGGCAAATTCGACTTCTCATTGATTTTCGATGCCTGAATTTTGAAGGCCAAAATTTCTATCGGTGTGCTCTCTGTTATGGTTAGTTTGGCATGCATCTACTTTATCAACTCATCACGCTGAGTGACCAGATCTTGGTTGGTCTATGAAATCTGGTGGAGTAGCTCAAGGTTATCTTGTAGCTGCTTAATTTATTGTTGATCACTAGTCCTGATTTTCTCAAAATCTCAGTTCATCCTGCTTCTGATAGTATGTTGTGTAGTATATATTTGATTTTGCAATTGTTCTACCCAAAGGCACTTATGTTGTAGTTGTTCGGTCAACTTGTCTACCGACCATTGATTGGCAGTGGCAAAAGCACCTAACAAACCTGCAACTTCTTTTGCAAACTCTGGATCATCATGGTATTTCCCGTCAAACACCAATGTTTTCCTTTTAGTGATAACTCCATCCTTTTGGTGAGATTCTCTCTTCACGATGGCCTTTCGTTTCTTGTTGAAAAAGAAATCTGAGGGAGGCATCTCTTCAGGTAAGAAAGGAGTAATATCACCTACGAAAAAGAGTTTGGAATTAGGATTTCTGAAGCTGGTCTGTAGAGTGGTTAATGATGCAATGGGAGAAGCAATTTCTATGGAATGTTGTTGTCCTATTGTATTTGGGGAGCCAATAGAAGTTGATGGTGTTGAATGAGGGACATTTTTTCTCGGGTTCATGAGGGCTTCGAACTGAGCTAAAACCTGTGGATCATTCATTCCTTATAGTGATGTTATTATCTCATGAAATAACACCTCTGGGATTTTCAGGACCTCTTCAACTTTCTGCTGAGTGGAGGTACTTGGATTAGATCTTGTAGGCCCAGCTTCCTGTGAAGGAGGCGTGGTTATTGACTCTCCTTGCAATATCTTTCATAAAAAAATTCGCATGTGTTTCTAAAAGCTGAGGAAACCAACTTGTTGGTTCGGGGGTAGGGTTTGGGATCTGCTTCAGACTTCCTCATAAGATCTAACTCCCCTAAACATTTCGTCATAAGGGGAATTCTCATGTATGTACAACTTCATGTTAAACTGAGCTAGATGGTTTTCTACTGTCTTGTGTGGGTCATGCTTCTTGAATTCGATGTCAACTAGTTTGACATCCTCCAAGGCCATGGCCTCGAATTTGGAGTGACCGAAATCTAACAATGTGAACATGCCAACTTGAATGGGGAAAGTCGGCCAAACCTTTTTTTGAGCTGCTTTCAACTCCTTGTTGATACCTCCTGCCACTGTCTGGTACACCACTTCTCGGCACACCATCCTGTCGAGTAAAAATTATGGGAGACAATGAGGAGGAACCGAACAATCGAATACTCTGGTATAGGAGAAATTCTCCTCAATGAACTAGTCTGGAAGCTTGCCTAGGTTCCCCATAATACTTTCTGGAATATGGGGCAACGGGTGACCATAAATGGCTATATGAACAGGCACTACAACATTGTGACATATTTTGTAGAAAAAATCCTTGGCATTCTCCTCCCATAACTTGGAGTGATAAAAATGAATTGGCTCAAGACTGGCCAGGGTCCAACTTCAGTTCATCAAGGGAAAAGGGTTCATGAATCAAATGGAATCCATAACATATGTCGACATGTAAAAAGGGGCAGGTTTCCCTTTTGATTTTTTTGATTTATAATCAACGATTTCCTTGGCTAAATTATCCGACAACATTTTGGCCCAATTGAAAGTGTAACCCTCAGCTACCTCGTTCATGACGGCTACCCACTCAACCGAGAAATGTGTACGTTTCATCTTCCCGAACAGGAGATAGAGCATCATGGTTACATACAACATATGAGCGTCTAAAGACATTATGGTGTATGTACCATGAGTGTTGGCTCTGAATTTCTTCGAATCTCCCCACCAGGTCTTGATTAAATCATGACTTCTCCTGGCGTATTGGGTGCATTCTTTTCTCTCAAACTCTAGAAGTAATGCGGCATTGTAAGTGTATTTAGGAGTAGGGGAAAGTATGTACATTACTTGTAGGTGTTCTGGTTGGAAAGAGTTGACGGTGACCTGCTGGTGGTTGATGATTCTCCTAGTCCGGATGTCGACATGTTCCAAAGCCCAACTAATCATATTATTGTAAGGTATGATTCTTGGTCGTGCAGTGATCTTATGCAGCTCTGACTATGCTACATGTCTAATCTTGTTTGTATAAGATGTGTCATCTTCTTTGGCAGAGTCTTCTAGATAGCTGATGATTTCATGCTCTAGGACCTCAAAAACATGCATCCAAGTTTTAATGGCGTCCACAACTCACAGAGTAGTGTCTGATCGAACATTTTTGTTTGGGTTTGAATTCTCACCCGCTGCATCAAGCTTCTTTGCAATTTTTCGCGGCGCCATAATCCTCAAGGAAACATAATAAGCTTACCTATTACAGGAGAAGTCTGTGAGTTCTTCAGTGGATAAAAACTCCTAATTGCAAATGGTAAAAATGACTTTGAAATTCGAAGTGCTTTTATTCAAAAACGTTTATTGATCTTCGTATAGACTTACTGACAAATAATTTATCAACCTTTGTGGAATTGACTACCTAGCGATCCGCAATCCTTGTTTGAAATCACTATCCTTAATCGATCATAAATTCCATGAATACTTCAATGGTTCACGTTCGGGAGTTTTGGATGTGACAGGGTGGAAACCTCCCGAATTCTGAATCCGCGGAGGAGTTAATATTTGAGTAGTTGCTTTTAAATCTTAATTAATCGTGTTTAAAACCTTGCATTGACTTCAAGTATCTCGGAAGTTCAGACTTCGGGGGTTTTGAATGTAGTACAAGAGAAATCTCCTGAAATCTGAAACTACGAAGAAATTAATTTATGAGTAATCTCCCTTAAGTCTTAATTAATGATGTTTAACTTTAAGTATTTTGGAAGTTCAGACTTCGTAGGTTTTGAATATAACACAAGGGAAACTTTCTGAAATCCAAACTACGAAGTAATTAATTAACTCTTAATTGTCATTAACCTCTGTTATTAAATGTTTTATTAACTCCATTTTACTCTTTGAAATGGCCAATACTTCGTTGATTTGTGAACTTACTCTTTGTTAAACTTCCAAAGGGCCATCTCCCGGAGTGACATGGCAGAAATGACGTCATTCTAGATGACGTGTCAAGAAAAGAGAGGTGCCACGTGTCACTCGAAAACATGTGAATCATCCAATGAAAATGTCAAAAATAAGTGCCATGTGTCAGCCCATGAAAGATTTAAAAGATGTGTGTCCTACGACTCATGTTCGTGAGTTCTTTAGGATTTATCGCAAGTTGTTATCTTTGAGCTTCGGTGTTTCGGGGTTTTTACTGTTTAGACTTGTTGGAACATCTGAAGCGACCGTTAGAGACTTACTCTTTAAAACTCAGGCGGCTCCAAAACTTCGGAGATAATTAGGATCGTTCAATCAAATTAAGGAAACTCATCGACGGTAGATATTGTAAGTGCTTTGTTGCTAAATAACAACCAATGAATTTGGTTTAATATTAAAAGGAAATTTTCTAAGTTTTTGCTCTTTTTGGGGAAAATTTTATTTCTAAGAGGTGAAAAATATAAAGCTCAAAAGTTCAAAATTGTGTGTGTTCCAACAAAATCTACCTCCCCTGGGTTTCCTTTTGACGCCCCATAAAAACATAGAGTATATTCTGACTGGGAAGAAATCCAATTGCGAAACTCCTTCATTGAAACTCGAAGCTATCAGAATGATCTTTAAAAAATATTAGTAGAAATTATCACTTGGATATTGAATTTGGCCATCCAATTGTCCTCCTCCTGATCCAATTGTTGAATATTTTCCACTCTGATTCTCTTGGTATTCAAATATTCGACTAATTTCCCCATCGCATGAGCTACTACAAAAGATGGCGGGAGGAGCTTACAAAAGATGGCGGGAGGAGCTTATTTTTTAATATGGATTTATTTCTAGCCAACCACATATGCCAACAAACATATTTGGAAGATTCCGTCCACATTCGTTGAAACGGATATTTCCCTTAAAAGGAGCCCTGATAAGCAGATCCCCACTTTCCTACCAAGGACTTACATGTTGAAGGCCAAGATATTTTATGATACAATTATGAAAACATGAGACGCCAAACTTGTTTTGAGTATTCACATTCAAGGAATAGAATTTAAGATGATTCTAGTGCTTGTCTACATAGTTCACATCTATGAGGGATTTACCCCAAATGCCACCCCATCCAAAGTCCATTAGAATTCCAAGTCACTATGTCATAAAGAGAAGATTTGCATTGGCTTAAGAGCCATTACTGAAGAGGCCCCAAGGAAATATCGTCTCTCAATGGATTTGAGCCAATAAAACTGTCATCCCAAAGATTGATATTCTTCCCATTCCTCGGGATCCATAAAAGTGATTCCTAAAAATAACGCAAAGAGGCCCTTAGCAATTTCCAAATAGGCGAACCAACATGCGTTTCTAGAATTGTGTCTAAACATCTCCTTCTATCCCTTGAGAAATACTTTTGAAACAAGTCTCTCTTCCACCATTCATTTTCACTTGTCACTAATATCTAGAGAAGTTTTGAGCCCAAGGCAATATTTACCAACTCTGGGTCTCTGAACCCAAGTCCCCCACTGCCTTTAGGAGAGAAAACTAAACTCCAATTTACCAAATGAAATTTATTTGAGTTAGATTTACCACCTTTCCATAACAATTTTCGGATTACCTGAGCCATAGTCTTCTTAATTCCAACTCGTGCCAATAATTCAGAGAATTGAAAAATCAGAAATGAGGATAGATCAAATTTAACAAGCACCACTCTACTTGTTGAGTTCAACCAAACCACTCCCCATATTTCAAACTGATCTTTTATTTTCTGAAATATGGCTTGTCATGCTTCCCCTAGAATTGATTTCAAGTTGATCGACATTTCCAAGTACTTGAAAATTTTCCATTCAACTAAGAAAGGAAATTGAAGAATATGAGTTATAGCCATTGGAGTATTGGAATTTACATTCCAAGCATAAATTTAGCTTTTGATTTTGTTGATTGAGCCTCCTCATATCAAAGAATATTGGTCCAAAACAAGATTGAATCGGTGAGCAATTATTTTTGAAGCTCCTCATATAAGCAAGGTATCATCAACAAGTTGGAAATGATTTATTCTTTGACACCTCTGGCAATTCTAAGACCCGGGATGCTACCGTAAATTCATTCCTACACTAATCTTTTGTTTAATGCTTCTTCCATAAGAACATATAACATGGGAGAAATATGGAATCCTTACCTTAATCTCTATAGGCTTTGAAAAAAGGTGTTGGTCTTCCATTAATTAGTGGAGCAATTCAAGGATTTTTAATGCAAGAACCAATCCAGGATCTAAAGGATTGATTAAAGACATTTTTTTCCAGAACTACATTTAAAAACCTATGTTTAACCTGGTCAAAAGCATTTTCCATATGAATTTCAATAATCATACATTTCTCCCCATTCATGAAGCTTGAGTGAATCACCTCCTCGACCGGAATTATATTATTCGATATTTGTCGCTTTTCAACAAAGCCCCCTTGATTCAAAAGAATAAGATGGATTAGAAAGGGATTCAACCTGTTTGCAATAATTTTAGCCATAATTTTATACAACACATTATAGAGGGAAATGGGATGGAATCTTCCAAAGGAGGAAGCATTCTTTTCCTTTTGGATTAGGGCCATAAATGATGAATTGGTTGCACCTTCCATACAAGAGGCTTTGTGCACATAGCGAATCATTCTCATGAAATCAAATTTGATGATGGGCTAGTATCTTATATAAAAGTGAACGATGAAACCATCCGTTCCAGGTGCTTTATCTAGGTTGAATTGTTTTATTGCATAAAAAAGCTTTTCTTCTGAGACTGATTTATTCAATTCCAAGTTATCTTCTTCTTTTAATAAATTTGGGATGTGGGATATAAATTGACTGCACAAGTCATTGTTCCACTCACTCTCTTTTGTATATAAATGTTCAAAGTGAACAAAAGAACCCTTTTTAATTTGCTCAAAAGAAGCTATAACTTCCCCAGATTGTAGCTTAATTTCCTTAACATTATTGCACCATTGCCTTACCTTATCCTTCTTGTGAAACAATGTTGTGTTTTTCTCCCCTGCCTACAGCCACAAATATCTAGATTTTATAGAAGCTTTTCTCCCCTTCTTGTGAAAGAATGTTGTGTTTTTCTTTATTGAGGACTTGAATAAATCCTTTATAGAAGCTTTTACCTGTTTGAGATTTTTCTCCCAAATGTGTACAGGGGACCCAACAATCCATGAGCACCAAGCTTTTGAAACCATACGTAAACTCAAAATTCTCCAACCAAAGAGGGTTAAATCGAAAGGGGATAGGCCCCAAGTTTTCTTCTTTTGTGAAGGTGAGAGAAATGGGCTAGTGTTTAGAGCTAGCCCAATGGATTATAAAAGAGGATATCTCATCAGGAAGAGACATACAGAAGCTATGAATAAGGAAATGATCTAGCCTAGCCACTATATGTCCCAGTCCCACTCTTTTACTGTTGCATGTGAATTTTCCTTTGCTTGGATGTACATCAAATAGATTCAAAGTAGAGATGAGGTCCTCCATTTTGTACCTAGATGTATATCTTACAATAGAGATTCCTCTTTTCTCACTTAAATGCATAGTAGTATTAAAATCTCCAGCAATAATATAATTCTGATGAAACCCTATGTCCCTTATGCCCAAGAGAGACTACCAGCATTCTGATTTCTCCCAATAGTTATTAGGCATATAAACATTTGTGATGGGAAATATATTACCTAAAGGAAGATGCACCAAATTAACTATGAACCAGTGGGAAGCTTCATCCCTACTCTCCATTTGAAATAAGTCTGAATTCCAAAGAGTGAAGATGCCCCTGGAGGCTCCTCTTACACTAATCGTCGTGCCTGTACTTTTTCCCCATATTTGTTGCATGTCTTGAAGGGCTTCTTTCCCTTTCATTTTGGTCTCCTGGATTATAATAATTTGACACCTTTCAATTTGAATCAACTTTCCCATTGTTTATTTCTTATCCTTTCTCCCCAATCCCCTATACTTCCAGGAGACTAATTTCATTAGTTACTTGAGGATTTGGGTGCCCCCCCTTTAGAGGGTTGAGAGGATGGCCCTTTTGAGGAAGGCGCCTTCCCACCTTTTCCATCCTTCTTGAATACTTCTTCCAAGGTATTTTGGATGCCTAATGTTTTGTCTCAGTCTGCTTCCTTCTCCCTTAGATTTCGGTTCGATATCCTACCCACCTTCTTTATTGTTGTATTTTGTGATATTTCTATTTCCGACTCATCGCCATATTCCTCCGGACTTCCTTCTTCCATAATGACTGAAATACCATAGGTTGGGAAGGTAGGGATTTTGTTGGGGGTAGGGTCCCATTTCTTACTGATTTAAGATTCCTGTTGAATTAGTGTGTGATTTGGTTCCTCTATTGGTTAATCACTTTTCCATGTTGCAATGCCTTCGTCTCTTGATTCTGTCATTTCTGCTTCAATATTCTCCAAAGTTGCATACTTATTTCTACTACTTTGTGTCGTACTATCCCCTCCTTCTAAGGGTCTGCACTGATTTGGAGAATAGGTAGGGGGATTTCCCCATTGGTCTTGCTCATGATCCACTGCCTTTCCAAATGCCTTCTTTCTTTTTGGTTGTTGCCATTGTTCTCGATCCCTTTATTCAGTCTGATATACCTTTTTCTTTGGACATTTCTTTCCAAAATGTCCATATTCATGACAAACTTTACATTTAACTGGAAGATGCTCATAATCAACTTTTTCAATGTAAGACCAGTTGTCCAAGATTAGCTCAATAACCTCCGATAACCCTTTTTCCATATCCACTTCTACACAAAGGCATGCACATGCTTGAAGGAATTGTCGCGGTTTAGCTCAATCAATGTACTTCCCTAAATTATTCCCAATATTTCTAAGAGTTTCATCATTCCAATCGTGTAGGGGAAGGAAAGGTAATCTGAACCACACTAGGACTGTGGATGGGATGTCATTCTCTAGGATAAAGTTTGTTGTCCATTTATTTAGATACATACCTCACGTACCCATAAAATAAGGGTCGCTTCTAAAAATCAGATCCGTGTCTACCTTATTTTCAAAAAGAAAAAGAAAAAACCCCTTACCACATAATGCAGAAGACATTTTCCCTTGAATTTTTTTCTTCTAATTCAAATCCAACCATTGAACCATTGCACACGAGGAGGGCCACACGCCAATAAACTTCCCTATTATCCTATTTTCATCTAATCACAATGCAAACAAGCAAAAGGTTGAAGAATGCATTGGGACTGTGGGTATATCATCACTCTTCCTCACAAATCTAGAAGGGGGAGTTAGCTTTACATTCTTCATATAGGATGGGATCAACGACTAAAAAGCGAAAATGTTTGGAGGTAGTATAGATTCAGGGGGGACACCTCCCCCTGATCCAAAAGCCATGGAAAAGTCTCAGCTGCACAAAAACTGTGAAAACCCTAGCCACAAAAAAATCTCATGAAATATTATTTTTAGGGAACTATGTTGGTCATTTCATACACTACATATTGACTATAAATGCCAAAAGAGCATGCAAATTATCTTGGATGTGAAGGTTTTTTTTAAAACAAGGTTGTATGCCTGGCTCGTTTTATTCATGTTGTCGTTGATCAAAGATAACCATAGGGGTGGCAAGTGCAAGGGGGATTGTTCTTGATCCCAGGGGAAAACAAGAACTAAGTTTCAAGTGGGGCCCGAGTGGAGCTAAGTTTTGAATGGGGCCTAGGTGGAGCTACCAATAATCAAGCTGAGGTGCTAGCTCTTTATCAAGGGCTAAATATTCTCGACCCAAGGTGGATATGGAAATTGATTGTCATTGGAGACTCTAACCTGGATTATATTGAGAATGAAGTGTAATACAAACGAAAATATAGAAAAGAACAATAAATTACAATGAAACCCAACTTTTATTAATGAATAACAAAACACTATAGAACAAAAATTGATTAGAATGGTGGTAGCTTATCTCCAAATAGAAAGAGATGTTGGTTATGCTCATTCATAATAACCATTACATCACACTCCATTGCATGCTCAAAGGACCCCCTTCACCTCAATTATATATGAGAGGGTGAGAGGAGAATAATTCCCATGATGCATGTGGGATATATTGGTATAAGTTTACAAAATGCCATAGGCATGTAAAACATTAGGACTTTCTGGGAGGTCACCCATCCCAGTAATACTTTATCCCAAGTGCACTTAACTGTAGAGTTCTTACGGGATCCAGTGCATCAACATTGTAGGCATGTAGATAAGACCATTAGGCAATCATTACGTGATGATTGTAATTAACAAATGGAGATGGAATTACGTTACATTCCCCATCAAAGGGTGAATATCATGGTTTATCAAAACCATAGGCCTGAAAACATTGATTTAGTGGGAAAGGTGGATGGCCACTGAGATCCACCTGGATTGGTCCTCCCCCCTTAGGAAGCAATGGTCCCCATTGCATCAAGTTCCCTCGGGAGATGGGGAAACTTTTGTTGAATCTAAACCTTGGTGAGTCGCTTGCCTTGCTAAAGTAGCTATCTTGCTTGTACTTGGGATATATTTCTTTTACTTGGAATTAGCCTATTGAAGGATGTCATGAAACTGTTGTTCAAGGTGTTGGATCTGTTCAAAAAATCTTGTTACATGATCTACCTTGGTTTTAGTGTGGGAGGGATCTATCGGTGAAGATGTAGTAGGAAGAGATATATCAATGGGGGCTAATGGTTGGAACCCCAAGCACACCTGAAAAGTGTCATGGCCAATACAACTATGAAGGGATTTATTATAGCTATGTTGAACATAAGGAAGACTCTCATTCTCTGAAAGGGAGCATCTATAGATTGTACCATTGGGTAAGGGACCATTGTGCACCAATTCAATGGAACGCTTGACTTAGAAATCCAGAGGCACCCCTATAGGTGAAAAAATATCTTTGTGCTCCTCTAAAATCTTGTCGACCAACTTTTGTTGTATAGAAATGTCTTGGGCTGAGGTTGTGGTGGTCGCAATGACCTTTTATTCACCTTTTGACCAGATCGTGAAGAGGAAAAATATTGTGGTATAAGAGATTACTTTGCGGCACTATTTTTCCAAGATCATAACTACCTTTGGTATCTTGTAGAGCTAACCTCCCATAGTAATAATGACACTACAGGGCCTCGACTCATAACAACATGACATTTCCACACATATGGTTGTCCTAAAATAACATCACATACTTCAAGCAGGGAAACATCACACAATGCATCATCTTTTAAGGGATTGATGATATAGGACAAGTGACAGTATTGGCTAACGTGAAGGTATCGTCCCTAGCTTAACCAACCAATGGTGTATGGTTGGGGGTGTGGAATTATCGACATCTTAATTCTCTTGTTGACCTCAGTTGAGATCAAGTTCTTCTAGATCCAGTTGTCAACAATGAAATGTAGTGGGGTCCCCTTCACCCACATATGTGAATGGAATAGGCACTCCCCCACCTTAATCTCCTCTGACTAATCTGGTTGGATCTTTGCAGTTGTGATGGGAGAATTGGGTTCTCCATCGATGATCTATTTTCCCTCTTTCGAATCAGACTTTGAGTTAGGGTATGAATCATTTTCTTTAAGCTCGACCAACAATGATTTTTTCGAGCAGCATTCATCAATGTTGTGCCAGAGGATTTTGTGGAACTCACGCCACTTTCTAGTGTCCTTCTTCGTCTTCCTGTTACCATTCTTTGCGTACAACTTGGATTGCTTTTCTTAAGATTGCATTTCCTTGATCTGTCCCTTTTTTTGTGAGTTAGAGTCACCTTTACCATACTTTTGTTGTAGCAAATTTTCAAACCCAAACTCTCGCTTATTATGTTTCTTAAATTTATTCTCTATTTTGATAGCATATTGATAAGTGACTCCCAGTGAGGAGGTTTCCAAGAAATAAATCTATGTTTGTATGTACCTATGTAGGCCACTGCGGCACTTCATAACTAGGTGTCTCTTAGAATCTTTTGAACACCCAACTTTGAGCACAATGTATGGAAGATATTGGTATACTCTGGCATTTTCTGGTCTCTCTCCTCATAGAGAGTCGTCCATCTCATATATTGGTCACCATAGATTCCAATGGGATAGAACTCATCCTTGAGGGAATCCACAAAGGTTTCCTAGGTGGGTTCTCTCTCGAATGGCGAAGATTTATCTGTGGTGTGCCTCTCCCAGTAACCTTCCCACCAAGATTTGACATGGGAAAGGGCTTTAAGGAGAACGAAGGTGATCTTTTCACCATCAAAAAATATTGGATAGAGTAATAACCTTCTAGTAGATTCAACCATTTATCTAGAGCATATGCATATATCTGGCCTTTAAATAAGGGAATATCAAACTTAGCTTGTACCTTGAAGGGTGTCACACCTCCAAAATGGAATCTTGTTGAAGATTCCTCGGTCGCCATTAATAGTCGTCAAAAGGATTTGAGTGAATTTCTTCATCATCTCATTACTTTGTTGCATAAGGGATTCCTCAGGCAACATCTTGAAAGCATCTCCTGCTCTGTCATTTCTCTTTTCTTTCACCATCGGAGGTCACTTAGGTTGGAGAGAGTGGTCGTCCTCAAATGAAACTAGATCAATACCAAACTCTCTATGCCCTAACCTCATTGGGGACATGCATCAAGAAATAACAAGGAGCATGTTTCTATGATACCATTGATCTGGATTATATTGAGAATGAAATGAGATACAAATGAAAATATAGTAAAGAACACAAAAATACAGTGAAACCCAACTTCTATTAATGAATAATAAAATACCATAGAACACAAACTGGCTAGAATGGTGGTAGCTTATCTCTAAAGAGAAAGAGATATCAACTACACTCATTCACAATAAGAATTATGTCACACTCCATTGCATACTCAAAGGACCTCCTTTACCCCGATTATATATGAGAGAGTGAGAGGAGAATAATTCACATGATGCATGTGGGATAAATTGGTCTAAGTTTACAAAATTCCATAGTTATGTAAAACGTTAGGACTTCTCATGAGTTCACCCATCCCAATACTACTCTAGCCCAAGTGTGCTTAGCTGCAAAGTTCTGATGGGATCCGGTGCAATAACGTTTTAGGTATTTACATAAGATTGTTAGGAAATAATTACATATTATTGTAATTAACAAATGGAGATGACATTACATTACATTCCCCATCAAAGGGTGAATATCATGGTTTATTGAAACCATAGGATCGAAAACATCGATTCAATGGAAAAGTTGGATGGCCACTGAGATCCACCTGGATCAGACTCATTAATAAATAAAAATAATAATAATCTAATTTTAAGGTCACGTCCAATCCAAACACCAAATTGGTGTATGATACCCCTTTGTTTGTGGGACAAGGGACCCCCTCCTCCCAATGATTTGACTGGTAAAGTCTACGAACGTATACATATCCTACTCCCCTATGGATTTGAACTTGTGACCTCTTAAGAGGAAACACATGTTCTTAACCATTAGGCCCACTCAGGTTGTACGTTTAGATGGCATTAATTATTATTAGACTCATGTGTTTCTCTTATTCATTAGATGGCGACCTAGCATGACTCATTCTGCAAATTCAAAAAGAGGCTAGTTGTTTTGAATCTATAGATTATTTTCATGTTCTAAGAGATGAGGGGGCCTCTTGCATGGAAAGTGGAACCCTTGCATCAAAAGTGGGGGTATCCTTCTCCCTAATTCATTGTTTTCAGTATAACGAATAATCCAAAGTTTTGCATGACATTCGCTATATAGGCCAAGTGGCATATCAAATTTAAGACAAGATGACAGAATCTGATCGTCATCATATCCCCTATACCATTGCACACTCTAAGTTTAATGGGGGAGTGGCCTTTTCAATTTAGTTTATTGGGGCCCTAGGTGTAGGTGGTACAATGGCAATCAAGTTCGCAATTGTTTTGGGTGGTTAGTTTCTAAGAGGCACCCATCAGCTCAGCCTTTTCCAAGAAGTGTCTCTCCTCAGCTTGTGTCTGGTGTTTACCCAGAGGAAATCCTTCTCAACCCTAGAAACATATGAGGTTAGTTACTCCATTAATTATAGAATTACAATATGTTCCCATGTGTTTTCTAGCATAAAATTGGTGGTCGAATTAGAGTGGTTATCAACAGTGACAAACTATTTTAAAAAGATGGGATTCAAACTAGTGGATTTTGAGTGGTTCTCTTTGGATCTTAGAAGGTGTAGCAAACCATAACCATCCACAACTTTTCCCTTTGTGTGAGATTACAAAGATTAATTGTGCAATTTGAAGACAAGAGGATCTTATTGCAGATAATATGACTTCTATTTTCTGTGCAATAGGAAGAATTCATGCTCATGAGGAAAATAATAGCAATGATTAGTAGTTATAATGGAGGCTCTCTTGCAACAAAGGAAACAAAATGAGAATTTAGAGACTTAATGCAATTTATTGCATCATCAGGTTTCAAATTTGGCTATGAGCCCTCAATGAGCTATCTCCAACTTCAAAAAGTCTATTAGCTCATGTTTTGAAGACAATAATGAAGATTTTATTCATTGAATGCCTGGAGACATGGACATGATTAGCATGGACTATTATCCCTAGCCTTCGTCTATGGAACAAGAGAAGCATATGACAAGCATGTTTTTAACTAAATCCAAGTTTACCATGTTTTGCAAATTTGTCTAGCTTTAGATGACTTTTACACACTTTATAAAAGTAAACTATTTTGAACATCCTTTGTGAATGATAATATTGTCTTTTTTGTAGTTAACTTACAAGATTTTGGACAATTCCTAAACTATAAACTATGGGGTGGTCCTTTCTCTTTTTGTAATATTATGTTCTCCAATAAAACTCCAACAACTTTCTAATACAAAAATTATTGTTTTCATTAAAAAAACAAAAAAATATTTATAAAACAAACCTCACATATGAAAACTCTAGCTATTGTGAGAATCCAAATAATGTTAGTAGCATCTTTTTGAGGTGCCAATTTGCTAAAACATTGTATACCTTGATACAAAACCTTTTTGCAATGTGTTCACATCACGTCTATACTCATAAGCTATCTTTGTGACAAACTCATTTAGAGTAGTTAGCATGTCATTAGAATGACCACCATACATTTTTTACACTTTTTGTGATGAGGATGTACCATGACCTTTGAATATTTACTTCTAACTAAAAAAACCTAAAACCGTGGAAGAATTTTCTAGAATCAAATTGTGTTTTAAGTGTAACAAGCTTTTGATTTATGGCTCTTAGTTCCAGGAGTTGGATTGTATACTTTTACAGTTGAGAAAATAATATATTTAATATAATTGGAATTTTGTGTTTTTCCAATATTTTATTTGGAGTGTGTGATAATTTAGAGTAAATAACAATTATTTAATAAAAAATAGTTTAAAAAACATCAAATTTACCAAATCTCTACAAGCTTAATATATAAATCTCCCCAATGATGAGATAATTATTTCCTCTCTTAAATCCAACCACAAGTTCTCATAATAGTATTTTCCTCTCACACACAAGTCTTCGAGTCTTCATAATAAGGTGATAGCATTTCCCATTGTGTGATTATAATATTATTGGCATTGATGTAGAAATTCTTATAATATCATAACATTTTCCTATTTTTAACTTTAATATTATTGGTATCTACTATATCAATTTGATTAGCTTGGAACTATGCAGTCAATGCTTAACAATCTTTAAAAAGCAAAGATCCATACTTCCATTTATTGTTTTAAATCCTTTACTTATTTTTATCCCTATAGAGTTTTGGGTTTTTATGGAAGTCAAAAGGGATATTTATGAATGTGGTGGCATTACCATATGTTGGATGTCATTTTTGAAGGATGGTGGATTATACTGTGAACATACAATTTGAATGCAAATAATATAATTTGGTGAGATAGTTCTTTCGGATTCATCGCATTGGTTTTTGATATTCAAAACCAATGCGATGAATCCAAAAGAACTATCTCATCAAAACAATGGTCGCAAAAGTCTTAGAATAGAAATATAATTTGGACAGTGACTCAATGTGTGGTTTGAATTTTTGGCATATGAATTTCATTGACTCTATATCCTATAGATTTTGAGCAATGTAAATATGAAGTACCCTATTTTAAAAAGTTTTGAACGCTTGACCTTTCTACAAACTTTGTATATACGATATCTTATTGGAAATCACCTTTTTCGTGGTATTTTTTCTTGTTGGTGTAAGAAAAAATAAAAATTTCAAGCTTATTGCTATTATGTGATGTATTTAGTTCTTGGCAATAATGTAAGGTATGACTAATGATGCTTTAAGAAGATTATATAAGCTATAGTAATAATGGTGATTATCATAGGGAGAGGAATTAAAATGGGAAAGTAAACTAGTGAGACAAAGGACGAGGAATTGTTTGTTCCTCAAAACGATGGAGAAAAAAATAATCACAGTAATGGTAGCCATTTTAAAGACTTTAACAATTGAAAAGGGGTGAAGCGATGTTGGGTAAACAAGAAGAAGAAGGAACCATATCGCATTCCAACTAAAGGTGAGATTCTAAGGAAGAATAGGGTTCTAAGCAACCCACCTAGGTGCAAGACATTTCAATGAGGTCCCATGTCTAGCCTAAAGTGAGAGGGGCTCCAAAATGATGATCCATCACATGAGAGCGATGGTTGAGAGATATTGTATAATCGTTGGGTGGTTCATGCATGAATATGACAAATGGGTGGACCATATAATGCACCCCTTGGTGGGTAAGCATGTGTGACTACCTAAGTGCAAATCTCTTACGCTACATAATTGATGTAAATGCCCAAAAAGAATGCAAACTATTTTGTTGTGACAATTTTTTTTCAAAATGGCTTTATGCCTGGCTTATTTTATTTATGGTGCTCTTGATCAAATATAAGCTTTATAATGAACCTCACACATGAAAACTCTAGCTATTGTGAGAAGCCAAATGATTATAGTCACATTTTTTAGATGTGCCCATTTTGTAAAACATTGCAAACCTCAATACAAACCTTTTTGCAAGTATGTTCACATCACTTCTACGTTGGTAAGCAATCTTTGTTGGGTATGTGTGAAAAACTCATTTAGAATAGTTAGCATGTCATTATAACAATCACCTTACAAGTTTTACACTTTGTAAGCTAAGGAGTACCATGATCTTTGAAGATTTACTTCTAACTAAAAAAAGCCTAAAATTGTGGAAGTGTTTTCTAGAATTAAATTGTGTTTTAAGTGTTACAAAATTTTGATTTAATGGCTCTTATTTCTAGTAGTTAGATTGTATACTCTTCCTTCTTCTTCTTCTTTCTTATTTTTTCTTTTTTTTCTTCAATGAAGTACACATCCCAGGTGAACCCATCGAGCATTTCCCTTCATTCTGAGGATGACACCCAGGGTAAACCAATTGGTTGCAGTTTTGGCAATCTAACTCTGTGGGGACATCGAGTGAGGCCCATAATATTCGCAGAGACAACTAGCTCAAGGACTTGACCTTGTGACCTCCTACTTGTAATTCATAGTAGTCGACCACTCAAGCTAACCCATCAGAGAAGATTGTATATTTTTATAGTAAAGAAAAGGACATATCTAATGTAATGGGAATTTTGTTTTTTTCCACTATTTTATTTGGATTGTGTGTCATTATTTAAAATAAACAATAATTATTTGATAAAAATAGTTTATAAAACATCACATGTACCAAAATCTCTACTTGCCCTATACATAATTCCTCGCAATGATGATACAGTATTTTCCTCTCCTTATATCCAACCCATACACAAGTCCTTGTAATAGTATTTTCCTCTATTTTCCAACCCATACAAGAGTCCTCATAATATGATAGGATCTTCCCTTCCCGGACCACCATATTATTAGCATTGATATAGAAATCCTCAAAAGAGGTAGGGGAGTGATGGATGGAAGAGTTTGGTCTAAGGTTTTGTGTTCGGGAGAGGAATAATGCAATATGATAACCATATTGTGGATTATTTTGATGATTAACTCTCAAAGGATTAGATCTTCTTTATCTACCCTAATTTTTCGACCTTATTTAAGAAGTTGGTTAGAAACCTAGGGGTAGGGGTTGTGATGTCCCATCCCCAAGATTAGGCCAGCAGGGAGTGACTTAGTAGTCTATATGTTCCCGTAGACTATAGTCAGGCACAAACAGGGAACCAGATGGAGGAATAAGGAGGAATTAAGGCTAAACGATAAATTAAGCCTAATTACTTAGGGAAAATCACTTAAG